>CAUJNA010002746.1:207369-369869 GCA_963377175.1 Effrenium voratum | reverse complement strand
GTAGCTTCCGGCTTCGGATTTATGTTCGCGCCTAAAATCACCTCGAACCTTGGATATTGGCCGTTTGGCCGATGCTCAGACTGAGGGTCCAGGTATGTCCTTTGGAGCCCTTCAAACTTCAATGAGCTCAATGATCGGGTTCCTCAGGTTTGCCTTGGGCTTTTGATTTTCTGAGTTGTTTTAGGGTTTTCCAACCGGGTTCTTGTCATTCCCACAAGACGCAAGTGTTCTTAGTCGCGGTGCCAGCGACAATTTATGCCCCACCCATTTTCGAGGGTGTTCCATGGAGAAGGTGACCTTGTGGAAAAATTGGGAAAATAGATGGTCCTGGTAAAGGGGACAACATCAATCTAAACCAATGCCATCTATTTCTAGCCAAACCAAGCTTCCATGGGTGTTAATGTTGGACTCTGTTTAGTGTGACCCCCCCCTAAACAGTGGAACCAGTCAGCTGGGCTCTCTTTAGTGGGTTTTTGAGGGGGCCTGGGAGGGACAGTACTTACTTTAGTATGGCCCCCTCAGATTCCCAGTACTTACTTTAGTATTGCCAATTCTACTTTAGTATTGCCAAGGCCCCCTCTCAGATTCCCAGTACTTACTTTATATTGCAAATTCTAGTTTAATATTGCAAAAACCCACTCAGATTCCCAGTACTTACTTTAGTGTTGCGAATTCTACTGTAGTATTGCCAAGGCCCCCAATCAGATCCCCAGTACTTACTTTAGTATTGCCAATTCTAGTTTAGTATTGCCAAGGCCCCCTCTCAGATTTCCAGTACTTGCAAGTGGTTGAGATGAGCTGTCCCCTTAGCCATTTTCTTGCTCTTGCTTTTGCTTAGCTTCAGCCAGTGTTCACTTTCTGCTGGCTAAGTGTCTCAGCTGCATTTGTTTAGCTTGATTTTAGTTTAAATAGCCATCCCTCATCCCAGGCCATGAAGCAGCATCTGAAGCGTGGTCTTCATCAGCTTCCTTGCCCAGAGCCACGTGCTGCAATAGAGGGGGAGGGGGGAGGGGAAGGGGGGGGGAAGGGAAGGGAGGGATGGAAAGAAAACGGGTTGAGTTGAAAGGTTTTTTTGGGAGCTTGTTAGTTTGAATCGTTTTGCTGAGATGGTTTCTTTGTTTGAAGTGTGTTGTTGAGAGGGCTTCTTAGTTTGAAGGGTTTTCCTGAGAGGGGTTCTGTTTGAAAGGGTTTCCTGAGAAGTTTTCTTTTTGAAGGTTTTTTTTGCGAGAGTTTTTGTTTGAAAGATGTGTTCAGCTCCCCGCTCAGTTTGCCTGCTCTCAGCGAGCCATGTGTGCTCAGGCGCCTTCCTCCTAAGGCTGCTCCTAAGGCCCCTGGTCCTAAGGGCCCTAAGAGCATGCTCACCTTCAGCCGGGTGCAGTGGGAGGAGCCTGAGATCTTCGGTGCTCATTGCACCCCAGCCTGAGACTTCCAGTACTTTTTTTCTCAGCTTTAAGCCTTTGGTTTGTTGCTTGCTTAGTTTGATTTGTCGCCTTCCTTGCAGGTAAGGCCAGGAGAGTGGCAAGACCACTAAGCTCTGGCTAAGCCGGCTGCCTTGGCAGACCAGGTACGTGGTCTGCAAGAAGAGCTGGCTGGCTGAGCAGGTCTATAAGTACCACACTAAAGTGCTGAGTGGCTGAGAGGCTGCCTTGGGCCAATTTTCTGAAGTATGAGCTTCAGATCATTCCTAAGCCCTTGCCCTCAGAAGGTGTCTTTCCCTACCTGCCCACCCTCTACAGCTCAGCCCAAGTTGAGCGAGGTTGCTGAGTTCTTGAAAGAAATTGAGGAGCAGACTGAGCAAAGCCTTCGCTGTCTCAGAGGGCATGGCTTTGGAGGGAATGCTCAGACAAAAGGCTGCTAAGATCTACACCCTGGAGAATAAGCACGAAGAGCTGATGGAGGAGCTCTGAGCAGGTGCTTTGAGCAGACACTCAAGCCTGCAATAGAGAAGGAGGCTAAGGAGAATGCTGAGGCTCACGGCAAGCGCCTGAGCACTTCTCAGTCACGTGTGTGGACCCAGCTGTGCCAGCACTCCTGAAAGAGTTTCTCACTGAGCTCTTGCTGAACTTGAAGTAGGCCAAAAATCCTTCAAGAAGGTCTTCTTTCCACCAATCTTCTCAGCCAACCACTGGACCTTGCTGGTGGCTGAGATGAAAAGCTTGGAGCAGAACTCAGGCTTCGCGTGGAAGGTCTATGACTCCCTTGAGCAAAGAATGAAGGCCTCAGCAGAAGCAGAAACAATGGTAGGCAGCCTTGTCGACCCTGAGCTCACCTTGCCTCAAAAAAACCAACTCAGTCTACCAAAAGCAGGGAAGCCTTGATTGTGGCTTCTTTGTTCTGGGTTGGATGGAGGAAGAGCTGAGGGCCTCCAGGGGTGAGTGGCTCAGAGCTTGGATTGAGCACACCTCAGCCTTGTGGAGAGAGAGGCTGATGAAGCTCTTCCAACACTTAGCCAGGCAGAGGGCTGCCATTGAGAAAGAGCTTGCGCAGCAAAGAAAAACCATTGAGAAGCAGGAGGCTAAGCAGCTGGAAAACAAGGCAGCAGCTGAGGCCAGGCTGGAGCAGACAAAGAACAAATCCTCAGCAGCAGCTGAGGCAGGAAACTCTGAGCGCTTCACTTGGCAGGATCTCTCAGCCACAGCAACCACCAAGATCAAGTCACTTGAGCACTCCATCTGCATTTGCTCTAAGTGCAGGTGGCAATCTGGCTGTGCTGAGTGCGACCCCTGGAAGGCTCTGAGGTATCTGGTTGTTCAGGAGGCAAAGGCTTCTAAGAAGATCCCCTTTTCAGGACTGTGCGCAGTTTAGAAAGACTGAGATTTGAGACTGAGACTGCGCAGGACCAGAAGATGTGGCCAAGCTTCTAAGCAAAGCTAGCTCAGAACCAGCCTCCAGCTCAACAGGAACTACCAAGGCTTAGCAAATTTAGCCTGAGCCCCAGCAAATCCAAAAAAAAATGCCACAATAGAGAACCCCTAAAACAGTCACAGGACTTTGGATTAGGACATTTTTTTCTACAATAGCGAGTACTATTAATAGAGGAGGTCCAACATTACTCAAAAACTCCAGGTTTCCGCAAATGTGCCCACTGCATTTCTCCAATTCCGAGTCCATGAGCTTCTACCCTAAATCCTAAGCACTGGTTTGACCCCCAGTCCTAGTTCTTCCGCAGCATGTTTGGATTGTATACAGTAACCCCTGCGAGCGTAAAAAAGAACCTCTTAATGTCTCAAGATGTAGCAGAATTCTCCCAAGAACAGAATGCTTTTCAACAGCACCAGCTGGAAATATGCGCTTCTGTTTTAAAATCGCTTGCCCCAGGACCAAATCACAGCAAGCAGTTGCCTGAGATCCAAGGGGTTCAGGCCATGAACCCGACCCTTCCCGAGAGCCTCGCTCACGTCCGTCTCAGGTGTCACCTGTGCCTGCCAAAAGCATACGTGTCACGTTGACACAAATCAATGTCGAACACCCACAGTCAACATCGCTTTTGGAATCTAAATGCCCTAGATGAAGGGGGATCCATGTTGGTCAAAACTCCTGTGGATCATGCGCATGGTGTCCGTTACAAGAACCGTCCCTACCAACCCCCAATACGCAATCATCTCTCACTGGCTGACACTTCGTTCCAATCCGACTGCCTCGGGTGCATGGACAGGGGGCTCCAAAGCAGGCTGCTCAAGCTGTTCACCTGAGCGAAAAGCGGGGTCTCCCAATGGAGAGAATTAAAACGTCCTTGGGAGTCCCACTGTTAGACTCACGTGCCCTCCTTTCTCTTCCAAGAGGGTTCACAAAAGGGTCCAAAGGGTCTCTTTTTGGACAACCCAGTATCAGGCGTGCACCAAGCGCTGGGCTGAAATGCTGCGCGCCCCAGCAATGAAACAGGTGATGTGAATCGTCATCCTGTACCTGGGCCGGACAGACGAAGGTAAGAACTTTGCGCTGGTTGCAAGGGGAACTCAAGGAACACCAAAATAAAGTAGTCGAAACGCACAAAATGAATGATTAAGCCGGACCGATTTTTGTTGACCCCTGACAAAGAACTCGCCCCCCCCCCCCCCCCACCCCAAAACGCTGAAAGTCGAAGCCCCCGGAAAACCAGGAATGTCAAGGTCAAAACGGCAAGCCTTTGCTAAAGAAACCTGCTACAGGATTGTTTACAGGAAGGATTTCCTGTAGCTGGACCTTCAAACTACCCTCCAAGGTTGCAATATCAACCATGTCCTTTTGCTGGAGTTTGAAGGTCCAGGTTGGCAACAACTTGGATGTGCCATCTGCCTCGTCTTCCACGCACTTCTGTCGCGAACCGAGACGCTCCTGGGAAAGCATGTCAAAATGGATCAGGGATCCTTACATTATACACCTGAACATTGCCTTGTAAATGGTGTTGTCCCTTGATTCTGGTGGAAAAAGTCATGTTTCAAATGGGCAAAATGTATCTTTTAAGGAGCCCTGTAGATGTTTTGGTTCTTGGGGACGACCATCAGGGTTCTATCTAGAGCCAGGGGATATCCCAAAACCACCAATTCCCACCACCCATTGCAGGGTTACCAGAATGCGTGTGTCGCTTTTGGAGTTAGTGCCCCCTTTTTTTGGGCGGCAAAGCAAAACCAAAAGGACAACCCCCTTCTTTCTTTCTTTTTTTTGGGGGGGATTCCTGAAAAGGCACAAATGAAAAGGCACAAATGGGTTGTCTCATTTTGGATATCAACAGTCACCCCCAAACCCCCCAAAATGTCTCATTGCTTGGTCCCCCAAAATGGGTGCTGTCCAACAGGCCGTCAGACAAACCCCCAAAATGGCAATCCACAAAAAGGATAGACTCCAATAGAAGAACCCCCGCCAAACCCCAAAAAAGGGCAGCTTCTGTTCGAATTCCCTTTAAAACAAAACCTGAGAAAAACAAAAGACAAGCCTTCAAGGATGTGGGGAGAGGTCTTTTTTCTCCTACGGGGGAAAGGGGAGGGGAAGGAGGGAACGGGGGAAGGGGAGAAGAGGAGGACAATTCCCACAACTGGGTCGCTCTCAAGTCTTGATTCGGGACCCCATCGGTTTTCTTGAAACCACCCTTTCAAAAGGAATCGAGCTTTTCGCCTCTTGAGTTTCTCTTTTTGATTATTTTTAGTCAAGGTCGTAAGAGGCAATCACCTTTCTGTTTCCAGGTGCCAAAAGAGCAGGTGAGTTAAACTTCTGACAGCTGAGAAACTCGGGAAAACACAGGATCCCGTAAAGATGCTTTTGGGCCAGACAAGGAAAGCACTTTCACCCGCTAACTGTAAATTCGCCCGAAGGAAAAAAAGTTGTTCCTGTACGGTTGGACACCAAAACCACCCTTCAAAAAATCAAACAAATGCTGATTACCTTAGGGGAAACTGGGATCTACTGGGTGTGGACAACTGAGTCACAATCAGAACCTCGCATTCAAGGAGTGGACCCAAAGCCACAAAAAGAACAAAGGGGGCTTCTCACAGCAGGCACTTATAATTCTAGACCCGCTCTAATTATTTGGGATCCTGTTATAGAACTGGTTCTCCTAATTCAGGATCCTGGGACTGATTTGGGGTCCTCTAACACAGTTTGGTTCCTGAGAAAAAAAAGAAAGAAAAAAAACAAGAGCAACCAAACAACAAAACAAAAATATTCTAGACTTAGCCTTTTACTTTTGCAGGACGGTTCTTTTTTTTTCTTCCCAAGGCTAAAGGCCTGAGATCTAAGAATTCCTGACTGAAGTGGCCACTCTCAAGCAATCACAAGAGCCCATCCTTGACCTGACTGGGTCCTCTTTAATTTGGCTGTGGGTCAAAAATAGGGTAACCCCAAAATGGAACCCTGGAAGGAAACATGGACTATTGACATACAGGCAAAACTAGATATAAGTTCTGCGAATCTGCGATCAAGTCTTGTCAATACTAAATGATCATAAAGAGCGAGTCTTTGCCTTGGCAATACAAAATTTGGAGTTGGCGGGAACGTGAGATTAAATTAAGCATCGGCAGGCAATACTCAATTTAGAATTGCCAATACTAAATAAAGTACTGGGATTCTGAGATGAAGGCCTGCACATGCTAAATCTAAAGTAACGCAAATCTGAGACACTGTCTTGGCGATACTATACGTCTAGAATTGTCAACAATACACGAAGTAGTGGGAATCTAAGATCTTGGCAATGCCACAGAACTGGCAACTGATTAAGTCTTTGAAATGCTAAATCTAGAATTGGCAGTACTAAATTTATGTGCTGAGAGCCTGAGATTCATCGTGGGCAGCACTTGATTTGGACCTAGCATTAGCAATACAGCAATACACAACTAACGATCCGCAAGCCCAAGACCAACCCAAATCCAAATGGAGCCCCAAACTTGCCGACTCAAGAGGGTGAGAACGACTGATTCCACTGTTTAAGAGGATCATACTGTGGATAGACCAAATCCTGCACCACCTAAGAAATGCAGGAATTGCTATTCCCCTGGAAATACCAACCAACAACGGTTTCCCATGGTTTCAACCTGGTGCAGGATTTCGTCCATCCCCAGTATTAAAGCAGGTCTAACATGTGTGGCTCAATTGCTTGGAGCAAAATGACTAGTTTCCCCAAGGGGACATTGGACATTAGGTGTCCCCCCTCTGTCCCGATCCCCAAGCGCAGGGGGGACCATAGACAAAATCAGCAAGAACATTTGGCAAACTCCACAAACGGAAAATGGACTTTGGCTCCTTTTGGTTTCCCTATCCAACCCACATAGGGTGTTTCCCAAAAATAGGAACCGGTCCCCTCAGGTGGCAACGGTTTCGCTTTGGCTTCTCATTAAACACAAACTGTTCAGGGGGTCCGAGATCCATTTTGAGAAACCCCCAACAGGGTACCCAAAAAAAAACAAGCCCTGGCAACCCAACAACCCTTCCGGAACCCTCCCTGAAAGCTGCTCCAAACCACCCCAGAGCCTGGCTGGGCAGAGACCCCAAGCTTTCCGCTTTCGGAGGAAAAGAACAACAGGGTAATGAGCCAAAATGGCGGTTTTCCCTTTGCCGTCCCGTTCAAAGAACCTAGTCAACTTGCCTCTATATAGTGGTTTGGCTTGGCGGTTCGGAGGTTAGGGGGGCACCTTGCCTATTCGGTTTCAAAAGGAGCTTGGGCTCATATCTCCCAACCCTTTCAAACCACCAATTCAGCGTTACCCCATAAACAGGGTCCCCCCCTCAACAACATGAAACGAGCCACGCCACGAACCACTTCCCCGGCCTCTGAGATGGCGCGCTCGATGCCACGGTTCTGCCACCTGCCCGCCGGAGCGCTGGTGGTGCGCTTCAGCGCTTCCAGCGGCTCCGACTCCACCTACGAGGACGGGAGTCCTACCGGTTCCACGGCGAACGACGCATGGGTTTCTCAGGTCCAACACCAAACAGGCCAAAAAGCAGTTGTTGGTAGGAAAACAAAATCTGTTCTTTGTTCAAAAATTGCCTGGACCCTCAGACTACCCTCAAAAAGGGGTCCCCCCATTTGTTGCAATATCCGTTTGAGAGTAGGTAGGCACAAAGGCTTCGTACCCATTTTCAGATGTGGGTGTGAGTTTTGAGTTGGGGCCCGGGCCCAGGTTCTCTATGAAAACTCCATATGTGGGTTGATCAACTAATCTTGACCATGGGTAAGTTTGTCTCTTTTTTTGGTGGCTTCCCTAGTGATCACCCCAGGGAAAGGATCTTTTGATCAACCACCAAATGGATGTGTGCTGTTGTCGAAGGCACGAACACTGAAACCCGTTTTCGGGGGGGGTGGCCCCATTTCGAGAACCCAAATGGGGCCGACATGATCGGCTTCCCCCATCTTTCCCATGTCTTAGGGGAACCAATATCTAAGGTCGTACATATCCCAACAAAGCATACTCTACCATGCACAAGCTGCTGTGACCCCCCCCGCTGTTTCTCCAGGTAAGACCTTCTCCAGGCCTTCTGAAGGCCTTGTTAAGGCTTGATGTGCAAACCAGGGGGAGTACTGTTGGGGGAGGGCGGGGGGGTTGGATCCGATGTTTGGACGGGTTATGTGCATCCACAAGCCCAGTGCCCGCTTGAACAGGATAATCCCAACAAGTTGTAAGCGGTGAGTCCTTTGCTCTCCCCAACACCAACATACTATCAACAATGAGCATAGCAAACATCAAGAGGTGCCAAAACAGGTGCCATGTGTTGAAACACCATTGAAGGAGAACAGGAAGCCGCGCGGGAGTTATTTCCAACATAAAAGCGCCAACGAAAATGCTCTCTGAGCCCGACGCCGTCCCAAATCTCAACCATGGTCAGGGATACAGGGGCACTAGTGTGCAGCTTTTGCCACTGGTTTACCCTGAAGAATATACACCCACATCGTGTTCACATACTGGTATGTGTCAAACTAGTGCCCCCACCAAATGGACGGCTGCCTTTTCGTCCCCCTTCAAACACGGTGTTCAATGTACAGCTCAAAAAAAGCGGAAGCGCAAAAGCGCCTTTCGCACGAGGTCCTCAATAGCCTCGCGAGGGCCCAAGCTTCAGTATGGCTTGGTGAGACGCGCATAGCTCAATCCTCGAGGAAGGTTCAACCCTTGCAAATTCTTCAGGGACACCATCTTTGGGGGTGTTCCCCCCCGCTTTCTACCCCTTAGCCTCTGAAATATCTCATTTCATGCAATGATCCTCAAAATCTCGAGTTTCCCAGTATTAAAATATATTCAGTCGCAACATCGTTCAATACCTGTGAATTTGGCCGTCCACCCCTCAGCAACCCCAACCCACCCCACAACCCCCCGCCTCGGCCTCACGCTTCCGGCTTCTGGTCGGCGCCTTGACGCTTTCTCGCTCGCCTTCTCGTCCGAGCCTCGGCCGAGAATCTCAGGGCCAGCTTACCCCAAGTGGACTTAGTGCTGATACATGGGTACAGGGTACAGTATCCCAACAACCGATCCCTAAAGCCAATAGGTGTGGTACCGTGGATGGACGAAACTAATTTCGCACCACCTTTTGTTGAACCCAATGACGATTCCCGATGAATACCAACAAACAAAGGTGTCAACCATGGTTTCAAAGTGGTGCAGGAGTTCGTCCATCCACAATACTACACCTTTCGGATGTACTTTGTACTTATGTATAACCACTCATTTTGGGGCGTGTCCATTTGGGGTATGCAAGTTGGCACTTAGAATGGTCTTTGGACGTAAGGTCGTGGCTCCTGCGGGGCCTTCATCTTGTCCCTCTCCACGACCTTCAAAAAAAAGGAAAAGAAACGAAAACACAACACGCCGCGATCCACCCGTGCTTCAATAAGCTGCTGGTGGCTTGGATTGGATGATGGTTTGGAGTGGATTGGAGGTTGCGGGAACCTTCTTTTGGCTTCAAAAACAGAAAAAACCATCCGAACCACCAACTTATCTCGGGCGACCTGGCATGCTTCTGGGCGGAGCAAACTACCACGCGAGAACAGGTGCCTTGGCAGAAGCACTGTCAACGATCTTGACCTGAGGCCGGCGAAGGTCTCTCAAACAACTCACGCCTTTTCGTTTTAGGCCCCTGTCCAAACCAAGATGGGTGTCTCAAAATGAGGGAGCCAATCAGGTCGTTGGCTTCCTTTGGCTTTCCTTTTAAACCAACCTCAAAGGGACCAAAGACAAACCCATCCCGGACTGCGAGGGACAAATAAAACGGGTCATATGTCTGAGTCTCTGATTTTGCGGGAAAGTGAGCTAGCCCCAACTCACTCAACTTCCCGCCCCAAAATGGACCATAGCGCACCCAGTTGTCGTCAACGAGTATCTGGCTCAGTATCTTGTTCCACAGGGCTCCCAGCGAAAGCCAAGCCAGGTCCAAGTGATGATTCAACTAGCTCCAAAGGGAAATCGAGCTGGACCGGTCGCCAGGTGCCGATTGGGTGACTTTGAGGGCGCCACAAAAAGCTTCAGCACGGACCAAAGCGCCCAGGCCCTGAGCGAAGGTACGGGGGGGGGGGGGGGCTTGGCAGGCCCTATTTGACCCTCTGCGTCGCCGTGCGTTTGTTTCAAGCTGTTCATTCTCCAAATTCATTTGTTAAAGTTTTGCAATTACTGTAGTCTAACTATTCGATTTATTTGTTTTTTGCCCAAAAGGATGGGCGCCGTTGAAGTCCCTTTCCACTTCTTCTATTAATCCTAGCTATTCTCATATCCTAGGTATTTTAAGGGATGGGTGCCTTTTGGGAGACTCCAGGTTAGTTGTTTAACAAAGCAAAACACACATATCACATCTATTCGGAGTTTTCCCAAAGAACCCCTAACCGTTGAAATCAATCCAATGACAAAGATACTCAATCCTCGGACTCCAGCCACACGGTGGAATGCTTCAAGAAAACAATGACATGAGACTCACAAACACATCTCCTGACCAACTTCTGATACTTCAAAAGTCGAGGCAGCGGCTCCCAAATGTCGGCGCTGTCGATCACGGCAGACACAATCATGCGATTCTGCTCGGTGTTCTCCAGCTTTAAAACTCGGACCTCAGCGCGGCGCCTCCGTGGACGGGAGAAAGCGGAAAGCGGCGAGGTCCAGCAACCCATTTCTCGCGGGGAAAATGCCCCCCCACCCCCATGGTATGTGGCCTTTCAACATATCTTTCAAACCACTCCAGGTTGAAAAATGAGACAAACCAATGCCGGGCGCCGGATTTGGCCACTTCCCGGCCGAATCCAGACGTTGGTGGTATAGTGGACGTATATCTAAAGTGGAAGCCATTTTAGATATTCTCGTTTCTGGGGGGGGTGTCCGTACCAATCAGGGGAATATGGGCTGTAGCTTGCAAAGGTCTGCTTGTTATCGGAGAACGCCTCCCTATGCCTGAGAAGCGCGCGCAAAGCGCGCAGAGGAAGCCATAGTTGATGGGCAGCAAAAGCATGTCCAAAATCTGGCGGGTCGCACTCGCTTCTGCCTCCCTCACGCAGCATGCTGTTTGGCTGTGCGCACAACCACTTACTCCCCCAAACGGCGGCAAACAGCAACAGCGTATTCACCATCACATGCATGTGAGCAAAAATCGGATAGAGACCATCAAAACTTCGTTACACGAAGCTGTTTGGCCAGGTTGGCATACGGAAGTCAAAGGTAGACCAAAACCAGCAAAAAACGGCCGGTCCAGTACCGTTCAGTATTGGTTTAGTATTGGTTTGGTGTTGGTTGAGTATTCTTGTGCTGGGTCGGTACCTTCAAGAGTTGGTTTAGTATTCGAGCACGATTCCCTTGAGCTGGCCCAGTACTTTTATTGGTTTAGTATTGGCTTAGCATTCTGGATTGCTACATTTACAGAAACCATACTGTTGAATTCCTTCCTGTACCGCCCCCTTTAAAATTTGGCTGGGTGGCAGTTTTAGTAGCGAGTGTCATAAAGAATTTGCCTGTTTGGGACCATTTCAGAACGCTCTACTGCTGGTTGGCGGTGCAGTGATTATTGGTACATGGTAAGATTGGACACGGGTTTTGAGCAGGATGTATGCAACAAGTTCAGACATTGACTGTGCTTTTTATCCGGGGAAGCATTCCAGGTTTCTGGCCCCCATTTCCAGGTGTATTTCCCTACCCTTATTGCTTTCCAGAGGAAGGAATTTTCTGGGAAATATACAACTATATAAATATGTTAATTCCCCATGAATTTAATGGCTACCTAACATTGAGTTTGCGCAAGTCACTGTGCTCAAGTCATTCTACGCCGGTCAAGATGCACAAACCGTTCTGCGCAAATCACGTGAAAAACTCTGCGCAAGTCACTTTGAAAAAAATACAATGGGCAAGCTACTGTCACACTGCACAAGTTGCGCTGCGCAAATTACACTGCGCGAGTAACTCTAAGCAAGCAAGTCCTTGCAAGTTGTTCTGCGCAAGTAGCTCCTAGGCCTTTGCAAGCCACCCTGCAAACGTATCACTGCGCCGGCCACTTTAGGCAAGCCCTTTGCGAAAGCTACTCTGAGAACACCATTTTGCGCAAGTCACTCATCACATTGCGCAAATCGCGCTGGGCTTGGCGCAAGCCACTGTGCCCGTTTTACTCTGAGCAAACGATTTTGCGCGAGTCATTTTACACCAAGCGCTCTGTGCAAGTCACTCCTATGCAAGTTGCAGGCCACCCCGTGCGCGTCACAGTGTACAGGTCACTCTGCACAGTCACTCTACAAGTCACTTTGTGGGAGTTACCCTAAACAGGTCCCGCTGTCCAAATCGCGCTGCGCAGGTCGCTGTGCTCCGGTTACTTTGCGCAAGTCACTCCACGCAAGGCGCAGGTCACTCCGCGCAAATAACTTTGTCATCAACCAGCTGCGCAATGCGGAGTGGCACGTTGCGCAAGGTACTTTGTTTGAGTTGCCTTGCGCACTTTGCTCTGTAAATCGTTTTGTGCAGGTCACTCTCGGCGAGTGACTGTGCCGAACGGGGGCGAGTGCTTTTGCTGGGCCAAGATTTTGCGCCGCTTTCGGAAAAATCAGTCATGAACTTGAGCCGAGCAGCATTCAGAGCTCAAGCCAGCATTGCCAAGCGCGATGACGGTGAGAATCCGACCAAAGCAAGAATCCAACACCCGCACGAAAACTCACAAGCAGAGTGATGCAAGATCATGTCAACCTGGTTGAACAGATTCTGTTTCTACAAGCAAACTCTATTTTACAGAAACATCTGTCATCCAGGTGCTGGAGCGCACCTGGTCACTGAGCGCGCAATACTACACGCATACATACGCGGCCATACCACAACCCTGTTCTTTGCAGAACCAACCCCCTTGGCTAACTTTCGCTGCTGGGGTCCTCTGCTGAGACAATGTTTCTACCCCTCTGGGTAGCTTTGAACATAACCTTTCAAAGGCCACTTTGAGCGAGTTACCTTTGGGCGGTGCGAAGCTCCGAGGCAAAATGCGCGGAACCTTATTTAGATGGGGTCAAGACTCCCACGGGTCTTCAAGCGACTCATTGGCGCGCCTGGTCAACCGCCTTCGGCGACTGTGCCCGGACTTTGGCGAACTGCCAAATCTGCCGCGCCTCAGCAGGGGATCTTATGGGAATGTGCCACAAGCCGGACCCTTCCGAAGACATCCAGTACAAGTATACAAAACCTTGCGCAATCCATGTATAGCATAAATGTATGTATGTATGCATGTATGCATGTGTTCATGTATGTATGTATGCATGCATGTATGTATGTATGTGTATGTATGTATGTAATGTAATGTAAGGTAACGTAACGTAACGTAATGTAATGTAATGTAATGTAATGTAATGTAATGTAAAGGAATGTAATGTAAACAAAAATAATGTAATGTAAGGTAAGGCAATGTAATGTAATGTAATGTATGTGATGCACGTAATGTGTGTAAATGTACGAAATGTGTATAAATGTATGCAATGTATGTTATGCGTGCTATGTGTGTGATGTGTGTGTGTGTGCGCTGTATGTAAGGTGCGCTATGTATGTTATGTATGCACGTTATGCGTGTTCTGCTTGCATGCATGTATGTCTTGCTCCCCCAGTGGCTGACGGAAAAATGGCAACCATTGAAGACTTTGTGTTGGTAAATGTGTGGCGCGGATGTTTCACATGTGCTGGCGGTTTACTTGCAAGAGCTTCCACTTTACTGAGGGAGCAAGAGCCATCTATTGGAAAACTTCTATCTGGGTTTGGCGCACATGGTTGCTTCCGTGGAAACCATTGCTTGGTCAAGCAGGCTGATCAACTCTGATCAACCGCGCACGAAGTAACGACTCCGCCGCCTCCATCATACGTGGCAAAACAATGAAAGGAAGGCTTCCTAACTCGACATCAATGCGGTTCTCCAAGGAAAATCTACCAAACTTCATTCTGCATGCGCGGGAATTCCATAAGCACAACTGACAATGGGAAAGCAGTCGACATGTAGCGATCCACGACATAAGACGCAGACATGCTGTCGGTGCATCCAGTGATGGAAACCCTGCCTGCCAAACCTGTGGCCACAGCTCCTGACCCACCGAAAAACCATGAGAGCCACAGTTGTAGCCAGAAGCTCGATGGAGGCCACGACACGGAAGGGCTCTCCTTTGCTGGCAAAGAGCCAAGGTGAATTCTTCCGCGTCAGGCGGATGAAAAACCACCTGGCTTTCTTGGTGTCTGTCGTGGCGGAAGTCTCCCACCCTCCGATCGCCACAAATCTTTGTCCGCTGCAGCGTCGACCCTGAACAGCTCACCCCCTACAAGGGGTGGAGGCCTCGGAGCAGCTCGCGGGGACTTCTTGATCATGTCCTCGAAGAAACTCAACGCCAGAAACACTGCAAACGGTGGCTTTGCGTGAGTGCCAGGGCTCAGCCGTGAAAACCCATGCGGCTGCTTGATTGCGGGGGGCCAATATCAAACTGCGGCGGCGGAAGTACAACACAAGTCCAAGTGCCAAAGCGATGCCTGAACAATGTGCGGAGCCCTTCAAAGACAGGCCGGAACAAAACATCATTGCAGGGGGGGGGATGGGGAGGGGGGGGGGTGAAATGGCCCCTCCAGGGCACTCCTCCCAAACCAAAGCAAACAAAAGAAACAAGACAAACAACCCCCCCTCACGGCCCCAGCCGTCTATGCAGTCACACCCTTTAAGGGGATGAAGTCGCTATCTTCATCAGAAGAAGCACTAATGGAGGTTGAGGAGCTGCCGACAGCAACATCTGAGCTTGCTTCTCCTTCTGGCCAAAGCAGTCTGCGCACATTCTATCAGCAGGCAAAAGGGTCGGCATTTCGTCGCCGACAACAGCGAACGTTTTGTAATCGAACCCCGGCACGAGCCGGCCCTGTGCAACGTGCGCCTGTTGCATCTGCCAGTGACACAGAAAACAAAAGCGCCCAAGGCCACCCCCAGAATTGTCTTCAAGTTCTGTTCGTGGGATTTGGCCTTAAAATAATTAGATTTGTCCTATTTTTTTGTGTTGTCATGTGTTCTGTGTGCATGGTCTTTGTGTGTGTGCATGCAAAAAGTGCGTGTTGTTGCAAGTGTTGGACACAAGAACAGTTTGGGACAGCATGTGGGGCGAGGCCCTGAAAGCAACTGAGGCGGCTAGCCGCCATGCATGGCAAGGAAACTGTGGAACACAACACACAGCCAAAGTTCTCAGAAGGCGGCTAGCCGCCCTTCATGGCCCTACACCCTGGCAGGCAGCAATGCAAAGACCTTACGGGGGCAAGGGTTTCAAGGGGGCAAGGACCTTAAGGGGGCAACATGCCGACTCTTTTTTTCACACTTCAAGCGACATGTATGCACGCATGACCTCTGCGGCTAGCCGCTGCTTGGTCATAGTGCCTTCGGCACATGACCTGCACCCCCTGCAAAGGTGCGACCACCTGCCAGCATTCTGCTCCAGGTGGTTCACCCTCACACGCGCGCCCAGCCGGGCCAGCACATGGGCAAGAAGCCACAAGACCGCAACTGAACGGTGGCGCCCTGCTCTGCAGAAGATGCCTAGTCTGGCCTCTTTCTGGGCAGAAGACAGCTGAGCCACCCAGGCTTTGACCTCGCCGAGCAGCACAAGGAACTCCGCATGCGCAAAGACACGGGCAAGGGTCACATCGTGATAGCCAGGGTGGAAGCCAAGGTCATCACCATCTTCAGTATGGCGGCTCCGAGCTCGATCTGGGTCGTCAATGCGAAGGCACGAAATGGTGAGATCCAACTCATCAGGGCACGCATTCACTCCTCGGAGGCCCCAGCTGGCCAAGAAGATGGTCTTGCCCTCCAAGGGCAGAGGCGTGACACAAGCAGCTCCTGCAGCAAAAGGCCACAAGAGAAAAAAAACAAAAAACAAAGGGCCAACCACAGTATCCAAAAAACAAGCTGACAGTTTGGTCAAACAAGCTGCCTTCGCCACGTGTTCGGCAGGCACCAGCGCCAGTGCCTCAAGCTAAACAGCTGCCAACTGCCAACCATTTCCACTGAAACACCAACACAAAACAAGATGGCTAGCCATCAACAACACTGCAAAGTTCATGCCATGAAAGCTCAAGCTGCTTCGTCGCCAAGGCGGCGACCTGCTCCGGCTAGCCGGGGCTGCAGGTGCTTTTGCGGAAGCCTTTGTGGTCACTCCGGGCACTGAAGGCTCTCCAGGTGGCGGCATCGCTGCTGGACCTAGCAATTTGGGAGCAAGGTGGAGCAACTAACTTTGTTCCCACAAACAAAATTGTCAAAGCCCAAAAACAAGCACTTGCCAGAGCAGTGCCAGGGAGCCTGCCACGGTGCTGACACAAGTCCCAGTGATCACCTCAAGGACGCACCGCCGTGCCAGTTGCACCTGCACATTGTTCTGGCCTGTGATGCGAAGCACTCGCGGCCCATTGTTCCTGGAGCGAATGCTGACCTCGCAGGACGTCGCCAAACGGACGTTCGCGCGGTCATCAGCAGTGAAGGTGACCTGCTCCATGCCTTCAATGATCTCCTGGTGCGTAATGGTCATGGCTGCTAAGCAAGCTGGCTGCTAAACTGCTTCCATGATGCTTGCTGCATGCTGGTTGTGATTGCTGATGTCTGCTGAAAGCTTGGCAACTGGACATCAAGTTTCCATCCCCAGACTTGAGGGTGCCAAACACCAAGGCTCCAAGTTCCAAACTTCAATCAAACTCATTGCCAATCAAGAAAATCTCGGAACACATGATGGGCTGACTTTCTGACAAGTTGCGGCTAGCCGCAGGTGAAGTTGATTCAACACAGGAGCGTGGCTAGCCACAAGCTCCACAGCAACCATGGCAGCCTGGAAGTCACGAAAGCTCACAAAACCTAGCCCATGACATGAAGAATCATTCTGACATAACCTCCCATCTAAAGGGTTAAGGTGAAAGGAGGGTATATTGCAAAGTGTGGCTAGCCACAGGTCAGTTACACTTCAATGTGTTTGTCAAACAAGCAAGCTGAAACATGGATGGCCAAAAACAACAAACACCTGAGTTGAACAAGACATGTGAAGAGACCTCAGGACACAAGCTAAGCAGTACCTTTTGGCTCGCACTCATGCTGGCATCTGGATTTGGGATTCCTCGGAATCAGGCCAGCAGCCCCAAGATTTGAAGCAGAAGGACAAAAAGGTGGCCTACAAATGAACAGCTGTGCCGGGCTGGATCTCAACATCGTAGGTCAGGGCAACCTGCGGCTTGATAGGCATGAGGCCCTTCGTAGCCCATTTCACTGCCCACATGATGCTGCAGTGCTCGAACTTGCAAGTGGAGAGCGGCACCAAAGAAGCCAAGGATGATGACCCCTTGAGCTCCAGGTTGGTGGGGTCATCACCCGATGCCTCAACTTGCGCATTGGTCTTTGAAGCAGGGCAGTAGTAAACCTCATGCTTGCGCTCCAGCTCAAAGTGCTTCGGGTCCTTGGATGGGGCAGGCTTCTGGCTGTGGTAGCAGATGTCAGTGGCAGCACGGTTGCCCTGCACTGCATTCACAATCTCGCCCAGCGTGGTCAACTTGCCATTGTGGAGCACATGGGTGTTGGCGTTCTTCATGTCGAAGAGGATGTGTTTTTCCACATCTGCAGGGCCAATTTCCCCCTCTGCAAGGCGAGGCACATGTTTGAATGTACCTGGCCCAAAACCAGCCAGAACAGTGCCAGCTGGCAGTGCCACAACGTTCTGCGACACATTGACAAGAAGCCAAGAGCGATCCGTGGACACACGGATCATGATCTTGCCCAGGAGCTCCTTCTTGAGGCCAACCACAGCTGCTTGCGCAAGTTTGACAGCTGGCAAGTTGTCAACCGACTCAGACTTCAGGGGTGCAGTCGTTCGCCGCTTTTTTGGCGAAGGCTCTGTTGGCTTGGCCTGAAGACCCGGCTTTTTCAGGCGGCGCCTCCCCAAATTCTGCAATGTGGTCGGCCAAAAGCTGCTGGAACTCAGTGCCAAAGGTCGGATGGGCTGCCCACTGCTGCACAACAACTTGGGGCACTGCCAAGACTCCTTGCTGAAGGACGCAGACATTGAGCTGTGGGGGAGGCGGGGCGCTGGCAAGGACCTCGGCTGGAGCATCTTTGGGGCGAACGTGGAAGCCAGGCAAGACCACATCACCGCTCAAGAGCTTCTCTGTGAGCTCCTCCTGGATGGTGTGCTGCACCCACTCCACAGCTGTAGGGTCGGCCGAGGCAGCAACATACAAGATTGGGAACTTCATTGCCTTGACCCTTTCAAGCCAAGCCCAGAACAGGTCGCCCACACCAAGGGACAAGTCCAACACAAGCAGGCCGCTGATGTTGCCGGGCAAGTCATTCTCCAAGAGGGACTCCAGCAACTTGCAGGACGCAGAGGGCCCGATCTGCTCAAACCGGCGCCCACCACGCACAGATCCATCAAGGTCGGTGCTGAAAGGGACAGCAGCATCAGAAAGGTCCTCAACAACCTTGAGCTTGGTTGCTGGCACTTGGTCGGCCTCCTCAGTGCGGCGGGTCCGCACCAGCTGAGAGGCTTGCCAGTAGCGCCCAGCTGGGTTGCGCTTTGACCGGCTTGTGCGCTGATCATCCTCAGCCTCATCATCTGACTGGACCGCCTCGATGTAGGGCCGGATGATGCGAATGGGGTACACTAAGGGTCTGGTGTCCCGGGAATCTTTGCGATCCTTGAACATCAACGAGGCTTGGAGGTCCACATCCACTCCACGGCAAGCAAGTGACTTCAAGAGGAAGTGCTCCAGGACATGCATCTGGTGCTTCTTGTAATGGAAAACTGGGCACAGGAGGACTCCGAGGTTGCAGAAACTTTCTGACACTGTGTGGGCAAAGCAACAGGCTTGGGCCTCCTGGGCAAGCTGGCTGTGGACCGCAGGTGCCGACCAGTTCAGCACAGATAGTGTGGCCTTAGATGAGCAGGGAAAACCACAGCAAGGATTCAAGAAGGCTTTCAAAAGCAAGACGACCAAATAACAACTTAAGTTAACATGAAGTTGAGCTGCAACTGCAGGCTTGGAAAGGCCAGCGCCCTTGATCAAAGTCTGGGCATGGTCCGAAACCAGCTTTGTGAGGGCACCAGTCTGGGAAGGGTCATAGGTAAAAACCTTGCACTTCTTGGCTAGGCAAGAGTTGCACCACTGCACAGCCTCGGAACGAAGCTTCTGCTTCCATTCAAGTTTGGCATGGTGGACTGCATGCTCATAACTCTGGATTTTGGACTGATGAACTTTGAAGGCGGTCTGGTCATAGTCCAGCTGCTTCTTCAGCAACTCAAACTTGCTCGCGGCCAGCTCTGTCAGCTGGATCTCCTCAGAATTCTTGGGCACAGGGATCTTGCATTGCAGCAGGTTGGCAACAGCACGGAAGGCCTTGATGTCAGTGACCACCAAGGACTCCCTCTTCTCAGTGCAGACTTCATGAAGCTCAAGGTCCAGGCCAGGACTGCCCTCGACCCACTTGTCGTAGATCTTGGTTTCCAAGTCAGCCTGCTTCAAGGGGAAGAGCTCAGCCAGCTGCTTGGACAGGTTCACCACCAGGGCTGCAAGTTCAGCAAAGCTTTCCATGGTGGCCTTGTCAGCCTTCCGGCGGGCGTGTGGGGACATCTTGTCAAAGTCCCGTGTCAGCCGGCGAAAGGTCAGGGTCGTGGAAACAACCGACATGGCAGCGAGCTTCTTCCACGATTTGTGCGGGCTCTTGTGGACATAGTTGGGCAGGATCTTCTTGGTGCTCAGGTTGTCATCACTAAGCACGCAGCTGTCCCAGCCATACTTGGAGACATGGGCCTGCAGCAAAGTCAAGAGATCGGCCGGAAACAGGGACATCAAGTTCCCAATAGCTGTGGCCTTGGACCCTACAAGCTGGAAGCTCTTCCCGACCCCAGAGTTGAAACGAGAGATCACAGCCGCGCTGTCTTCATAGCCCTTCTGCTTGAGCTGGCTCAAAGTGCCCACCCAGGTCAGCAAGTTGGGAGGGCGACGGATGGATCCTCGAAGTGACACACGGAAGTTGTAGAAGACCTCATCTTGCAAGCTGAAATGCTTGATGTGGTGCACATAGACCACCCCAAGTTGCTGAAGGTATCCAACAGCTGCAAGCCCTGCCCATCTTGCCAGAACATGTAGAGCAGGGCAAGGATTGTGCTGCCACGAAGCATGCCCTTGACATACCCCAAGGGGAAAGGATGGATTGGCAAACCGTTGGCAGCTGCAGCCCAGGGCGCTGTCAGCAGGACATCTGACGTAACACGCTTGATCTGCAGAGGCTGGCTGCTGGTCACAAACCCATCCATCAGCAAGTGCTGCACCAGCAAGCGGGCACTGTGAGCAGAAGGCATGGGCTTCAAGGTGCACAGGGCCATGTAGCCCAGCATCGAGATGTGAGCTTTGCAGGGGGCTTGGTCTCCAAGCTGGCTTTCTTCAGCAGAAGGCATCGGATTCTCCAAGTTGTAGAGCTTGTCCTCCTGCAAAGGGAAAGTGCCCCACAGCCACTGCAAAAAAGCTGTCTGTTCAGAAGGATCTGCCAGCTTGTGCTGCAAGTACTGGGCTGGGCCACCATAGGGCTCGAGCACTTCACTGTCAAACGCCTTGAGCACATGCTCCATGGAGTCCTTGAAGGCAGTCTCAGTTTCATCTGGCTCTGCAAGCCTGAAGGGAACCGGGGTTGGCTCCGAGCTGAGAACATCACCTACAGAGGACATCACAGCTGGGCAGCTGGCACACCATGCCAAATGCTGGCAGCAGAGGTGGGTATGAGGCGGTTTTGGTCAGATGTACCCCCCCCAAATTCTGGACCAGATCCGGCTAAACAAAATTTTCTAGTCAGATCTCCCTGGGCTGACGGGTGTTTAGCTCTGAAGGTCATCGCCCGGCCCAGTGCCGCTGGGAGCTTCCACCAAGATTTCCCGGAGCGAAGCGTTGGACATTGCACTGGCTTGGGGGTAGCGCACAATTCCCCGCCGGCAACCACCCAACCTGCGAATTGGCTTTGGCAGGAAGAAGTCACGCTTCTGGATTTCCGCCTCTTCCCTCAAACGCTAAAACAGCCGAAAACCGACTGCAAGCCACTCCTCCTGAAGCAACCAGCATGTGCGAGACACAAAGAAATCCAGCACTTGCACACGCCTGCTTTGGCCAGTTCCACACAATCCGCGCTGGGCCACCCATTTCGATGGACTTTGCCAGGACACCCATTGTGTCGCTCCATCTCATTGCAGTCCACAGCCGCACCAGTTTGAACCAAGCGTACACTCGAATGTACGGTTTGACATCATTATCAAGGACCAGATTTTCACACTCTGCAGCCACCACTACCAAGTAGGCTTTCGCCTGCGTCCGCGGAGATACCTCCCAGCCAGGGTGCACGGCGATTTCTTTGAAGAAATTCTGCACCATAGGCAGTTTGGGCTACGGGCGGAACCCTCAATCTCACAGGCTTGCTCAAAGAAGGACACGGTGCCAAAAATTGCACCTGGCACAGTTCGCCCACAAGGTTCAGCGAGGCGCTCTGCCACGTAGTCTAGTAGGTCCTCAGGCCCGCGAAACCAGGGCACACCGAACCGCAGCTTTGCGTAAAGGTGGATAGCCCGAACACGCCGAAGGTCCGATCGCAATGTAGATGCCCTCCGCCCCAAGGCACACCGATTGACGGAAAGAGCGGCTGACCCCGCGGGGTACCCAGCCCTGCCGCGTGTTGCTCGGATGATGGACGCAAGCTCGCTTGACAGCCGCTCGCGCTCTGTCGCAAAGATTTTCTCTCGAGCACGCTCCGTATCAGCAAGCTCTCTTTCCCTATCTGCCCGGCCGCCCCAGCTGGCGCGCTTAAGCTGTTTTGTCAGACGCTCATATTCAGAACTTGCTGCTTCAGCGGACACGTGATGATCTGCCAACCTTTTCCTAGCCTGCACTTGCTGATGGTGGCTTCTGAGTAATGTCTGAAGCTTACTTGAGTCGCTTTCATCCAAGTCAGTCACCCAAGGAAGGAGTTGATGCAACTCGTCCCTGCTCAATTCAGCAAGGTAAGCGATTCGATCTCCATCCCAGCCAGCTAGCTGTCATTGATCTTCCATGGCAAATCAGGCAAATCATGTCATCAAAAGATGGCTGGGGCTCAATGGTTCCATTCAAATTATTTGAAGCCCGAGCTGCAGGAGGCACCTGCGTAACACACGAAGCAACGTCTAAAGGACTCGGGCATGTGTGCATGTATTCATGTGTTTGTGTATCTTTTCATGATCTGACTTCAACTTAAATTGAAGCCATCAGTGTGGATGAGGGCCGAGCCCCTAGTGCCAACTTTTCGGAGGAACTCTCTTGACATGAATCAATCTCAGAAGTGGAATGCCCACAGAGATGAAGGCGTGGAAATGTTAAGTGGGGCATCACACATGTCAGGGCATTCCGGGAGCAAAATCCTTATCCGAACAGGCTTGAACCACTCATGCGCTCGTGTTTAAAGACTCTCCTTGGGAACTCATTAGGCGCCACTGGCCTGGGCGTTAAAACTCAAGTTGCCTGCATATAGCGTGCGAAGGTTAAGCTGGGAACGGTGAAGACAACGACCATCCACATGGCGATGTTTGCTGCGCAAACCTGGCTGAGCACATTACGCCCAGAAGCAAGATCCCAAACAAATAAACTTGCGACAATCTTTGTTTTTGGAGCCGTGATTTCCGGAGCGTTCCCAGACCACCAGTGGATAGTAATGATGTTTCGCGACGCCTCCAGGCATGCGATACTAGTTGCAGCAGTAACGCAGTATAGGTGTGTTTGGTATCCAAACGCCAACTAGCATGAAACCCACGAGATAAATTGCCAGGATTAGAGGAAATGGGGCCAAAGCAAGACCCCCCCCACAGACAGGCTCCGTAGTATGTCCTCACTCAAAAGCTCCAACTAGAGCCCAAATAAATGAGCGGCTTTCTTCTGGCTTCCAAACAATGTGTTTCTATGTTCTGCTTTACCTTCAAAACCACCCCCGAAAATCTCGCCTTGGGTGTTGAAGAGGGGGGGTCTGGAAAAAGCTTGAAAAACAAAACTTTCCCTTGTGGCAAACATATGGCTGTGGGTCAAAGCCCTGTACCCCTGGTGAACACCAAAATAGGTGGCAAATGGATGTTCATCCACCCCAAAATGGGATCGCCATAGGTTATGCAACCCATGGCCATATTCATGTAGGCTGTTTCGCGCCCAGCTTCTCTCGGGCCCCGGAGTATGCCATGCCTCCCAGTACCAGCCGTCCAGCATCTGGATAACAAACATTTCTCGGACCTCGCGAGGGCCGTACGAGGCAAGCCTTGGACCATGGAAACCAACGAAAATCAGTGGAAAACCAGTGGAAAACCAGTGGAAACCAATGGACAGTGGAAACCGATGGAACGTGGACAGTGGAAACCAATAAAAACCAGTGGACAGTGGACAACAGTGGAAATCGCATGGACACCAGTGGAAACCAATCGCTCATGGCCAATTGCACTCAAGCCCTCGTTGTATGATCAGGTCCGAGCGATGAAGCCAGCTTGCCCAGCCAAATGGAACCTCAGAACAGGAAGGTGGATATGAGTGGGTGTTTCAGGGAACTAGTTTGGGGGTTGAAAGCAAAAGGAAGTCCACCATGCTTGGGGGCCCCATTTGACGCATACCCATGTTCGCCAAAACATTCACAATGGGAAAGCCACTCTGTCCCCGTCCCAGCCGCAGAATTGCCCACTCCAAATCCCCTTCTTTTAGGGTAGGATGTGGCCCCCTCGCTAAAGAAACAGGTATTTACCTTGGAATTCCCTGCACGAGGCTTTTTTGGGAACCCTTCTTGGAGTTCAAAAGGAAACCAAATGGAAAACACCCATGTTCGGGGTTGATTCAGAGACAAACCCATAGTTACATGCGGATTTCTGCACCCTTTCGAGGCTTGGACAAGCTTGGGCTTGAATTTTCTTTGTTGTCCTAAAACAAGGGAACTCCAAAACACGGAAATCGGAGCTCCTGTTGGTTTTCTTAAAACAAACCGGGTGTCCAGTCTAAGACTGGCCTTGGGTGCACCCATCTTCAGTGGCTCCCAACATAGACCAGGAAACCAAAAGGAAAAAAGTTGCACCATTTTGAGTCCACTAAAAAGTCGACACGCCCCTTTGGACATTCAGTGCAAAACATCATGCTCGGACATTTTCAGGTTTCGACTCTTGTTCGAAGCACCTAAACTTGTGACGCCATTTTGCACGCAAGCGTTCCGAAAGGAACCCCCTTAAAACCAGCGGTCTTCAGGTTCCATGGCGACATGTTCACAGCAGTAGAGGGCTCTAAGCGTGTCATGAACAAATCAGTTCCGATTGTCACGATCATAGCATCCGAAAGGAACCCATCGGAGTCCATTTAGGGGTCACCCAATTTGCAACGGCGACTTACCATGCAGCCACCAGTTTTGAGAGATATCAAAATTCATGGCCATCAGCGTTCTTCTGACCGTATGTGCTTAACTAAATGACAAACACCTCAGATCATATGTCCGTGGCTCAAAAGAACCGGTGCCAAAATGGAACCCTGGTAAGTGCAAACATGGACCAACACCTGCTTCACCCCTCCTAGTCAGTTTTGAGCCACACGCATGTATCGAATAAGCGGAGCCATTGCAACCCAACCGTGATGGTTAGGGGACTGTCGACGACCGTTGAGGGCCATCCATGACCCTTCAGGGTCATGTTTCTCTCCTGGCGCCCCCTTGCCGTGGCTCCGAACCAGTACCGGACCAGAGTTCAGTTGCAGGTTAGTGAAAGGTTCCCCAGATCCAACCCGATGCACTCAGGGTTTGATTGATAAATGTTGCCCCATCCCCCCACCGCAGCTTCTCTTTGCCTCAACCTGCCGCAGCGAAGCGGCCGGGCTTGAGACCTCGAGGCCCAAAAGCTCCGAGGCCGCGGCCAGTACCAGCGGAAGCAGAATCCGTCCTCACGCCCAAAACTGACACAGGCCCAAGCGAGCGCCCGTCTTCGCCCAAGCGAGCTTTGGTAATGATGCAACATATTGGCAATTGGAATCAGACTTTGGATGTTAAGGGAGGGCCCGATTGGTGGGCTTTTGGTCCTACCAAGATGGTTATAGAGGCTTATGCAGGCCTTACTATAACCACGAAAGACAAGGTAGTAGAACCATCTACTAACATGGCCTATGGGGTTTTGGGGGCTGCCCGATTGGTTGGAAGTGTCTACAAAGAACAAACCAGGTGGCATGTTGACATCTCATGCATCTGATCTGGAGGATTCCCTGGTCAATCTGTCTTTCTTTTTGACATGATCCACGTTCAATATTCATTGCGACCCCCTAGTGACATTGGGGGTTTGGTGAGTAACCCCCAACTCCGAATCACATTTGGGTGAGCATGCCCATCCCCTCTAGTGGGTTGTCCGCAAGTTCTCCCAAGCGGCCAGTAAGCTACCGGCAACTTTGTCGCTTGCTCATGTTCTGAAAGGTTCAACATGTTCAACAGAAACCTTCCCAGAAGCTTTTAGGCTCTGAGAAACTTTCTGGGTGCAGAAAGGACCCTCCCACCAAAACGGAAGTGCAGGTTCGACCCCCTTTTGAAAAACGATATTCCTTTTGGAAAGTGTTCCTGGGCACCCGACCATGTTGTTGTGAGGGTATCTGTTGTGAGATACCTGTTTCTTGTGTAAAACTGTGTCCCCCATGTGCCAAACCCCAAATGGACCATAGACAAACCTGGAAATCTGGACCGAAGCTCATGCGAAGACCTCCGCAAGCAACTGGCCTTCGACGTGTCTTCTGCCTTTCCCTCCTGGCTTTGGATCTGATTCTCGCTCTCGTGAATTTACCACCCGAAGCAACGCCCGAGGGGGGGTCCAACGGTCTCACAACTTGCTTTGCCTTGCCCGGTGACGCGATTTCCCAGTCTACCAGGGAACCATGGACACCACCCTTTAAAAACCAGAAGGAAAATGGCTTGCCGACTTGAGTGGCAACTGGGGGCCACTTAGTTAAACAAAATCAAAGCACGTGCCCAAAGCGGTAGCACAGCTACACAACCTGTGGCCCACCTCAAAGGCGCCTTGGCTTACTTGCAATACCTTTCGGAAGCCAACCATACTCGAAATGGCATGTCTCAAGAGAATCCAGATGGTCGTCTCCGGATGAAAAGTGAGTCATACTAAAAACGCTGGTACTAGAGAAGTCGACCCAACCCAAAACCATGAAAGAAATCACAAGGCCGGATATCCAGAATTAAGAAACAAAATATATAAATCACAATATAATATCATGAACAACAAAAACAGAACAAACGAAAAGAAAAGAAAATCAAACACACAAAAAGCGAATAAACCATGTATTCTTGAGCTTGCCCGCTACCTTCACTCGGATCTTGTCCTCCAGGACTTCTGGGCGCTGATTCATGTCATCCTTGACGCCTCGGACGACTCGGGCGCGCCGAAGAGCTGCAGAGATCTGACATCGGCATCTGGCCATGGGCGTACCCCCAGTGAACATCCCAATCCCCACTATAGACCAAAATGGGTGGTGCACCTATCCCAAAATCATACCATTGGTTTTGAACCATGGCCATCTGAGTCCAGGGCGAGTTGGGTTTGAGGGCACAAGCTCGGCGTTTCACACGAAGCCAGGGAAACCAACCAGGCGGGTCCAAATCCTGTGTTGGGCAACACCTTGCTTCTTTTCAATCTAAACAGCCGGGCCCAGTTGGCCCTTCCGGCTCTGGAGCCGGCCTAAGGCCCCAGCACAGTGGACAAGAGCTCCAAGAAACGCACGGCAAACAGCAACAGCCTTCGGCGATGATGAGCGGATCCAATATATATATATATATATGTGTGTATATATATATATATGTGTATATATATATATATCTGTACATGTGCATACATGCATACATATATATATATATGTATGTATATGTATATGTGTATATATGTATATATGTATGTATATATATATATTATGTGTATATTTATATATAATAATACATACATTGTTTGTTTTGTTGCCAATCTGGCAAATGCGAAATCCTCAAACGAGCATCTTGTAGCTGTGTGGGGTCTTTGTCCGCTTTTTGATGGAAGGGGTTTGTGTGAGCAAACTTGTCGGAAGGTGCTTTGTTGGAATCCCAAGGGTTTGCTCCATTTATTCAAGTCTCTGGAAACAAATAGTCAATATTACCAGTGGTGATAGATTCCCTTTAAAACCAAGAAAAATAATAAATATTAATTTCAGCAAATGGAAGATGACTGAATATGAGTTGGAAGGCCCCAGAACCAACTCTGCTTCCTCAGTCCCAAACGAAGTGACTCACCTGTTCCCCAATACTCATTTCAGCAAATGGAAGGGCGTGGTTGGTACCAAGCAATCCGACTTCAGCCAAAGGCACATCTCCACTTCGACTCGGAAGATCCGGAGTTCCGCCTACCTCAGCGACAAGAGCAGTGAAGTTGGGCCCAAAAAATGTGAGGCTTCCGTTTTCCTTAAAACGGGTACCGTTAAACATAGAACAGTTCTAGCATGGGCTTGTTTCCTGCAAAAATGATGGTTGTCCTTTTGCGTTCCCTTGAACAAACACCCACAAAAAGGGCCCCCTGTAAAAAAAGGGAACCACGGGCCATTTGCCGAACACCTCGGGACGACTTCCGAGCTCACCAGCACTTCCAGGCCCCCCGGCGGCAGAGGCTCCAGAGCTTGCTGCAGGGCCAGCAGTGACAGCAGTGACCACCTCCGATCGATGCCGGAAATCCCTCACCGGCCCGGTGAAACATGGAACCCTTAGGATGTGTGGGAAACCTGCGCCAAATCCAAAAGGGGAACCAGGCTGCCAGAAGATCCCCCATCAGTTACCAAAGGACCACAGCCTTGGCTCCCCGATTTCCCCCCGGAAACATCACGAGAAACTCGTGGTTGTGATAAGTAGCCACCCTTGCTGCAATACCAAAGTGGGATTCCCGACCCTTATGACTACTTTGCCACTTTCAAGGGGATGCCCTTGGTAGCACAGCAAATAGGCTCTAGCACCCCCTCGTCCAGCACTGACCAATTGAGTCACAATCAAAACCGGGATTAAAATGGTCGACTCAGAACCATGCTTCAAGAATTAAGAAGGCGGATATCCGCAGCTATCTATTCTTGGGATTGTCCCTAACCTTCACTTACCCGGGTTTTGATTGTGACTCAATTGATCCATACAATGGCTTCAAGGGGATCTGAGGCAGGCACACGTCAGCAGCCAGACCGCCTCGTGCCAGCTGACAAAATGACCATCTCCCAAGAGGACAGCGGACAGCTTTTGTTTTTGTGGTTGATTTGGGTTGTCCCCTCCTCGTCCTTCCCAATCAGTACACGAGACTTGTGTCAGCTCGTGTGAAAGCCGTGCGCTGACATGGCCAATCGAGGCCCGGACTGCGCGACATTTTCGCTTGATGCCATCTATGCATGGCTGGAAACCTCCTCGCCTCGCGATTCACTTCGTCTCGCAAAATAAAGAGCTCGAGTTGCTTCCAGAGGTCATGATAATTCTCAAACGGTGGGGGCTGCCGACGCAGTCGCTGGGAGCTGGATGAAACTGCCATGTTTCACTCTAAGAAATCGGGTTCGAATAGGATACATGCAAAGGCCACCTGCTTTAGGATCCGGATCCTCTCATTCAGCTTGGCTGACTGTTCTGGCCCAAACTTGTATCGTTCAGCCCCTGAGAAATGTGGGCGCGGGCCTGCGTTCCTGTAGAACTTGCTGTGGTTTCCCATGGCTTCGTCTATGAAAGCCGTTTCAAGGGGGCTCCACCCCCAAAAGTCATTTTGCAAACGCTTTCATGGACCCTGAAACAAGGAGACCCCTGTCAGCCACTTGTCGTCACTTCCACTATGGGCCAGACTCGCCATATCGCAGCAGAATGGCCAAAAAGCCTGGCGTTGATTCGGCTGGTACGCTGCCTAGTTCGGAAGCGTGTCCTAGCAATGCCAGTTGTGGGGACTGTTGGTTCCCTTGAACATCAAAAAGGGCGGGGTGGGGGACAAGCCAAGGTCTCAGGAAATGCCCAAAATGCCCACACAAACACGCGACAGGCGAATGCACGAGCGCCGGGCCCATTGCAAACTGGAAGGCCGCAGCGAGGATCATGATCTCCAGAGAAGGCACGAAACCCCCGAGTTCGGAAGGCACCGGGCTCTTAGAAAGCGCTGGGGCCCTCAAAGAGCCAGCAAAGGCTCTTGGAGCGCCACCGCTTGCCCCAGCCTTGACCAGCTGAAGAACACATGGGCGTTTCGAGCTAGGGAAAGCCCATGAAGGGCGCACGCGCGCGCGTTTTCGCCGGTTTCAAGTTTGTAGCTGGGTCTTGTGAAGCCTTCGACGACCTTTTCGCTTTTTGCACAAACCCGGAGGGAATCGATCTGTGCCCAAGTCTGGTGGTCTCATGTCCAGGGCTGATCCTGCAAGGCCATCAGTCAGAATGGGGAGTGCAGGGCTACTGCGCAATTCAGGCTGACTGAGTGAGAGCTGATGTGGCACTTGGCGCAGAAACCAACCGCGCTTTCGATTTCATCTTGGAGCCAAATGCGGGCGCTGCTTGGAGCTTTGCAAGATTGACTTTTGAGTATGTAAGCCACATAATGACATACAACCATGCTTCTGCGGACACATGCTCAGAATAGAAAGCTGGTAGTAAAAAGGAGTCCACTCAAAATATATCTGGAACCAAATGGGCTTCTTGCCGCACATATTCATTTTTGAACCCGTCCCCCTAAGCTTCACCGACCCAAGCTTCGATTGCACGGTCGCAAGCTGCCGCCTCTTTCTCCGCTATGCCAGGGTCCATCGCCGGTCCGACTTGCGGCGGCAACGCTCCCACAGAGTTTGCGCGGAGCTCCAGTCCACCTGAGAGACGTTCGGTTCGTCTTTTGGGCAGGGTTCCAGTTTTTGACTACCCAAGTGTAGACTTAAACCCGTGGTTCATTCCCCCAAAAGGAGAAACCCTGGGTTTAAGTCTATCTTGGGGTAGTCAAAAAGTGGAGCCCTGCTTAAGGGCCTTCTGGGTCCCAATGTTGGAACAGCCCCAGTCCCCATCCCAGGAAAGTTGACAGTGAGGAGGAAATGTAACCACGACTGGCAATAACATCTAAAACCGCAGCAAAACTTTGGCACAACCCCGACAAGTTGACAGCAGCGTTTCCCCTTTGAGAAACCCTTAAAGCCCCAAGCCCCAGTGCCAGTGCAAGGGTCCCCAAAAAACGCATCGCATCTTCAAGCCCGTCCGCGCTTGACTGGCTCCCTCGCTCCCAACTCGTTATCTGAGCAAGCTTCTCCAAAAACCGCAAGGACACATCGGGATCTTTTGAAACCAAATCCCCATCCTGCAGATGGACAATCCTCCAGTTGGATGAAAGCAGCCCACAAAGACTATTTGCAAAACCCACCTACCAACTGCAGGATTTTGTCCATCCACATGTTTACTCGTTCAGGTACAGCTTGCTTCAGAGCGGGGTTGCTTTAAAGGGCAACCGGAGGAAAACCCCCCTGCGTTTGGTAGCCCATCTCCCGCTTCTGAGGGGCAGGCGGGTTCCGGGTCGCGCACTCTTGAGTCGCCTGCCTGAAGGAATCGAAGTTTGTCTCCCAAGAGAAAACTGCCGCTAACCCAAACTCCCAAACCCTGGGTAGTTTGAGGGTCCAGGTACGAAACAATCACCAACCTGACTTGAGGAATGCACGAGGGACATGGGTGAGCTCGTTTTACCGGGTGAGCTCGACACAACTTGCGCAGATATATCTGCGCGGAAACAAGTTGGGTGCCTTCCTGGTTGGTCTCACAGTGTCGTAAGATGGACCAATCAGAGCTCCCTAGTTGATGCAATGTTGCGCGCCGGTTGAACCAAGCAGAACCCAGCACACCCTAAAGGTCCCCCTGAGTTTCGTGGGTACTTTGTAATAAATGTGTCCTCCCCAACCCGCCAAAAAAACTCAGGACTCAGGACATTACTCATATATGAGCCACGGACAATACTCACGGGCCCCGACTGACATAAGACGCTTGAAAATTAGTGAGTCCCCAGGTGTTTGCGGGAAATTTAGTGAATTCACGCATGTCTTTCCCGAATAGGATTTAGGCTACTGAACATGTTGACCATCACAAGAAAATGTGGTAGCCCCCGAAGAGGACTTTTTGTGCGGCTGGCGTAGACTAAAGCTACCCTTCGGTGTTCGAGCATCAGCTGGGGCATGAGGTTATAATTGGGCCCCTTTGGTGGCCATCATACTGCATGTGCACCAACCATTTTGAGGGTGTTACAACAGAAAACAAAGCCAGCTGGCTGTCAAAACCAAAGCACTGGGAGCCCCTGGCAAATGATTTCTGCAAGGACGTCAACATGAAGCCACTCATTCTCGAAGCCACCATCAACAACTGACACGGGATGTTAGTGAGTAAACCTCCCCCCATTTCCTTATGCTATGCTGGTGAGTGTGCCCCATGTCATCCTCTTTCTCACCATGCTGCAGCCAATGGGAGTTTCTCAAAGTAGAGGTCTTTTTTTGGTACCGTTTGGAGGGAACCAAATTGAACGCAACCACACCTTGAGGAATCGGTCCCTAATCTTAAAAGCACTCAATTGACAGCTTCTCAAGGTTCAAACTGGTGTTTCACCATGTTCGACTGGCCTCTGCATCTAGCCACGGAGACACCGCCCCAACCTTGGCCGCACAAAGGCTTGCACCAATGGGTATGGGTCAAAATTAAACCACAAGGGGACCACAGCTTTTAGTCCATGTTTCCATTTACCAGAGTTCCATGTCGGGCACCTATTTTTGACCCACAGCCAATGCCTGGGAATTTGGGATCTTTAGCGTCCTATTTCACGGGGGATTTAAGCGTACTAATTACTGGCTCCGGTGGCTGCCCGAGCGTCCATCAACTGGTTTACCTCAATGACTCAAAGGGAAACCAAAGGGAGGAAGCTAAGCAATGGTGTCCGCGTCGACATGTTTAAACAGTGTGGCGAAACCCTGTCTAAAACTTCTTAAGAGAATACCTCCTTGTGAATCCCGATTCGAGGGTTAGCAAACCATCCGCATCAACTCTTGGACAAGCGTTTTGATTGTAACACAACGTGGTCTGTTGCGAGGGGAGGGTCATGTTTCCAGTAACAAATATCTGCTCAAAAACCACGGTTCATAACTTTCCCTATTCACCTGAAATCTTTCAGCCATCAATTGCCTCACAATCAATCCCAGTATTGAAGGGGTCCACATTTACATGAACCCAAAAGGGAGACCAAAGGGTCGCTCAAACCATGGCCCAACTCGGTGCGTTGTTTTTTGAAGTCGCTCGCTTTTCGGGGCTTGCTTTAAAGTCAAAGGGGGAACCAAAGAGAAATCGCTGCTCCTGGTCAGAGACAAACCCATATTAGCATGGCACCAAAAAAGAGGGTCCAGCCCCCAAAAGGACATCTCTGTCAAAGTGGCTGTCAGGTAGACCAGTCGTTTGGACCCAACATGCAAACAAGAACCTCAGCATGTCCTTAGTTCAAGTACCTAGTTTGAGAACCATTTCCGGGGCTTAGAAGGTTCACCTGTTGGGGGGCCAGGCGGCCAAACTGGGACCAAACGGCCATCATCACCAGCATCACCAGCGGGGTGTGCTTCATAGGTTCAGCGCTTCCGGTTCTTCGGGTCCATAGGGCAACTTATTTTGGGCGCCACCACATTGGTTTGTCTCAAAGCAAACCCCCCAAAACAAATGTGATTTCGCTCTGGTGTCCCTTTGGTGTCCAACCCATTTTATGGGGTACCCGCACAAAAGGAACCACACCGTACCCTCCCTTCCAACATTACTGCGGGGAGGTTGTTTTTTCCAGATCAGGTGCCATGGCAACGTAGGGAGGGTAATTCTGACCCCAAATTCATCCACCCCTCCTGTTAAAAGGGGGGGGTGTTCCCTCCAAAAGTGGCCTGAATCCACACATCCCATCAAAATCAACCAGTTGAGCAATCCGGGGTCACCCCATGACCCCAAGTGTGGGACATGGCGCCAAGGCCTTTCGATCAAAATCCACCCGCGCCCCGCGCTCGGCCCCCGCGCCGCGGTCTCCAGCTTCGCCAGGGCGGAGGGAGACACCTCGCTTACCCCGGTCAGCACCCGGTCAGCACCCGGGCGCCGGGAACCCGGTCGAAGGGGTGGGGTCCCTGAGCACAAAAGCGCCCGTTGGGGGCCGTGGGTTTTGAGTTGCCGAAAGGTGTTGGTGTTGTTTCTGGTTGGGGAAACCAAAAGTTGAACCGAACAGTTTCAGGTGCTCCTTTTTGCATGCTGTTTTGAATGGAAACCGAAAGAAACCACCCATTACATGAACCAGGGTTCTCTCTCGAAGTGAACCCCCCTGTTTTGGAGACAGATGTGGATTTTGGGGCGGTTTTGCCAGGGAACGCCCCAAGATGGGTGCGGCCTTTTTGGGAATTTGGTTGCCCCTCTTTGGATTGGGCTACGGCAGCCTCGTTTTCTTCCATGGACAAGTATATGCCAAGGGGACCTCATGTGGGCCACACTCAAAACCTGGTATTAAAGTGGTCTACCCAAAACCATGTTAAAAAAAATCAACAGCGCTATACTGCATCTATTTTCTTGGTTAGGGCTGTCTCCTACCAACCTTCCACTAGTCACTCGCCAGTTCATGCGACCTACATCGAATGCCCAAAGATGATCATGGTTGATCAGGGCGGTGTCCCATTCAAGAGGGGAGCCCTTGGGCAAACACTCCCTGGATCGCTGAGCTTCTGGCTGGGACATCAGTACTCATGCCTTCGCACGCGAACAAGCACCAAGAAAGATGTCCGATTGATGTCCAGGTTTGCCTTCTGTGGTGGTACCCCTTTTCTGCTTAAAAGGAGTTCAAAGGGAAACCACCCACTTGTTCCCCTATTTCAACACACACACACACGCCCATACTTGCTCAAACAAATCGACAGCGCCGAAACCCATTGACTTTTCTACCAAAATGGTCCTACAGTTTCTTGAAAATACGCCCCGCATACTCTAACCACAAAACTGTTGGTGCTACCAACATGGCGATAAACGCTTTAAAACGCCCGGCCCAGATTGTTGTGCGCTTTGCTCGAGGCCTGTGGCAGATGCAGCTGCACCAACCAAATCAATGGCCGACTCCAAGAACTTGATCATGTACCTGAGACGTGAAACGGATTGAAATAGACAAACTGAAAAAAGTTCCCATCTCCTGTTGGCTTAATTTAGGAAATTGAGCAATTGGACATTGAATTAAATCTAGGAATCGTTTGGAACGCAGACGAAGCTTGTTGATGATGTCAATTACAAAAAGCAGGGGGGCTAAGCCCAACGATGGTGGCTTGGACAAAGCAGGGAACTTTGAAACGGGCTTCTGCCCCTTGTCTCGCTCGGTCGGCTGGCTCGCATTTTTTGGGAGAGGGTGGCAAACAGTGTCCAATTATTCAATTGTCCAACAAAAGAAACAAACTGTTGTCCGACTTTGAGGCTGGTATGAATTTGATGAAACTCCCAGATGGTACATAAATCCACATGATCCGCTAGAGGGTGCCACCACTTGAAGTTATTCCTAAGGGACCACTGAAAGTAACGGGCAAGCCCCCTAACATTATACTGCCCCTATGGGAAGGGGGGTAAGCCCCTTTTTGCGGCAGTTTTCGGGAGGTGGTTTCGAGCCACCAGGCTGGGTTCCACTGATGTGCTTGTGCAGGTTGGGGTTCAAGAACTCTCCCAATAGTTTAGGGTGAAAGATCCGAGCTATTTCATTCATGTCTCACCCATGGACTTCAGGTTTCCTTTTGGAAAACAACCCAAACATGAAAAATGCTGTGCCTTGAAAAGAACCAACACCACACACGCACACACAGACGAGTCCTGGTTTGTTGCCTCCCCTCCACACGAGTGGTCACTCCTTGGGTGCGCGGAAGCCCATAAACCTCTGCGTCTTCGGCTGCAGGATCACCACCGGAGATTCTGAAGCCGTGGCCTCCGCAGTCAGCGATGCGTCTGCTCATCGAGTACCACGGTTGGTTCCATGCACTGGAGAGGGGCTCCCAATCCAAGCATTTCGGGAACCGCCTGGCTTTGCTTGTCTCCATAGGCGAACTTCCGATCGAGTGGATTGGCTAAAACAGGTCCAAGATAGTCCAAGATTTTGCCACTGCAAAGAAACAAATCGGAAACAGACGGTCTCTTGGGAGGAGAAGCCGTTTCTTTGGGGGGAGTGTTTGGGAACAGCAATCGCAACCATGCCGTGGTCTAAGCCCACCTTAGGGTATTTTTGGGTGGAAGCCGCTTGGCATAGCTGGTCCCAGAACCTGGAGGAGGCGGAGGCTTCCCAGCTTAGCTCAGGGACCGGCGACCGCCAAACTGTCCGCTTAGAGCACACATGAAATTCACGCGAAGCTGGTCACTATACACCTCACCTGAATCTTGGCCGAGCCCAAGAGATAAAATGGAGAATCAGGTTAGGGGGTTGAGCATCTGGTGCTACAGAAGTCTGCCAACAAAATGAATCAAAAGGGCTTCTTGCCGCACCTACTTATGGTTTGGAACTCGGACGCAACCTTGACTTCAACGTGCAGATTGCAAACCAATGCCCAATGCATTTAATTCGGAGTAGGTTGGGTGATTCAATCTTTTGTTGAAACCACACCTTCAATCACCGAAAATATTACTCCATTTTCCTGGCTGCTAGCACATTTTGCCCAACCCCGGTGAACAAAGCTTCAACACCCAGCCTGATCCCCGTAAGGCCATAATAGGGTTGCCAATTGAACAAACTGTCAGGTTTGTTTGATGTGACAAGTTAACGGTTGTCCCACAAACAAGCCGCAAACAGCCGAAACTTCTTCGCCCCGCCTTGTCTTTCTCTCCGGGGCTTCTGGCCGGAGATGAAGCGCTCTGCGATCCTGGTGGAAGACTGGCTTAAGGGCGCACGCACGCTTCACGTCGATGAATTTCAACTTACTGTTATTGCAGGTGTGAGAGACGCGTGGCGCTTGCATTCTCATGCATGCCCCCCGTGGTGAACAACATTAATATCTGTCATTCAATGCAGAATGCATAGGCGATGCCATGGCACATAGAGCTCTCGGCTTGCACGCTCTGCGGATTTATTTCTTCGCATCCTCCTGCATGTGAAACTGGGGTAGGCAAGCCTTGAAAAAGGGAACATATCTATCTTAGGGGGGTCTTCTGACTAGCAGGGACATCCGGATTAATCCCAGGTTGACGTTCATCAATCCCCAACGAGGAAATTAATAGGCCATAAACCTCCAGGACAGGTATCTTCGACATGAGGCAAGCAACACCCCCCCCCACTGAAGTAGGTGGTTTCCCAAACAACCAAGTCTGTTCTTATGATCAAATCTGTTTCACCCCATGTGGGCGTTTGGGGTTTGCCACTTAGCTTGTTTTGGCAAGTCTTGGCTTTAGGTTCGAAGCTTCTGGCAGTTGATCGAATCGGATCGAGCCTTTCTGGGGGGTTTGACATAAATCCCTCTAAGTGCCCACAAACTTTTTCAGGGTATGGCCGGTGCTTGGAACCGTCAAGTCAAGTCCTGAGTCGGCTTCAACCTCAGATTGGCTCAGAAGTGAGAAAGTGACATCCTCAAATTAACCTTAAGTGCTGGGTTGAAAGGGAAACCCCTGAAACACATTCTGAGAACACCCACCAATGTTCACTTTTAGGGACCCAGTAGATACCCCTTGCATGAGTGATGCATGCGTGTGAGCCCAAATCAAACTGGGTGGCTTCCTGTTAGATTCCCTCTAACCCCACCCCACAAACTCCGCGAAAAATAGAGCTCGGCTCACCAGCTGAGCTTGCCACGGTGGGTTTGTCAAAGGCGGCTTTGGCAGCTTGCAGGTACCTGCCAACGCACGAGCGGTTGATGGTGCCCTGGTTTGGGGTTGTTTTAAAGGGAAGCCAAAGGACAGCAGCTTGTTGAGGTCGCTATTTTAAGGCAAACCCACATCATTTCCTGGATTCTCAAGGGTTGTTTGAGGGCCCAGGTCGGCTGTGGTGCCTGGGGACTCCGTTGGTGTCTCCTTGAAATCCACGACAACCCCATTTGAGGATTGCAATCGGTGGCAAAACGCACAGCGCGCGGGGTTTTCATCACATTGCGTGATGCGAGACAGTCAACTCCATGGCTGTCGGCAAAACTGTCAGGCACTGTCAGTCGTCCCGAGGCTGAGAGGCCTCGAAAAGTTCCAAGCCATGTCAGCTGTCAGTAAAAAGGCCAAACCTGGCTATGGCATAGTTTCACAGTTGGGACCCCCAACCCCAGGGACCACCTAGCATGAGCCCTTGAGACGGTGCGACTCCACCGAATTGCAACTGTCAGTTGCAAGTCTTGACCTACGCCCCAGATCCTGCGCTCAGGCGGGCGACCGCATTTGGCCGAGAGGTCGGGGTGCCAGACTCCGTGCGGCTCATGTGAGCGGGCAGCGCCGTGTCCGTATCGCCGGTTTTCTGACGTCAGATCCTCCGTGTCAGTCGCGGTTTTCTGTCCTGGAAGCAAGAAAATGCACCAACGATGCTTGGGCAAACCAGCCTCAAAGGTGGCACTGAAGGAATGAATCTCCCAGTTCTGTCAAAGACCTCAGCCGCAACGACTTGTTTTGGGGGGATTTTTTCCACCACCCACGGCATCAGAACTGCTTCGTCTTGGCCAGCAGGGCCCGAAACTGCCCAGTATCTTAGGTGGTTTCCTAAACGAGCATATCTTAAGACGGAACAATCTGTTTAATGGCTTGACTATTGACGACTGATACCCCGTGCAGGTTTGTGGGAAAATACCAATTTCGCCAAACAGTTGAAAATGCAACCCAATAGCATTCTGGCTTTTCCCTGGAACCTCCTGCAGCCGTCAAGGAATCTGCGATCTTGGGGCACGTGTTGCTTGGGGAGAACGGCACCAACCGATCCGCCCCTTGGAACCAGAAACTGGCGTCCGAGCCCACGACATACGGCACCTGGCGTTCGCTGTGGTCCCAGTTCCATCTATCCAGAACCCAACAAAACCGACAGGAAACAGTAGAAAACCAGGCAAATGCTATACATGGGAAATATCCCTTTCTGCGAGAAAGCGGCCTATGATTGCATTGTCATCTTGCAGGGGATTCACTTGGTATCGCAGAAATTGGCAACCTAAGGCTGTACAGCGTCTGAAATGTCTGAATACAGGAACCCCCAAACATGGACTTCTGTTTTCTTTTGAACTTCCAAACCAGGCTTAAAAGGCTTCCCTCCAAAAAGACTCCCACAAAGATGCCAAATGTGAGCGGGTAAAGTCGACTCGAGTCTAAGAGCATAGCCCCGCCTTGAGATTCGCCCCATCCCCCTGGAGCCAGTCGCGGATGTCGTCATTGGTGCCCCACTTGCCCTCCTGCGAGCCAGCTGACGACGTCCGGCTGGGCGACCCACACAAATCGCCCCTCCCCTCCCCACATGAGAAAACCCAACCATGGTCACTTTTAGGGACCCAGTAGATACCACTGGCATGAGATCATGTTGATACATACCACTGGCATGAGGATATAGAATGTTGACCTCATATTAAAAACACCCCAGTTTATTAATAGGGGGGTGTTCCCCTCCAAAAGTGATTCCCCATTAAACCCAGGGACACCCCCGCATCCAATAAACTGGGGTTGCTTAATATGGGGTCAACATTGTGGGTCTGTGGATGCAGGCGAGCGTCTGTTGTTCTGACTAGAAGCTTGCGACAGGAGTCTTCGGACCAAGCTAACTACTTTGGATCCGAGATGTCCCTGCAGTGGTTGATTTCGCGCGAAACATCAAGCGCGGCATACCTGTACGAAAGTGGACCAGACAGCAACAGGCTTATGAACCACGTAGCAAGTGAACTTCTCCCCTCGCCTGCCTTTGTTTTTCAGCGTTCTGCGCATTTTAAATTGCTTGTTCCAGATTGCGTGCTCAGCTGCCAAGTTGCTTTGGCGATGGCTGGCTGTTGCGGGCAAAGGCCGAGTTCCCCCAAAACAAAAACGGATGCGTTCACCATCCCGGCAAGCATTGCAAAGGTCTTTGTCGCGACGAGAATAGCAACCAGACCCCGCAGGCTGACTTTTGACCATGGCTCCGCACAAGTCTGTCTGCAGCTTGTCTAAACCAGTTGCGCAGAGACGGTGCTCGAACAGGAGGCAAGGGTGCGGGCGGGGCTGCAATCTACGAAGCTGCAGGCAGTTGGTGCAGGTATTGTGAAAGCTACAAATGAATTGGAGTGCATAGTCTACCAACCCACCGTGTGTCTGAAGCACGGTGATGATTGACTAAGATGTGGGCTTTACGTGTTGCATTTCTTTCCCTGATGGCGCGCGCTGCAGAAAGTTTGCAACCCGTCATCGCCACTTTCGCATACTTTCGCGAGCTTAGGAGGCGGCTTAGGCACGCAGGAAATGGATTGGAACCTAGCCAAACTTACACAGACAACCCGGCCCAACCTGGAATTGACATGCTCTTTTCCGGCGCACGCGGGCCTGGGAGCGGACTCGAGGCCCTCCCTGAAACAAAACACCAAAAGTTTAGGTGGTTTCCCCAACAACCAAACCTTGTGATCAGATCTGCCTGGCGGGGTATGCTTGGCTGGGGTTTGCCACCTAAACCATTTGTTCAGAGGCGCTTTGGGTTTGACCCATCCATTCAAACAACTCGTGTTTGCAAATGGAGCCAAGCGAAGCACTCCGGACTCCTCGCGTTTCCAGTCCCTGTAGTTGTCGTTGTCCACCAGCTGACAACCATAGCCTGTCGGTACGCACATTGAACCATCCCCAGGCGTGTCTGTGGCAAGGAATCCCTCACATCTGCCCAATTTGGCAGATGTGATCCGTCCCCGGCAACCTGTTGTGGAGGCTCCAAAAGGAACCCACTTCCATTGATTCTTGGAAAGAGGGCAAATGATGTGATCTAGACAAGTTCCAGGAGTTGATGGGACTATCACATCTCCGATTGGAAATGCAAAAAAGGAAGTGAAATGGATCTCTGGCAAAAATCCCACACTGAGCGGAGCCAGTCTCCAAAAGTCATCAATCAGCTATGTGTCAGATATAGCAGTTGGACCTCGGAATGGCGTTCGGAATGGCGTTCCCATCCTGAAAAGGGCACCAACACACTCAAACAAATCCCTCTTCGCCTGCCGTGGCTGCGCTTACCAAAACCTTGCTGGGCCCCCCGGCGCATCGCCAGGCGGATGGTGAACCTGATGCGGGTTTTCGCCCTCCATGGGGGGGCTTTGTGGGGGCGGAAAATGGAAAAATTGAATGTGACCCGGTGGTTGGACGGATGCGAAAAACATCGGGAAGGTCCTGTGTACAGTGCAAGCGTGTTTATCGGATCCGCATGCATACACTTGTGAGGGTTTGATGTCAGCCGGCTAAAAGCCAGAGTCTTGGAAAGCAGTGAACATATCCTCAGCAGATATTGTTTGAAACAATATCTGCTGAGGATATGTTCACTGCTTTCCAAGATTCATTTGGCGTATGTACTACTCCTATGAGATCCAAAGCAGGTCGGGATTTCTTGTTTGCTCCCCAAAAAGAATCCATTGGACTGGATTCCAGACCACGAGAGGGGAAGGCTCGAGGCCGCGGTGATGTGATCTGCAATCAAGGAGCAAGTCATCGGCATCTCCTTAGTGCAATTCGGTGTTGCTCCTTCTTGCGCTTAGAACCTCCTTTGGTTTTTCCAGAAAGAGGGCTCTTCAAAATGGGGAGTATCCGCAATCCACATTTGCAATGCGCCACCATCTGGCAAAAGGGTACAGGTTTGATATTGCAGAACTCGAAACTCCCCTGGCTTGAAAGGCAATCCCAAGAGGATGCCAATTCATTCCCTCAAATTGTTCGTGCCCCTCCGGTTCGCGGGAACGCCAAAGAAGTTTCCGCCGAGCGTCTCGAGTCGTCCACCACGGGGCACACGATGACTCGGGATTTCAAGTCGGGAGGAACTGGCGATAGAACCGCAGTCCTCACACCGAGAGGGAGAGTGTCAGCGGTTCTCCTGTTGCCTTCCCACGCCAACAAGGGTATCCTCGACGACCCTCCAAAAACACACCAAGGGGAGGGCATGGGGCTCACTTGCTTGCGACCAAAAAGGCGACCACCTTTTGTGACTCAAAATTGGGACCCCAAACCAATCAGCACATCAGATCCTACCATCCACAGCGCCACAGGTCCCAGCCTGTTCTTGCAAACGCCCTGAGGCTGCAATCCGTGGCTTTCATAGTACTGGAAGGCCCTGACGACGCAAACGTGATTTGGCTGTAAGTCAAACATAGGCACCCAAAATGGAACCCTGGTAGATGGAAACATGGACTAAAATCTGCGGTCCCCTGGTGGTTTAATTTTGACCCATACCCATTTCTGCTTCGACCGAGGGAAGTCGAGTTGGGGCCTTCTGGGGTTCAACTTTCGTGGACTTCGGCAAGCCCAGTGGTTTTGGGCCCGGGCTTGGGCACCTTTGGACGAGTGGAGAACATAAGGAAACCCTGGGCTTCGGTGGTCCTTTCGATTCCCTTTGGTTTTGCTTTTCTTTGACACAAACCCCGAAAAAAAGTGCCCTCACAAAAAAGACACACCCAGGCCTTGCTCCGATGGCACAATTTGTCTGCCAGGCGCCCCTTCAAGGGACCATTTATTGTTCTAGTTGTTCTAGTTGTGGTGAAGTTTGCATCGAGACAACCACGTTCTATCCTTATTTGATCCGTGTCTCAATTGCGAGGCTCTCCAAATGCGGGAACCTCCAGCTTTTTTCTCTCCCTTTGGTTGCAGGCAAAGTTTGACGTCGCTGCCAACCCGCCTCCGGACACCATTCCAATCGAAGCCCTTCTTGGAGGAACCTGCGAGTAAACTCTCCACTTTTTTGGCCGACTTTGAAGGGAAGCCAAAAGGAAAACCACCTTTTTGCGGTTCCCTAAACAAAAAGCCCACCCGGGTGAATTTTTTGGAGGTACCCTTTTCAGGTTGGTGTGCACGCAAAACATCAGGAAACCAAGCAAACATCAAGGATCCAAGCCCTAGTTTGATACATACCGCTTCGAGTGGCTTCGAATCAAATGAACTTTCGCCCGCCATCTCCGGAGGGTGAGACTCCCAAATACCGTGCTTGAATTATAACACTATACGCAGTAGGCACCGTTCTCCAACAATCAGCAAAGTGGACTTTCAAGAGAGTAGTTCTGCTAAAACCTGTCAGCTTCCATGATTGCAAAGAGGGTTACAGAGAGAACCCCCCCGCCCTCTCCTTGTTTGACCAATTGACCTGAAATTGCCTGCCCTACAATGGTGGTAACTAGGGGCGCAAGTGAATACTCAACCAAAGAACACTCCGATTTAGCTGAAGCATCTAAGGAGATAGCGATTTCCTGAGAGAAGGGCCCCCAGGTCCGTTGAACAGGCGCAGGATTGATATCACCGACCCCAAACAATTCATAAACTCACCACCCGCACAACATCTCTATATTTGGAAACCTCCGGGGTTGAGCCTGGCTTGGGAAAAGCCAAAAAAGGAATCCCCATGCTTTTGCTCGGGCTTTTTGAGGGTCTAAGCAACTACCTTGATGGGCAGAAAGCAACGGGTCGAGAGCCTGCCTTCAGCCGGCAACTTGCCTGTGTCACTTGCCAGCGTCCCGCTGTAGAGCTGTCGTCTGCCTCGTCCACTGCGTCAGAAATAGCGAAGCAAGGTTGTCAGGCATGCCTTTGAATGCACTTCCACCGGAGACAACAGGATGGTGGGCACGCCAGGCAGCTTTTTGTAGGCTTCCTTCTGCATCTCTCGAATTCATCAGCGGGGGGCAAATTTGGCCCCGGAGCGAAGCCAACTTGTGGGCTGAAGGCAACTGGTTAGTTAGATCACTTGAGGTCTGTTAACATGCCAATGGAAGAAGCTGCCAAACTGCCTGCATACGGCTTGGGGTGAAATAATATCCAATAAAGCTCTACTTGAGAGGGGGGGAATCGAACGGACCTCACACACGCGCCCCGAAGCAGGACATTCCCCTCACGTAATGTACAATGATTGCAAACCAATCCTCCTCATCCGCATCAGCGGCATCTGTGGCATCCGCCATCACAGCCGCATCTGCAACATCCACCGCGCCCATCACCGAAGCCGCGGCATCCGCCACGACTGCCGCTGAATCTGCAGCATCAGGAGTGTCCGCCACCACAGAATCTGCGGCATCGGGCACTGCATCTGCGGCAAAGGCAGTGTCCGCCACCACGGTGTCCGCCACCACAGCATCTGCGGCATCAGGCGCTGCATCTGTGGCATTGGCATTGTCCGCCACCACAGCATCTGCGAAATCCCGCGCATCCGCCACAACGGAGGCTGCATCTGCGACATTGGCAGTGTCCGCCACCACTGTGTCCGCCACCACGGCATCTGCGGCATTGGGCACTGCATCTGCGGCAGAGGCAGTGTCCGCCACCACGGTGTCCGCCACCACAGCATCTGCGGCATCAGGCGCTGCATCTGTGGCATTGGCATTGTCCGCCACCACAGCATCTGCGAAATCCCGCGCATCCGCCACAACGGAGGCTGCATCTGCGACATTGGCAGTGTCCGCCTCCACAGTGTCCACCACCACAGCATCTGCCGCATCCGGCACTGCATTTGCGACATTGGCAGTGTCCGCCACCACTGTGTCCGCCACCACGGCATCTGCGGCATTGGGCACTGCATCTGCGGCAGAGGCAGTGTCCGCCACCACGGTGTCCGCCACCACAGCATCTGCGGCATCAGGCGCTGCATCTGTGGCAGTGGCATTGTCCGCCACCACAGCATCCGCGAAATCCCGCGCATCCGCTACAACGGAGGCTGCATCTGCGACATTGGCAGTGTCCGCCTCCACAGTGTCCGCCACCAGCGCAGCTGCGGCATCGGGCACTGCATCTGCGGCATTGGCAGTGTCCGCCACCACTGTGTCCGCCACCTCGGCATCTGCGGCATTGGGCACTGCATCTGCGGCAGAGGCAGTGTCCGCCACCACGGTGTCCGCCGCCACAGCATCTGCGGCATCAGGCGCTGCATCTGTGGCATTGGCATTGTCCGCCACCACAGCATCCGCGAAATCCCGCGCATCCGCCGCAACGGAGGCTGCATCTGCGACATTGGCAGTGTCCGCCTCCACAGCAGCCGCATCGGGAGCTGCAGCTGTGGCATTGGCAGCGTCCGCCACCACAGCATCTGCGAACTCGCGGGCATCCACAAAGGCCGCTGGATCTTCAACATTGGCAGCGTCCGCCTCCACAGTGTCCACCACCGCAGCATCTGCCGCATCGTCCGCCGCCACAGCATCTGCGAACTCGCGCGCATCCACAAAGGCCGCTGCATCTTCGACATTGGCTGCGTCCGCCTCCACACTGTCCACCACCACAGCATCTGCAGCATCGGGCGCTGCATCTGTGGCATTGGCAGCGTCCGCCACCACAGCATCTGCAAACTCGCATGCGTCCACAAAGGCCGCTGCATCTTCGACATTGGCAGTGTCCGCCGCCACCGTGTCTGCCACCACAGCATCTGCGGCATGGGGCGCTGCGTCTGTGGCATTGGCAGTCTCCGCCACCACAGAATCTTCGGCATTGGGCACTGCATCTGCGGCAGGGGCAGTGTCCGCCTCCACAGTGTCCGCCACCAGCGCAGCTGCGGCATCGGGAGCGTCCGCCACCACTGCTGCAGACGCCCGCCCCATGACCCTCATCATCGCCCAATGCACGGCCGAGCCTTCTTCAAGAGGCTCCGGCTCCTTGGGCCTTCTCTTCTTCTTGCCATTTTTGCGCGTGGTTGGTGCGCTTATGTTTCTGGCCGCCATCTCCTGCTGCCGGCAATATTCCTGTTGCGCTTTCTGTCCTCAGCGCGTTTGGTCCAACTGACACGAAGCATGACTGGATTTGCAGAAAATCACGACATCTAAATACATGCAATTGTTGATTCTTCCTGCCCATTCCCACATTGTTGGTCAACGATGATATATAAGTTGATATCCGCCGACATTGCTCGGCGTGTCGGACACCTAAGAGAGGATAGAGGATAACCCCCCCCTACCCCCCCCCCCCCCCTAGTCTTCTCTGAGCCGGTGTCGCAAACAGGGGTCCCAGGCTCGAAGCCCCCTGCCGGCTCTTTGCCGGTTTGGGTTACCTGCCTCCTTTTGCTAAAAATCTGGAAAAACTCTGTGTTTTTGGACGTCCTCTTTGCGAAAACGCTGGAAAAGCAGTGTTTTTGTTGCGGGAAATACTGGGGAGCAAAGGGGACATGCAAGGAAGTGCAAGGAAATGAGGGGAGGAAATAGGAAGTCGACATGACAGGAAAGCAACGGGAAATGAAAGGGAAACAAAGGGGAACTAAAAGGGACATGAAAGGGACAGAAATGAAAACAAGGGGAGTGCAGGGGGAATGAAAGGGAAACACAGCGCAATGAAACCAATCGGCACGATGGGAGATGTAGGGAAATGACTCGCAACGAAAGAACGGGACAGACATGGAAAATGAAGCGGACATACCGAGAAAATGACAGGGACATGAAGGGGGAGTTGAAAGGAATGGACGGGACATGACCAGGACATCATGGGAAACGTGAAAAGGACATGAAGGGGAAATCAAGGGGAAAGCCAGTAGTGAGATGACAGTTCAGGGTCATGAAGTGGCAGTGCCCGGCCATCGAGGCAACTCAGGGGGGACGTGACGCTGCAATGCAGAGAGAGAGACAGACAGGGAGAGAGCGGGAGAGAGAGAGAGAGAGGGAGAGACAGAGAGAGAGATAGAGACAGAGAGCGAGAAAGAGAGAGAGAGAGAGAGACACAGAGAGCGAGAAAGAGAGAGAGAGAGAGACAGAGAGTCAGAGACAGAGAAAGAGACAGACAGAGAGAGAGAGAGAGACAGAGAAAGAGAGGCACAGAAAGACAGAGAGAGAGAGAGAGACAGAGAGAAAGAGCGAGAAAGAGAGAGAGAGAGAGAGAGAGATAGAGAGAGAGAGAGACTAGGTCCTCCAGTAGAGAGGTTAGAATTAGGGTACCCTTTTTCTGTAGAGGGGCGTGGACAGGAAGGAGACAGGGAGACGGAAAGAGAGAGAGAGAGAGACAGAGAGAGAGAGAGAGAGAGAGAGAGAGAGAGAGACAGAGAGAGAGAGAGAGAGAGATAGAGAGAGACCGAGAGAGGGAGATTGAGGAGAGAGAGGCTTGGGGGGATGGGGAGGATGGGGAGCAGAGGGAGGGAGAGAGGACGACAGAACACACGAGGGAGACAAGGGAGAGAGGAAGAAGGAGAAAAGGGAGAGGACAATGTCGGCGGACTGAGCCGGAGGCTCTAAAGTAAGCAACTGATGCACCGTAAGCAGCTTCAATTCTGAAATCTCAACCTGCTGAAACATGTGCGACTGTAATGACGTCAAACACGTTCGCTCTTGAGCTCTTCATGAGGTGATTGATTGTCCATCGCTTCGTGCTAGTACGCTTGCCAACCTTTTGATGAGCGCCAAGACCGGTCTTCTTTGCAATAAGTCTACGTAGCGTCTAGCGCTGCTGACGTGAGTAGCTTTGCACATTGTCCTTCAATACTTCAAGCTACTTTGGAACATCACAGTCTCTTCTTTTGGACCCTTGGAGAGAAACACCAGCGACTACTGGAAGACCTGAATGTGATCAATGCAACAAAGCAGCCATCGGAAATCCACCGCGTCCCAAGGATGCGCGGATCGTCAACACCGCTGCGGTAGGTGCGGTTCTTCTGAATCTCCTGAGGCTGGAGGCAAGACAACAAGAATCAGCCAATTTTACTAGAATTCCAGAGGCTGAATAGGGATCCCCAGGTAAAGGACCTTTATCATGGTGAGCTCGTCATACCCCCAGGTGAGCTCGCCATAAAATAGGCAGAAGAATCAGCCTGATTGACCGGACTGCATGCGCTCTAGTTTGACTCCCTGTCCTTAGCGCCTTCGCTGTCACTGTGCGCGCTGACCTTCTGGGCCTGCTGCATTTCGGTGCACTTTTCGCTTTTACCTCTCGCTTGATCCAAACAAAGCTGCAGCATCACCATCTCAACAGAGTCTTTTTCCGTGCATGTCTGACGCAAGAAGACAGCTTTGGAGAATTGGGCAAATGCGAAGTTCACAACCAGCTCTCCTCACACTTTCCGTACTCAGTAGCAACTCACGTTGAGCTGGAGGGGTGCACATTGGTTGGTCGCCTCTCTTTTCTTGAACTTTTGGTTGGTATTTAAAGGGCAACCAAAAGACCACAAGCATTTTAGGGGACCCAAAGCAACAGCTGGCCCTAAGACTTTGACATGGGGCTGACATGGTTTTGCTATTGGGAATGATGCGCTGCTCAATGTTGCCAGTCGCACATGTGCCACATTGTACACAGGACCGTGGTCGAACCTGTCTTTTTGGAGCCCAAACGACCCTTGGGGAGCACCCCAACTTGGTTCTCAATGGCCGGCTTTCTCAAAATATGAGCAAACACATTGTTCACTGCTCTTTAAAATGGAAACAGAAAAGGACACTAACCATCTTTGCGGGTCGCCTATGTTGAGAAACACGCATGGGGAAGTGAAAAAGCGAAGGATCCTCTTCAACGGGACAATACCCCAACCTAAATCAACCAAGGATTCAGCCTAATCCAGGGTCAAACAATTTTTGACAACCCTTGCAAAGCATCTCCTGTTTCCTTCAAGGGGAAAGTCAGGTTCATTCCAAAAACCCTAAGAACAATTTGTTGGGAGCCCTCTCAAGTCTAGAACCCTGGGGGGTTCTGGCGGTGTTGCCCCCAAACAAAGACTCGAAATGTCTCACCCATCGTGCGCGGATCGAAGTGAGGGCGCGGCTCTCGGAGTACACGGTCCCGACATTGGCGCAGTTGATGACCACCTCGAAACGACTCGTGGCGGTCAGAAAAGCTGCGCAAGGTGATTCTCAGTCGCTGTGTCTGCATCCACTAAAGTGAGACTCAAAATTTAGCCACTAAATAGCAGTTTAAGAAAAACACCCCAAAACTAATTGTCAGCACCCTCACGACATGGTTCTTCAAATTCACCCTGGTGATACTCCACTTTGTCACCTAGTGGATGCTCTTGGGCAGCCTCAACCCTCCTTGGGTGTGTCTCAAAACAGGGGATTTGGGGTTGTCTCAAAATTGGGGAACCCTGAAAATGGTTGGTGACCTTTTGGCTTCCCTTCAAAGCAAACCAAAATAAGGAACCCTCAGCAAAAGCACACACACACACACCCTCATTTGCCACATGACTCGCCGAGGCACAGTTCTGGGCGTCGCTTTGGAAGTTGAAACCTGGCCCAAGCCAAGAGACGACCGTAAAGTTGGAGGGGACGACCAGACCAGTTTCCCCCAATTTCGGCCAACCTTGCAAAAGGTTGAGCCTGCCAGCTTAGAGGTAATACATGGATAACTGTTGTTTTAGCCACACTGCGCACGGAAAACACAAAACCAGTCCGGGAGGAATCTCCTTTCAGGCGCCTCTTTGGGTGCCATCTTAGTTTACAGGGGAGAACTCTCTTGGGTTGCCTCCTTTTGCTTAGGTCCTCTGGAAAAAATATGAAACAATCCAGGAGTGATAGATCCCATTTGAAACCAACGCTAGGAAATAAAACACATCTGAAGCGCAACTGGAAGGTTGGTTCCTTCAAAAACTGAAGGGGGCGTCTCCGCCCCTTTTGAACGGCCGGGGCAGTCCTTCGGCGGCGTGTGCACAGTCTTCGCGGCCTGGCAAAGACCAACATAGGGATGCGGAGCCCTGAAAATCGGCGGATCTTCCTTTCCAAACAAATAGTACCTCAACAAACACACAACGAAGGCCTGATCGGCGCAAAGAAATTTGCCTTGTGGAGGGAACCCGATTTGGGTGACCAGTTGAATGGAGTCTAACAAATGCGTGCCTTTCGGATGATACATGATTGTCATGTGAGCTCCTTCACAACCCCTGATTTTCAGGCGGGCCAGAAACAACCATTATGCGCGCAACTTGAAAGCTGGAAAATGAACCTGAATTGTGGCTTTGTAGTGCAAGTCTAGTGAGCGACGTACATCTCCGCAGCTCCAGCTCGGAAACCATCGGCTCCCCTGGCCAAAGGAATGTACCAACGCTGGGGAACCAAAAAGAACAGAGTCACAAAGGGAAGCCATTCCCCAATTTTCTAGCCTCTGCTGTGATCATCTAGAAACGGCTCGAATCGAGCAACCCTCCACACGCCACAGGACCTGCCTGCGCTGGCGCTATCTGCGCTGCCTGCACTGGCAGCGGCGGACTTGCCTGCGGCTATGCGGCTGGCGTGTCAAGGCGGACCATGATGTAGGGCAACGTGCCCCACCTCTTGGAACTGGAGGTACCCAACTTGCATCTGGAGTAAGGGTAGGGGGTATATGGGGTGTCTTTTTGTCCTTTTTTTGTGGTTTTGAAGGGGAACCAACGGGGGTTCCCTAAAAAACACACACACACACACACATACTGGAATCCGCAAACCAGTTGGGATGGATGAAACCCTATGAACAATTACTTGTTGATAAGCCACCTACCAATTGGTGCACAATTGTGTCCATCCGCGGTAGGGATGTGTCCCAACCACATCTTCCCTGGTACTAGCTACGGGGTATAAAGGGGTATAAAATATGTATGTTGGGAGGTATATGCTTGAGGCACATACCCGAGGTGCATTGTTTTCTCCCTGCCATTCTGTGCGGCCCGACCTAGTGGAAACCTTCCCTAATCGAAAATGACGAACAGTGGCCCTTCGCTCCTTTTTGGGGGATACTCTTCTTTGAGGCTCACGAACAACCGACGATTCGTAGAAATGGCCCATTGCAGAATATGTTCATGCTTTGTGCCTGTTCACTGTTGGTGCGTCTGCTAAAGCGCAAGCGTGAACACAGGCCCTGAAGAATGACTTCTCAACAATTATGAATAGGTCTGAGTCTTGCGTGCTGCTGTGGTTGATCGCGTGCCCAGTCACTAAAAAAACAACTGCAAGTTGCTGACAAGCATCAAGCATCTGTCATAAGAGACACTATTTGCTGAGATGTGAGAAAACCTGAATCTAACTCAAAAAAATATTGGCCGTTTGGAAGGGTCTTTGCATGAGAAACAGGACCAAACTACCAGCATGTGCAATTGGAGAGCGCTGCAATTCGGGAAGGGAGATCTTCGAACAATCAGATCTGGGAATGGTGCAGGGGTGGTCTGCTTGTGAACCTCACGTTGGGAATTTCCTCGCGTTGGGGGCGGGGGAAGTTCAAAAAAGTGAATTTGGGCTCTCATGACACTTTTGAGGCTGGTTTTCCTTCAACCCACCATTCAGTGGGTAAATGTTAGGATGTTACTGTCATGGATAGTCGGTCTAAATATAGAATTGCTGCTGGTTTGCTCCTAGAATCATGACTAAAACATAGTTTTAAAGTGCCTATCAACCAGGGAGGTGTTGTGTGAATGGACGGAATCCGCGCGAATCGGAACCAGTTGGGATGGATGAAACCGTAGGTTGATAAACCACCAATCCCAACTGGTGGGAATCGGACTTTGTCCACAAATTGTTTCAGGGGTAACACTGTGAATGATGTTTGCGCCACCTGAATCAGTATGCGCATTTGCTGCTGGAGGGAAGTACAAAAAGGCGTGGAATCGCATGAATCAACCTACCCTGTCCCCTAACATGGAACAACCTGCCTGAGGGGGCCTGGAAGACTATTTCCTGTAAAGGTGGCGCTCTAGCTAGTGGGTTTCATAGCAATGTGGACGAGGGTACCCCCAAATCTATCGGGGTGATCTCCCCTTTTTATTGTAGTTTGAGGGTCCAGGAACACCTCCATTGCACCCTTTGGTTTATCCCCCCCACATGAGGCACAATCAAAACCCGGTACAAAAAAAATGGTGAACCCAGAACCACGTAAAGGATTAAGAAGGCGGCCGCAGCTATTTAGGGTTGGGATCATCCCCTACCAACCTTCATCTACCCGGGTTTTGATTGTGGCTCACATGGTTTTTGTTTTAATGGATCATTACAGCCAAAACACGGCGGGGCGTCGCAGCAAAGGAAGGCGGCCGAAAACTCGTCGACTGCCTCGGGCTCTTGTTGCGCTTCCTTTCGTTCTTTGCCTCTCTTCGGCTTCTTTTCGGATCTGCCTCACAGGTCGCGCGAAACACCAGCGCCCATTCATTCATTCCCACCTTTCTGAAAATCGAACGATTTAGTTTTTGCCCAAATGGACGTGGACAAAAATCCGTGGCTGCGTTGTGCTCGTTTGAGTCCAGAAACCTGGTAAAGCGGCCTATGCCTACCAAAAGACGTGACAAAGAGTCGAAAGGTTCGAAAGGTTCGAAAGGGACTCTTCCCACATCGATTTATTCTAGGCTGTTCAGTGTGTCTCAGTTGCTGCTTCTGCGCCCATTCAAGTGACATCATTGAATCATCACAACTGACAACTGCCCTCGACATGGTGGTTAAAGGGAACCATCCCCCAAAAACAGATCTTGAAAATGGGTCCCTCAAATGCCACGTTGGAATGTTGTCCCTCAAATCCCTCAAATGGTGGCATTTGAGAATGAGCCCCTCAAATTTGCCACTTTGGACCTGTGGACTCCCCGGCCCCGCCTTTCAGCGCGCGGCGAGCCGTGCGCAGGCCAGCCTGGAGGGGACGCTTCGCCGTGGTTTCGGGAGGCACCGTGCCCACGGAAAAGGCAACAAAAAAAACAAAAAAAAACGAGAATGATTCCCACAAGCGTCGGCTTCCTGCAAGAGTCGGGGGGGGGCGGTGGCGGGGGGTAGGCTTTTTCATTTGACATCAGGGGCTGTGGCCTGCCATTGCGCCGCACTTCGGGTGGGAGCTGCAAGTCCCACCAGCCTCAATTCCGAAATCTGGGGGTGATTCCGGGCCCCCAGTTTTGATCATGGGTAACTTGTCCCAAAAAGAAGGGACATATCATGTTTTGTTCCCAATGGTCATCCTATGTAAAGGACCTTTTCATCAACCTCCACTTGGGTTGGGCGCGTTTTTTTTCCTTCGGGTCGACGCTCCCTAAACAAATAGACAGGTATGCTCGCATGGCACCCAATGTATTTTGTCAGTCAAGTGGGCTCTTGCAAATGGCATCCATGGCCACCTTTCAAACACAGGGAGCAGGCACCCTTATAAGGTCTGCTATCTTTTGGAACAGCTCACGCGCCAAGAGCCAACTTTAACCTCAGCCCTTGCACCCAGCTATAGTTGAGATTCTGCCCCCACCCCAAATTAAACTGGAATACTTCAGGTTTCTAACCCACCCCCCAACAAAAAAATGGACCTTTGGATTCTGGCCACTGTATTGAACCCTCTTCGAAAATGATGACAGAGATCCTAAAACCTTCAAGGGCTTTGGAGTCTTCTTGCAAACAACCTGAAGGTCCCCTAGCTTGAAACATGCTGAAGCAACCTCCTCATTGTTTCCAGCTGCTTGAACAAATTCCGCAACCAACTTACAGGAACCATCAGCGAGTCTCCCGGCACTTGAACCCCTTTCCACGTCCATGGTTAATTGGCTAGGTGCGACTCTCGAAACTCGCGTGGGAACATCTGCGAAAAGCCAAACATGCCGGTCTAAAGGGAGAATGACGGAAACCCGAAGGGCAGGGCAAAGGGTTAGAGGGTATGTGTCTCAAAATTGGATGATTCAAAATGGATGGTGGTTTTCCTTCCGGTCTACCTAAAAACTAACTTCACCAAAAACAAGGTTCCTCAAAAAAGGCACCCACCCATATTGAGATATCTAGTGTTTTCATGGTACTCCCTTCTTCTTTAGTCAGGGCATCAATCCCCAACAAAACGGCGGGTGTCCTTCTTCTTTTGGTCTCAAGGCGAATTAGGCTCCGAGCCGAAGCCATGGCACACGCAAAGTCGTGGCTTTCCTTTTGGCGTCCCCTTAAGACCAACCCAAACGCAGGGAGGGTTCCCTACGGAAAAAGAAAAAAAGAAGGAACAAAAACATGAATCCTGGATCGTGCGATGGCCTCCAGCCGGTCCAAGGACGTCTCCAGCTCCTTCAGCGATGGCCGACTCTGCAGCCGCGCGGCCAGGCTTCGCCCCTCGCTGCGAGAGCCGCGGGGTCCGAAGGGAGGCTGGGGGCCCAGCGAAAAGTCCCAGGGACTATCTGAGGCTACGTGGTAAGCGGTACTTAGCTATCACGAACTTTGCAAGCGGTCTCAAAGGGTACAAAGTCTGGAGCCAAATTACACTCAACATCATTGGTTCGTTGTTAAGCGGTGCTTGGTACGTAAGTGGTGCGTGGTAAGTGCAAGTGCTCTTAGGACTAGAATGGAAACTTAAGTCCACACGCTGGGACTTGGGCCGGACCTCCCGTCCACATACAAAAGGCACGAATTAAATCCAGGGCCCGCTCAGTCAAATCCCATAGATGGAACGGTAGCACGGCTGGGATTTCCTCTTTGGGGGACCTTTGCACATGCCCCACAAGCGGAACAGCTTGTATGTGTGGTCTGCACTTCCTGTTTTGCCCCCTAACTTTGATGTGCGGGTGGGGGCGGGGTGGGGTGATTCCAATGGTCCCTCTCATGTTTGTTTAATCATCACTCCTTTGTTCGGTTTTTACATTTTGACGATCAAAAAACGACTGAGCGCCCAGCTCCAGATCCCGCCGCCTGCTTTGGCGCCAGCGCTGCCTGGATCATCCCACGCGCAAGTTCTGCAGTGTTCATGGATGGGTGTTTTTGGTTCTGGCAAAAATTGCCCTCTGCAGGCTGTCAATAAATAAAGCCCCAGAAGAGAACCAAAATCACTTCCGATCCTATTTTGATGGGAACCCTACTTTTAATGAACACGTGTTCAGAATTCATCTGTCTGTGCACATGTCAACGGAAGCCAAATTGGTAAGGGCATGGATGAGCTGCGTTAAATGCGCCTGGCTGTTTTTTTCTCGTGCGAAAGTCCGTCAGTAGAGCGCAGGTGCCCGACTTCCCGGCCTTCAACTCTTGCGAGGCAGTCTCCAGGGACAACCTGCCACAACCGGTCTCTGACATCGATGTGACGCGTGAGTGTCACCAAATTTATGAGCCCCTAGTATGAACCCGTAGCGTGTGGGTAACATACAGCGGACTTAAAATTTGTTAAAGCTGCAGAATCGGTGTTTCTACTTTTTGGTATGTCAATGCCGAAATGATATCATGACCGTGCTAAATGTTCAATATTACACCTCAGCCACCCCAAGTTGCAAAGCCGGATTTTAGTCAAATGCCTTAAAGTTAGCCAAGCGGCTCGCGCTTTCTGCTCGTATGAGCAAGTTTATCGTCAGCTGCCTGGAAAGACAGCTCTGTCGCAGGCCACTGCGCCCTGAGCCAACAGCTTAGCCTGCAAAGACAGCTCGAAGGCCACTGTCACAGGCCAAATGCCCCGAAAGAGGCGCCAACCGAGAGTGCCATCTAGCTATTAGACTCCTGTATTCGCTATTAGATCAACCACTCGGCGCCAACCAACACAGAAAGCAAGGAGCAGACCAGAAAACAAGCCAAGCAAGTAAGAAGCAACAGGGCCGGAGAAGAGGACGCGCCACAGTGGTGAGGGCACCCCAGACCAAACCACTTGTTTCAGACACGACCAAACCAAACCGGACGACCGACACAGACCACGACTTCATAAGAGACTTGAGGTGGCGGCCGTGGCAATCGTTTAGCTGCTTACTTGTCAAGCGTAGGCTCGTGTCAGAGCGTCAGGTTGGCAAAAGGGGAAAACGTGCCAAAGCCCCACTGTGTAGCTCAACAGCTTGATTGAGTGGCAGCAAACAAGGCTCAAGGGTGTGGAGAGAGCCCAAAAATGGGCTGATGACTCCATCCATAAACGGGTTGACAATTATGCCGAACTCTGCTACGTTGCCAAGCAGAATTCTGGCCGGGAGAGCCAAGGCAAAGTTGGTTCGTCCCGCAGAGCTGCCGTATTTGCTCAGAGCTGTCAGCATCGGCCGGCCCAGCTGTGGCTTGGTCATCCCTCTGCGCACACCTTCCAGTATCTCCTGGTGAGTTTCTCCCCTGAGAAGTTTCGGCACGCACCGCCTAGCCAACCACAAAGCGTGCATCACACTCCGCTGCTCTCTCGCGCATAGCCATCCTTGTCCTTCTCCTGCAATTGTCCACCGGCGGCACTTGTCATCAGAGGGTCACTGCCTACGATCCTACAGCTAATGGCCCTTACACACGCACGTAGTTCAACACCCTTGCCAGTGGATTCTCATCTCCGGGAACTCACCAAAGGTCCCACGCCATTTCCACCATCTGCCGTTCCCAGGCAACAGCAACGGCCGAAATCGGAATTCTCTGCCAGGAGCTCTTGTCGCCTCAAAAATGTAGGAGCCGAAAAATAGCTCCATGACTCCATGACCACATTGACAAATCTTCGCACCGCTCCGAAACTTCGCTACACTCAATACAATGATAATTGTATAATATATATATATACACATAGTTTTGCAAAACTTACGTATGTGGACCAATCAAATCAGCATTCGGCACAAGCGTTCTTGGCCCAACTTGTGGGCAAATCCCTTAGGCGGGGCATGGTCGGGCTTCCTTTGACAGGAGAGTGGTACGTGTGGAAATCGGAGACGCTGACATGAGCAGCGTTCGAAATCTTCGAAAGTTGCCTGGAATGAACATGGCGCAATGCGCGTTTTATCCCTGCGAGTCTCCCGTGTCTCCCAAATTGACCTTTTACGCAACATGTGGGTTTGTCTCAAAGGGGAACCCCTAAGCCTAGAAACAACCCCAAAAAGGGTACCCAAAAGACACTCCCAGTTGACCGGCCTCAGCGGCGTCAGTGCCTGCAGCCTCGGCAACCAAGGGCCGCAGAGGGATTTGCTCCGAGCACCTGGAAGGTCAACCTTCCTTGTCAACCTTCCTTGCGGTATAGGAATCCTTAATGTTGACCCAGGATTAATAAACCCGTGCCATTACTAGGGGGGGTTCCCTCCAAAAGTGATGAATCCCCACCAAAAGGGGACACCCCCTTAATCAACCAGGGGTTTATTAATCCGGGGTTAAAGAATCCAAGAATTATATAGGTCTGAACACTTTAGCTCAGGTGATACAAATGCGGCGCTCGGTTACTCGCCTCACCTCACCTCTCCTCACTTCTCACAAAAAAACGTTTGGGCTCCTCACGCTGCTTGCGAAGCGCTGCTCTTGCACCGGAGCTGCACCTGCGTCACTCATACGCTGCCACTTCGGGACAGGGGGTCAAATTTTTAATCCGGAACTCTCTTGGGAAGCCCCCCTAATCCGCCAGGTTGATTACTGCAATCCATCGACCTCACTCCCAAGGATGGCCGGCCAGTTCTCCTACCAGCATGCTTGACGGCACTTGCGGACGACTGCATCTCTCATACTTGTGGCCACGACAAATCTCAACCGCCCCCCCCAAGGCCTGCTGAGCGTCTGGAGCCAGCGTGAGTGTCTTCGGGATGGAGAGGTATCTGCACCTGGCTCCAAGAAGGCCCCAAAGACCTTCTCCACGGACCCCCGGGCCTCGCCTGTGAATGTTTGGTGGACAAGTCATTATCCAAACCCACGATCAGCAGGTCCAATGGGGATTTACATTCGTGCCAAAAGGCAAAATGACGACCATCCCTGGCAAGCCCATGTGAAAGGGTGCCTTTTGCCATGGCCCGAATGTACAGTAACCGCACAAAGTTCAAAGCCATGCGTACTTGTCCAAGGCTGCTATTCGATGCCAACCACTAAGAAAGGAGCTGTTGACCTTGGAAAATCCGGGTTTTCGGAAATATCCCCTGGCAAAAGGGGGGTGTTTGGAATACATACCTGAGGTGGGAGTGCAAACAGCCAAGTATTCAGATGTGGGCAAAGGTTGGACTGGCCAAAGGTCGGCATAGTGAGTAACAATCAGTCAACATACTCAACAGGTACAGTTAGCACATATGGGTGTGGGTCAAAAATAGGTACCCAAAATGGAACACCTCCGGTTGGTGGTTCAATTTTGACCCATGCCCATATTTGGAGATCTCCCAACTACACACCCCGCGCCAATTTGATGCACGTCACAAGCCAAGCCAGGCGGCGGCGCAGCGTTTGCACGCGGGGCCGCTGCTGTTCAGCTGCCTCCGCGACACCTTGGGTTCGGATTTCGGGGTCTTGGTTTGAACAATTGACGCGGTTCACACAAGGGCTTCCTTCAGCCTTCGAAATTAGCGCACGGGAGCTTCCACACAGGGTGTATTCAGTTAGCCCTTGAAATTGCGAACCATGAGGACCTTCTGGCGGTGATTTATGTCCACCAACAGCTTTTGAAGATTTCCTGGTCAAACTCATAGCCATGTGCGTCACCATTGTTGGGCCAAGGCGTGGGCATTGCCCAAAAACTGCTCGGTTCCCCTCAGAAAAAACCGGAACCCGAGAAGAAACCGCGCGCCGGGCCTGAGGACCTGAGCTCGCCACGTCTGAACGACTGCTCCTGCAGGGCAGCCTCAGGCGGTGATTTCGAAGGCGGGAGGGGTGATACTCGGTTGCGAAATCTGCTCCCCTGCTAAAAGTTTAACTTTTGTGGCTTCATGGAAAACGCATTAGTTGGATAAAAAAAAGTTAAAGTGCTTACATCCAAGCAAAATGCACCAAAGTACCTGAATATGAGCTTGAACTGGAAACGGACCCCTTTGCTCGGCCGCCTTTAGGGATTGATGTCCGCCAACCATTCTTGAGGGTGTGCCATGAAAACTACCCGAACTGGAGAGGAAGTTTAAGTTTCGTTGCTGCTTCCTGAAGCCCGGAACACCGGAACATCTTTGAGGTGGTTTCCCAAGCAACCATTTCTTGTGACATCTGTTTGATGGGATATGGGTGAATGATTTGTGTTTTTGTTGAGGCTCGGAACAAGTTGTCAGTTTGGCCTAAAGGGACGCCAAAGGAAAACCATGCATTTCGCGGGGTCAGAATCCCTATTTTGACACGCACCCATGTGGGTTGTTGGGGTTCGCCCTGTAAAATCTTGGCCCGTTAGCCCCAGGTGTCCTTCTTCATACCGCTGACTTCTCTAAGGCCGGCGCCATCATGAAAGGCTGCGGGGTGCTGGGTGTGACGGGAATATCCTGCCGCACAACATGGCGAACCGGGGGGGCCACCCCCAAAATGGGTGTCTGCCTTCCCCCTGGGTTCCCGTTAAGCCAAGGTGAAAAGCCTCAAAAGACACACACACAAACACATGCACACAAATACGCTCAAACGCACGCACAAAGAAAAAGCACGCAGTAGCTTGGCTTTAACATGGGAAGAAAAAAGGCGGATGAAGGGCCGGGTTACAATCCCTGAAGGAGTAGAACTGGTTCCTGACGGGATCGGGCACAAGCATGTCTGCCGACTTTGCTAAGAAAATTGTGGGAATGTCAGGGGCGAAATGATTACGAATGTTTAGCTCCTAGAATGACTACATGTGGCTTAGGCTTAAAGTATTCCACAACCCCCAAATATTTAAACCCTTGTGTTCGTCAATGACTTGCCAGTTCGTACTGACGTGAAACCCTGTCCAAGATCGAGGCTTCCGCTGTCTTCCACAAGCGGTAAGAATTCCTCCCCAGCCAGACTGCCTGATGGCATGAAGCGAAGATGCTCGAGAGGTCGGCTGCCTGTAGGCAAGGAATGACTTGACGGCCGGTGTCCAGGTGCACACGGCTACATTTCTTTGTCCCAATGCACTACTATCATGTCCCAAGCAACCATTTCAGCCGGAAACCTCTTTTGCCATGAGTCATTGCGAAGTTTGCTTCCCAAATTGAGAAGCTTGTGATCCCGTGACCTCCGCACGTTATTTCCATGCAACTGAACAAATGAAATGGTCTTTGGGGAGATATGGCCCTCACCCCCCCCCCCCCCCGTAAATTTCTCTGATTCGGACTCGGGCTCCCTGCAAACAGTTGACTTGTTGTTCCCGCATCTTGATGTTTGGTAATGTGGCGGGACTAAGTTGGACGGTGAACCGGTGGACGCACAAGAAAACAAACCTCAAGCACCTTCGCTTGGCAAGATCTGCCCCGATGACTCGGAAACTACAAGTAGGAACATGACCGTGAGGTATGAGCGCATCGATTAACTTGAAGATGGTGCCTAGGAAGCGCTTCCTAGGCGCTTCCCGAGCGCTTGCCAAGCGCTTCCTAGGCGCTTATCCGCTTTCTAAGCGGTGTTCAAGGTAGCTCTGAGTGCGGGAAACGAGGAAGATGGCGATCTCAAAGACAGAAGAGGCTGGCTGCAGCGAATGTACCGTGCCTGAAATTAGGTGTTGAAGGAAATCGGAAGCTCAAAACATGACTGGTGAAGGCAGCCAAAGAAAATGAAATTAATGCAACTAACCGTCGCTGCAAAATGCTGGTGGATGGTGAGGGGCCACCCAGCATCCTGAAGCCGCACCACATCCGCGAAGAAGGCGAGCAAGAAACCACTACGAGTGTCCCAAGAATGAGGGGCAAGGTCCGGCATAGTTTAGCGCACGGCAATCACGGGCAGGATCTTCGCACATGCCCGTGGCACAGGGGACAAGGCCTGGAAGGGGCACGAAAGCAGGTGGTATGGGTCCTGCCTCCAAGATAGCCAGAACTGGGGCTGGATGCCTCAAATCTGTCACACAGCAAGGTGTAGATCACAAAACCAAGCACAGAGAAGCTGCAGAAGGGGAACTGACTGCATGAAGTGGCACCGGATCATGGACAAGGAAAGGTGCGAGAGCAAAGTGGGCACCCAGGTGGCGTGTCCATAACACTCTCTGCAGATGCAGGACACCTAAAGAAGGCAAGGGCTTAGAGCGGTCTGTCAAGTCCGATGTACTTCGGTGCGGATTCCCAGAGCTTCCTCCGGCGTTTTGTTTCCACAGCCAGAAGCAAAACTCAACACAGGACTTGGTCCCACCATGTCCCAGCAAAATGGTTGGATTTATTTTGGTTGCCCAAAATGCTTGGATTCCTTTTGGTCCTTCGAACAAAAGCTCGCCCCTCCTCCAGCAGCTGCACCAGCTGGCGCCCCACGCTCGATGCATCCAGCGCCTCAATGGTCATGAGGTGTTCCCACCCCTCCAGGTTCCCTCGTTTAGGGCGGTTTGCAAAGAGGCCGCAAAACACTTTCTGACCAGTGCTCGGGTGTCTGGGGGTATCGTTTCCATTTTGGAGCCGTGAAACGGTGCGGGCCAACGGGGCCATGGTCTTGACCACCCATATGGTCATCCGACTGAGGACCTGGCCACGGTACTCCCCACCTGCAACCCGGCGACCCCCGAAGGCCGGAAGTTCGTGTCTGGACCCTCAACCCCCACAAAACACAGGGTTCCCGCCGCCCCAATATGGGGGTTACGCCTTGCTCCTTCAAAGGCCGGACCTTCGGCTCATTGCCTTAGGACCTCCAAGTGGGGTTTTGCTTCTCTTTCCGGTGATCAGATAGTAGAACCACATACTCAAGTGGCCAGCTCATCTCACCCCGGCCTGCTGCTTTAAGCATTCCGCTTCACTGAGGATGCTCTGCAAGACCTGCGAAAATCGGAGGAGTGCTGGGGCGGCTCAGGTCAAAGAGCAAACGGGGGGGGGGGTTCCCCTTGTAGTGGGGAATTCAGTCATTTTGGGGCTTCCTTGGATCAGGATGGTCAAATTCCGAATTGGAAATTTGGAATTCCCAAGTAAAGGAGGTCTGTCATAATTTGTCCAGAAGGAAATGGCATGGGTCTCAATCAACAGGCCTCAGGATGTGTAAAAGTTCAACCTGCAAACGGATGCGACCAAAGGACACTGTCCTTTGTTCCCCCCCCCTTCTTGTCCGGAAAAATTGGCTGTCCCCCCATGTCCTCCCCCAATAGAATAAATAAGCCATAGACCCGCCATTTAGCTCGGGTCCCCGTTGGATAGGTGAATACAAGTTAATTCCAAATAAATACATAATATTTAGAACTTAGAATGTCTTCAAACATAATTGATGGATATAACATGATTTTATCTAAATAATGTTTACCAAAGGATCTTTAAACTTCCGGATGTCTTGCTATGGCCCCAGCTGAGCCTTCGGATTCTTCGAGGACGCCGGCCGGGTGGACTTCTCCGACTTCTGCAGCCGCGTCTCGACCTGACCGCCCCAAGTTCCGGCTGCGGCCTTTGCCATTTGGAGCCACAATCACAGGGCCATGGGTCAACAGCCAAATCGTACCCAGTGAAGATCCCAATCCAACCACTAAAATAGGCTCTAAAATGGGTGGTGCGCCTACCCCAAAATGGTACCATTGGTTTTTGACCCACAGCCACATGCTCACGCCTGCCCAAAAGGAGACTTCCCCCTACCAAAAAGAGGATGAATCGCTTTTTGCTTCAAGCAAACTGACCCAAAACGGACACCAAAGAGCGGGCGAGGAAAGCAAACACACATATGCCCCAAGAAACAGGCGGAATGTAAACTAATGTCCCTTCTAATATAAGGGGCCTTTTGATTACTAATAGTTCCCCCTGCTGCGGATGGACAAAATCCTGCACAACTTTGAAACCATGGGAAACCATGGTTTGTTGGTATTTACAGGCGAATCATCATTCCAGGGTTTCTTATGTGGTGCAGGTTTTCGTCCATCCACAGTATGACTAAATTGGGTTTTGAAGTATCCAGTAGTTTAAGTGTCAATTGTTTGTGGGTGCGTTTTGTGAAGGTGCTCGACGGGGTGACATTTTTTAGAGGACCCCAAGAACCTTTTGGTCTCCCGTTCCAACCTTGCAAATATACTTCCCCTCTTAGAAACTAGAACCCACACATATGTATATGTATAATATATATATATATGTATGTATGTATGTATGTATAGATTATAGATGGATATCTTTCAGCTATCGGGGAAAAGAATCTGCCACGCCCATCCGATCGATCCGTCGCCTTCTTTTGCAGCAGCTTGGCGTTGGCCCGTGCCACCTGGCTGCCGGCATTGGCCACAGACAGCAGCCAGCGCCTCGTCCTCGCGAAAACTCCCACCGGCAACGGCAGAGGTGCCATCCGGTTTCTCCGCCCCCACGGGTTGGATCAAAAGGTCCTTTACATGGCAGTACCGGAACCCACCAAATGAGAGGTTCCACTGAATGGAAAAAGTTACTCATGGTCGCTTGGGGGCCACGCCACGTGTTGTTGATTCTCAGCAATGAATGAGGGAATCACCCCTATGAGCCATTCCCAAACAGAGTTTCTCGGGGATCCAGTGGTTCACACCTCTTGATTCCCCATTGAGACCAACAAGACATTGGGTGTGTGTTTTTGGAGAGGGTAAGGAGATATACCCGCGACATAAAAATACGACTGGTCAAAAATGGCAGCCTGGCAAATGGAAACATGGACTCAAATCTGTGGTCCCCTGGTTAAATTTTGGCCCATACCCATATGCCTGGACCCTCAAACTACCTTAAAGGGAACCATACACAATATGCGCAAAAGGGTTCAAGATGATCTTGGGAGTTTCTCCAAATGGATTTCGGAAAAGCACCCGTGGTAGTAAAAAAAGGGAGAAACCGCTGTCAAATTGGGAAATGGACCGAATCCTATTTCGAGAGACACCCGTTGGAAGAAAAGCAAACTTTCATCAACCTTCAAACAAACTACCCTTACAAAGGGCCCCCGCCATTGGGGCGATATTCCAAAAACCAAGGAGCTAAAATGGCTTCCACCCCCAAACCCAGGGGTTTCCTGACAGAAGAGCACCAAAACCTAGGAAGAATTCGAACGGAAACTTGCTGTATCCATTTTGGGGGCACGTCCGCTACCAACCGATTTACCCGAATTGGTGTATATATATATATATATATCCAAAAAACTCAACGGCTCAACAATGGACATTGGCCCTAACGTAAGGATTGGTAGGGAGAGGGATGAAATCAACATCATGTACCGACCCATCGTCGAGGGTGTTACAGTGTTCCCCTAAAGCAGAAAAATGCGCACTGGGCATGAAAATGCATGAGCGATTCGGCCCCCTGGTTCTTCTTGAAACTTCAGGTCATCACATGTCCGGTCCCGAACCTCAACGGGATACTTTGCAAATTGCCTGGAACACCCAACCGCTGGTACCATTTCTGGGAGCCAAAGGGAGGTTATTTAAATTATGGGTGTGGCAGCAGGAAACCAGGGGTTGAACAGCCCAACCCTGGTGCTAGAAACAAAAGGGGGGCCCCGAAAGACACCAGATCGCCTGGAGAACTCACAAGGTTTGGGCAAATTACTATCAAGAGGATGACTGAACCTAAATGAGGGGCATTGTGCCGTCTACTTTCACTACCCACGGTAGTGGTAGGCATTGGCTGTCACACATGGCTGTGGGTCAAAACCAGTGGTACCATTTTGGGGTAGGTGCACCACCCATTTCAGTCTATTTTAGTGGGGATTGGGATGTTCACTGGGGGTACGATTTGGTTTTTGAACCATGGCGGCCACATTAGCATTTGCCACCATTCTGCATTCTATTACAAACAATACAAACCTGAAACGGATCGGTGAGCTCGCTATACTGTCGGCTTGTCGTTGGGGGCCATTGACCCAGTCTCTGTCATTGCCAGGCTGCGTCACTCCGTTTTCGCTGGAGGCAACTTGACCTGAGAGTCGACGTTGCCGCCAAGAGGCATGCCCCCCCCCCAAAAAAAAAAAAATGGTGTACCTCTGTTTCCATTTCACACCACCGCAAAAATGGCCCCGTCAGGAAAAGATGCACGTGCGCCGGAATTCATGCGCTCGCTGTCGAACACGGAAATATGCTTGCAAACTCGAGCGCCGGGCGGAAGATTTCCAGGAGCGCCGCTGTGACTTCCGGATTATGCCTTCAGTGCGCGCGAGATCCAAGGGTGGTTCAAGAAGAAACGTCCCAATTTTTGGAACGGGAACCATAGGGTTCAAACCAAGCTGGAGCACATGTTTGAACCCTCACATACATGTTTTTAGAAGAAACTTGCCCCCTAAACATTGGCCCGAAACAACCGGAGCAATCTGACGAATCCAAAGCTCGAATTGCAACGTCTTGCGATGCTGGTGATGCTCGTAGTGATGGCGATGCCGCTCATGATCAATGTGGATCACGCAGGTGCTTCACATGCAAAAAGTCAGGAACTGCAAGATGTTTCATGCAAGTGATGCGTCTGATGCGAGTGGTACAAGTACGTTATGCAAGTGGGGATTAAACAGCAAGCAAACTATCTCTCTCTTCTCTATGTCATCACCAATTCCTAATCCAAATGAGTTAACAGGTGATAAAGGGAATGTGTACTTGATTTCATTTTTATATTAATATTTGCATTGTTTGTAAGCTCTTGAATTGGTTGGGAGCTGAGGATGGAGAATGGGAAAGACTCAGCACACACCATTCCATTCCATCCTTATCTTCTCCTTACTATTCACTGTCCAGAAATCCATCTATTGGGGATATTATTCTCTGAGCTGTCCTTATCTCTTTTCTTTTACATTTCTTCTCTTTTTCTAGTACTTGTTCATCTTAAATTAATTTGGAAGATATAATGCTTAATAGCTGATAAAAGACTTGTAAACAAAGCAAGTAATATAAGATAATAATTGTTTAACCTAAGATAATTCATTTTGATAATTCTAAAGTTGTAACGACAATGTGAGAGAAATAGAATGAAAAGATGGGAAAATAAATCTCACTCACTTATATATTGTCCTTTCCATATCTTGTTTCTCGTGAATTAGATCCATCATTTTTATTACCTTTCATTTCCTTTTTTAATTTCATTCACTTTAGGATTCATCATATTATTGTCTATCCACATCTTTTATTATTTATTCCTAATCCTATTTACAAGCTTTTATTATTATGGAAATTCCTAGATTTTTAAAATATCCAAAATGTAATGAAAATAAAAAGAAAAGACACACAACATAAAAAAGAAAAGGAAATGATATCTTCGTTCCTCAGCCTGTCCATAAAGACACTTTTCTATTTCTCTTTACTTCTTCTTTAGAATTACTTTATTTTGGAAATCATTACATTTAGAAGTTACATCAGAATCATTTTGTTGTCTTATTAAATTTCTATCTTATTAATCTTTGCAAATATTATAATTCTATTTATCTTTACAGGATTCAATATTTATTGTTGGACTGGAATTCACTTCTCATAGAATTATTTTCTTATATTATTTCATCTTAATTTATTATTTATTTATAGTTTTCATATTTGGTCTAGAGATTTATCTAAAAAATATGAAGTCTTATTAATACAAGCAAGCAAGCAAACAAGCAAACAAGCAAACAAACAAAGCAACTAAGTCACTCACTCACTCGACTCAACTCAACTCAACTCAACTCAACTCAACCTCCAAAAACTCAACTCACCTCACCTCACCTAACCTCACCTCACCTCAGCTCACATCACATCACCTCACTCACCAACTAACTACCTACCTACCTACCTATCTATCTAACTAATTAACTAACTACCTGACTGACTGACTGACTGGCTGGCTGGCTGATTAGCTAGCTAGCTAGCTAACTAACTTACTTATCTACTAACTTCCTAGCTTACCCAACTAACCAGCCAGCCAGCCAGCCAGCCAGCCAACCAACCAACCAACCAACGGTAACTAACTAACGGTAACTAACTAACTGACTGACTGACTGAATGACTGACTGACTGACTGACTGACTTACTTACCTAGCTAGCCAACTAGCTCTTAAACTCCACAACTCTTAAAGCTTGCTCTCGGGTGTTGTCGGGCAGCGTGCTGCCGTTGCCAATTTGCGCTGGGCTCCTTTGCTGTCTCTCGGATGTCTCTCCGGATCGCGATGGGTGCGTTTAGAGCGCTGTTGGTCACCTGGAACCTCAGTCACCACACACCCACTAGCTGTTGTGAACAAAAAGGGGCACCTTGTAACCCCGCCAAAAAAGTTGGAGACAAAAGGTGTCGTTTTTCATGGTACCCTTTTTGTTTGTTTCGAGGAAGACCAAAGGGAAGCCAGCATTTTAGGGGTTCCCTATTTTTTAGACACGCCAGGTTCGCTTTCAAAACACACAAAAAGTGCCCGTTGAGAAAGTGATGTTTAAACTGGCGTGGAAGGGAAACATGGGGGCCCTGTTGGAGATGGTTCTTTGGGAAAAGAAAAACAAACAGGTGACTCCCTTGCAACTATAGGGACATGCTGTTTTCGAATTGTGGCCTTCGGCCGCCCTTAACAGAGGGCGGGGATGTTTTGTTGTCTACAGATCGATCAAGTCGCCTCTCCATTTGCCTGAGATCCGGACTGCCAAGTTTCATGGCCCAAAGCTGCTTCGCCGAAGCGGCTCGCCATGCATTGCCGCGGCAAAATTTCAAACAGGGACCCACAAAACGATTGGCGTCCTCTTGGTTTGCCCTTAAGCCAACCCTAAAAATGGTACTCTCAACAACAAAAAACGCGCCCAGATCAACAGATGCCGTGAATCGCCAAAGGATGGCGCACCTTGAGCAAATTGGTCCGCGCAGGTGAGCCAACCGCTGAGTTCCTGGTTGAGATCCTGAACTTCAGTGATATCTGGAGGCCTTGGCCCGTGATTCCGTGATTCGCACCCAAAACCGATGGATCTTTGGCGCCATGGGCTCAGAAAGGTTGAGGCCTACAACCCTCCATGAAGGCATACGTCGCTTTGCTGTGGAGCATTCATGGAGGCAAACTCCCCAATATGCTATCTGTGCTTGATTCCCCAAGTATTCAAAGCAACACCGCAAAACGCAACTTGAAACAAAATAGCGTGACCCCGAAAGGGCAACCAAAAGTAAATTGGGAAAACGCGAGACAGACAGAGAGAGAGAGAGTGTGTGAGAGAGCGAGAGAGAGAGAGGGAGAGACAGCAAACACGAGAAAGAGACAGAACAAAAGAAAAGCAAAAAGGACAAGTAAAGAGAAAAAGAAACAGAAAAAAAGAAATGGAAAGCGAAAAAAAAAAGATAACAAGAAAGGAAAGAAGGAAAGAAGGAAAGAAGGAAAGAAGGAAAGAAGGAAAGAAGGAAAGAAGGAAGGAAGGAAGGAAGGAAAGAAAGAAAGAAAGAAAGAAAGAAAGAAAGAAAGAAAGAAAGAAAGGAAGAGTACCATGACCCCCCCAGATGGCCCCAAATACCCGCCAAAAGTGCTTCATCCGCCACAGATTCGAATCAAATTCGATCGGCGCACGGCTGATGGGCTCGCAGCTCCTCCGCCAGGCCGTCCAGGCGTTCCAGGTGCCGCAACCTGGGCCACGTGGGAAGCCTCCAAAAAGAGCTTGTGGCACCTTTCCTGCCACCGGGGGACCGCACGTCTTAGTCCTTGGCTCCATTTACCAGGGTTCCATTTTGGGTACCTATTTTTGACCCGCAGCCATTTGGGTAAGACCCCTGGAGAAAAACATATGTCCAGTGGTGATAGGTTCCCTTACAACCAACAAGGGAAAAAAACACAATGTTCTTAAGCAAACGGAAGTTTCTGGGATTAGCCTGAACCAAAAACGATGGAAACAAAGGAGTCTGGTTCAACATCAGATTCCTTTGTTAAGGTTGGCATGTGAAACTCGCAAAGTAATCTGGTTCAAAGTCAGCTACATTGCAACATCGACTTCTTGAAACCAGGGAGCAACCCTGCAAAACGTGACACTTCGTGAAGGGTTAAAGGCCCAACCTTTTTCCGGATTCGTTGCAGAAGGGGTGTTGTCCCCCCTTCGGATCCGTCGATCTCACGTCTAGACACCTTGTTCCATTGAGCATGTAAAAGGGTTCTCAAGATTACTTTTGGAACCCGGTGTAAACCCCTTTCAGAGGGTAGGTACCTTCAGGATATCACTTTCCTGGATCCAGAAATATGCGGTTCCCGAAACGGATGTGGACAAATGAAGCCAAGTCCGAACGCAAAAAACTGGACCCACCCAGCAGAGAAATGGATCTTCATGGGTAGCCTCATGTTAGACCTTATTTTGGACTCCGTGCTGCTCCGCTGCCGCTTTGGGCGTAGCGCGCCGACTCGCCGAACCGCCGCTCAGCCGCCACTCAGGAGGCGAAGCACCACCAGCGGCTGTCCGGCGGCAACCGGCGCGATGAACCTGCGCCACTGCGAGCAAAACGACCAGGTGGCTCAACGTCAGATGTGGAAACCCAGAAACCCAACCCTCCCCCGGCGAAAGTGGCGGCAAGGAGGGCCTAAAAACATAGAAATGGGGTCGTGGACTCGGTACTAAACCAAATTTGCTCATGTTAGGGACCAACTATTATTCAGCTCCTTATATTGGCTTGTGCCAAATCAAGGGATCCCCCAAAATGGGCGGGTTCCATTTGTTTCTCTCTAAGGGAACGGCTGCTCATGTAAAGAAAACGCACACAACCCCACCCATGGCCACTCCGCACCAGACCCCGACCGCGGTCTCCTCCCAAGCTGTGCTTCCAGAGCCAAAAGGTCCGGGAGCGTTTTCAGCTCCTCGCCTGGCCACAAGTCAGTGCAAAAGCGACTCTGAGACCCTAAAAATGAGTGGTTGTCCTTTTGGTTTCAACCGACATGTCAACCAACCACTAAAAAAGAGAGAAATGGCACCAACCCAAAAGCAAGCCCCAAAACGGGCAACACACAAATGGTCCAAGCAGAGGCCTCCTTCCTCAGGTTCTAGAGGCTAACAAGCATTAGGATTGGGGGTGACCAATTCGTTGAATGGGTTCGGCCGAAATCAGATGCGAAAAGTACATAAGAATGTCCCTTCGCGCTAGCAGTCTAAAAATCTGCTCAAATTGCACCAGCATAGACCCCGAAAAGCAAGGGAGATTGCAACAGCACCCTCTGCGTCGGCAAACTAGCAACTGCCTTTGCGCCTGGGGCCCATTTCCGTTTATCACTACCACCTGTCCCAGAGATCCAGGATGAAGTGATGGGAAAGGGAAGAGACAAGTGATTCCCATTCCTCACACTCTCCTTCTAAGCCCAGAATCTGTGAACAGAGGCTTGGGTGTGAGGAATGTGACCGCTGCAAAAAGAAAGAGGCAGCGGATACAGAGATCTAATCAAGGCCTAGGTGAATGAGTGAGTGATTGTCCTTTACCATATTCCCTTCCCAATCTTACCGCTCACTCATATCATTTGCTTTCATCCCTATGGGGCCGGACCCATTCCTTTCCATTCCTTTTCTTTATCCCTCTATCTCAGACCAAGAGATAGGTGAGGGATAAAGAAGGAACGGAATGGGAGGTGAGTGGTCAAGAGTGGGCTGGAAGACACTAACCTATGGACCAGCCCGACCACTTACCTCATCTCCATCTCTTTAACCTTTCCATCATACCTCCCATAATCTCAGGCAAAGAATCGAGGTATGAGATCATGAAAGGTTACTACGGGAAAGAGGTGCGTGTGAGGCACGAGGAAACAAAAGAAAGAAAATCACTTTGGGATCTTTTCATACCCCTTCCTCATTTAACCGGCCTCACTTATAGAGACTTGGATGGGCTGGATCTACCGCTCGGTCGTTGTCTCCCTCTCTCCCTTCTATCTCTCTAACTCTCATTGACAGGTGAAGGAAAGAGTGCTGAGAGATAGAGAGTTAGAGATGAAAGGAATGGTATGTGATTGGCGAGGTCCCAGAGGCTAAGAGATGAAAGTGCCAGGCGAGAGAAAGGGAAGTAGAAAGTGACTCGCCTGCTCATCATCTCTCTCCTTCTGCACACACCCCTGATAGGAAAGGACAAGGTGTGATAAGAGAGAGAGAGAGAGAAGGTAAGCCAGCCTTCACACGGCTGGGTCTGTCTTCATGGATTTTACGAGAGACGAAAGGATGAGAAAAAGGAATGGAAACACAGGGAAAAGAGATGTGACATCATATCCACTTCATTCTTGTTTCCGAGATTATGATGTCCTATCTCTTCCTCTCCTCTCTCCCTAACTCACTTCTCTATCCTTCATGTCACCTATGTCTCTGTGAGACATGAAAGGCACCCAAACAGCACCCTGGCCAACACCAGCAACAGAACCCGAGACACCACCCTGACACCACTCTTACTGCATTCCCAAACAAGCACCGCCAGAAACCACCACCTGCCTGCATCGCCAAACAAGCACCGCCGGCAACTGCTTTCGCACCTTGAGCACGCCAAGCAACACCCTTAGCAACACCTCTAACAGCACACAGGCTGCATCGCAAAACAAGCACAGCACCCGCAACAGCATTCCTGACAGTATCACAAAACAGGCACCGCCAGCAACCACCACGCCACCCTGACCAGCACCTGTATCACCAACCTGGCCCGCACTCACAAAACACCCCATGACCATCCCACTGACCCCAAGAGACATGCTACGAAAAAATCCTACCCCAAACAAGTGGAACAGGAACCCCCCCCGAAAGCACATGAGGGCGCCAAATGACACCGGGAAATGCCAGGAAACTATGTTGAAACCACTGGATTGCATCCATGTTGAACCAAAACTGACCAAGAACAACCGCAACTGGAAGAACAACATCTGACCGAAGGCGCCTGAGATCTCGCGGAATTGCAGCCGATGGAAGAAGCCCAGCTTGTTCCGCAGGGTGAGCGCATAGATCTGCCTGCCGCAGGCCAAAAAGAAACACTCAAAAGAAGGCCTTCCGGAATGTGAAGAGAAATCATTTTGTTGGTGATTACTTGAGGAAACAAGGAGCAATATCGCCCCGCTTTTGAGAGGCCAAAAAGCCCCAAACGATGGTGTTCTTGAACCGGGTGACAAGGGTACCGACTGAAACAATCATCGCATGGGCTATCTCGGTCAGGTTTTGGGCTGCGTCTCTAGCGCGCGGCAGCGCGTGGCAGCGCGTGGCAGCGCGTGGCAGCGCGTGGCAACCTGGCAGCGCGCGTGACAGCGAAAGAAAAACACGCTTGACGAGCAGCCGCCTGCTCAGCAGCGCGTGGCAGCGGCAGCGCCTGGCAGTGGCAGTGGGGCTGGCAGCGCTGGGCGGTTGCTCGGCGTTTATATAGCATGGAGAGGCGTGGCTTGCCGTTGCTCGTGTTGCCGGGAGCTAGTACCCCGACTTGCAGCGGCATTTTTCTCAATCGCAAAAGCTTTTCGGGTGTTTGTAGGACTGGCTGACAATCGCCTTGCGTCACTGGCTTGGTGTCAGCACAGAGTAATTCTTTGGAAGGCCTTCATTGATCAAGATCGCTCAATGCAAATCTTGGTTCTCAGGCAAGCTGAGAACAGCAAAACTTTGAGTGTTGGGGAACAAACAAGTGCGTTGCGGCAGCTATTCAGCAGCTGAAAGCGCTTACATATCGGGGAGCTGTTGAGTAGACAAGCAAAAAACCTTGCAGTAGGCTTGCCTTTTCATGCGCTGTCTTAACTTGCTAACGAAGCTGGCACCCTGTATTCCACAGCTGGTTGGTCAAGAAGAAACTGCAGCACAAAGCTTCTAAAAGTGCAACACAGGATTTGTTAACTCACGGCCTTGTCATACATGAGGAAAATTAAGGCTAAGTCTTGCGCAACACGCAGAGAATCTACGACATGAAGCAAGGCCGGCCAACAAAAAAACATGGCCGGCAACCGGCCCCAATCTGACCCTCACCCCGAACCCTCCCAAAAAGCATGTTTTGCAGCCCCAAGAAACTGAAAACGAAGCATACCCCAAAGATTCCTTGTAAGATTACGGCTGGAAGCTCCAACTCTTGCAAGTCGACCAACTCTGTGCAAAGTAACGCTGGCCTGTCTGTACAAGGGAATGTCCAAACTTGAGCGCGTTCGTGGGGTTTGTTGGTTGCATACCCTGCAAACGCGCTCGGTGCCCTGCCGAGCTCTTTTTGGGGGTTGCGAGGCCAACCACAAGCCGCAAGGGCGGTCATCAGTACCGTAGGGCCACTCCTCCAGACGTGCAAGTGTAGCTTGCGTCCAACCACCTCTAGCGGCAAACTACCCGTTTGCACTCTGTCTACGGAAATGCGAGAGTGGATCGAAGTGGGCACGCGGACTACACAGCCTGCAAATCAAGACGCATTCTTTCATCATTGCATACATGAATCCGTGCGTCACCTTTCAGCGCATGTCGAGTAATTAGGCGCCTGCGCGCACTGCCGACGACAAGCCAAGCAAATGCTGCACGCACACTTCAGTGAAAAACACGCTTGCGCTAGGGGCCACCCACGGCCCAATGACCATGATGAGCTCCCTCAAACCAGCGCTGCCTACCCGTCAGCAAGGGAGTAGCCACCTGCCACGGCGAGAGGTGTTTTCAACAAAGAACTTAGCCGCACGTTTCGCCAGCTGACGCTACAGGATAGCCGTATTGAGATGGCCATGACGGTTTGCCGCTTCATCCAAGGCTGCAAACGGAAAAAAGGAAAAAGCAGCAACGCAAGGCTCAACGTGTGATTTTCCGGTTCTTCCCTTCGTTGAAGGCTGAAACCATGTGCAACAGCAACAACGCAGGGCAACATGTGAATCTCCGCTTTTTCCCTTCATTCAAGGCTGAAGCCGGTAAACTGGAAAAGGCATAATGCAGGGCTCAACGTGTGATTTTTCGGTTCTTCCCTTCATTCACGGCTGAAACCAGAAAAATTGAGGAAAAACACAACGCAGGACTCGATGAAACCGGAGAATGTGCAAATGCAACAATGCAGGGCTCAACATGTGATGTTCTGGTTTTCCCCCTGCCTTCAAGGCTGGAACCGGAAAATTTGCAAAACACAGCGACGCAGGGCTCAGCAACGTGTGAATTTCCGGCTCTTCCCTTCATTCAAGGCTGACCCGGAAAATCGGACAAAGCAACAATGCAGGGCTCAAGGTGTGAATGTCCAGTCCCTATCTTCCTGCAAGGCTGAAACCGGAAAATGTGCAAGGCTCAACGCGTGAATCTCCGGTTTTCGCATTCAAGGCTGAAACGCGAAAATAGGAAAAGACAACAAAGGGCTCGATGAAACCGGAAAATGTGCAAAAGAACAATGCAAGGGTTGACGTGTAAATTTCCTCTTGTTCCCTTCCTTCCGGCTGAAAAAGGAAAAGTTGAAGAACAAAAGCAAGAATGCAAGGCTCAACGTGTGAATCGCCGGTTCTTGTGTGAATTTCTGGGTCTTCTGCTTGTTCAAGGTTGAAACCGGAAAATAAGGAAAAGCATCAGGGCTCAACGTGTGAATTTCCGGTTTTTCCCTTGGTTCAAGGCTGAACCCGGAAAATGGGACAAAGCAACAATGCAGGCCTCAACATGGTTTTTCCTTCATCCCAGGCTGAAACCGGAAGACTGGAAAAATGATGAGCAGAAGTCCGCATCCCTCCAGCCACTGCGGCGGCACTTCAGCAACGCCCTGGCCGACTGATTGTGGGAAATACCGAACTTCGCGTTGTTTCAACTTGCTCTGCCCTCCATTGTCACCGAGCTTGGTATATTCCAGACAGGCAAGGCGAAGAATAGCGCAACCGAGGACGCAAGGGCTGGTTTCATGTTTCACGGAAACGTTGGAAAATGCATTGGGCGCAACCTCATCCTGGCTAAAGCGGTGATACAAGCAAAAGAGATGCGACATGAAATCATTGTGGAACAGGCCCCGGCTGTCGAGATTGGGGCAGATGTTCCGTGACAAGCTCCTTCTCAAAAAATGCAGGTCCCAAAGGCATGCTCGAGGGAGCTCTTTCCTATTTTCAGGATGGGGCGCTCTGTAAGTTTAGACGGAAGTAAAGAGGAAAGCCGACTGAGAGCCAACCGCACCACACGCACCCGTTTGACACTCGCCATCGCCCCGGATTTGGCGAAGCGGGTCCGACGCTGGCATGATGGAGGAAGCGGTCACCTTCTCGCGCCCGCTGATCTTCAGCATGCCAGCTTGCCAAGCACGGTCGGCGACAGCTACTTCTCTGGAGTATTCTGCAATCTCTGAAGGGATGGATGAAGCACAACAGGCAGCTCGCTCTTCAGCTGAAGTGGCCTGATTGTGTTGGACTGTTGGTATAGCCTCCGACTTCAACCCCAGCTGCCAGAAACTTGAGCGCGAACACACTTGTGAGATGAAAGCAGCTGTGGCAGGTGATGAGCTTTGAAGATGCATGGGCTTCTTCAAAGGCGGAGCAGTCAATTTGCGCTTGTTGGGCAACTTGCAAGGACTCTGTGCCACAAATTTTATGGGTCAACTCCACGTGTTGCCAAAGCGCAGTTAACTTGCTGAATTTTCGGGGCCTCCTTTCAACAATCAAAAAGTACGCTCCCAAGCAGGTTGCCATGGAACCCGCTAAAAGGCCCCCCAAACCGGGACCCCCAGTCAGGTTCCGTGGCAGTGGCCGCAAGGGCATGCTGCTTCACAACTGTCTGTTTTTGCAGCTTGCTCAGAAGTTGTCCTGGCAAACGCCAGCGCAAGCAAATGTTCCAGGCACACGGCTTGAACATTGCCCCTGTACCAACATGGCTTCGGCCTCATTCACAGCGTCCCATTGTTTAACCGCGGTCAAACAGAGTTTGGCCGTGTCTGAATCAATTGCAGGGCATGCCACTTTGGGGGGTGCAGGCTCCACTAAAGCCCAATTAGCTGAATTCCCAAAGGGTGGTGGGATCAGTGGCTTCGTTGTTCAGCCGGCACTTCTTGACCAGGCCGGCAAGCCGGAGCTCTGGCAAGCCGTCAAACCGCTGAAGAAGGCGCTCGTCGCGGAAGTGAACGGTGAAGGAGGGAGTGGTCTTGCCCAACCGTTGAGCCCAAGGCACCTCAAGGTCACAGCCATCCCGCCTTCGAAAGCTTTCAGGGTTGGTTTTGGCTCTTTTTGACAGGTTGGCTGGCTTAAAGCTTTGCTGACGTTTGGTGGTTTGAAAGAAAACCAACCAAAAACCCAAATCCAGGCCGCACCTTATCACCGGCGGCTTCGGGCAGCACGTGAGGGAACCACTGCGGATCGTTCTTTTCTTCAAGCGAAGGAAAACCAACCAAAAACCCAAAACCCGGGCCTGCTGGAAGAACACGCGGCCTCAGGTGTCACAGCACCTTGAGGGGAACCACTGGGGTTCGTCTTTTGTTGAGGAATACCCGGCCAACAAAAATAAAACCCCGGTCTGCTCCAGTCAGCAGCTTCAGGTATCACAGCACCTTCGGCACGGGAATGACTAGGGCTCGTCTTTTTTGACAGGGGCCCCATGTTTTGGCTTCAAAAAGAACAAAAAAAGTCCCAAACAGGGGTCATGTTGGTTTCTGCGGGGGTTCTCACGCAAAGAACCACGTCTGGACCTGAGCAGCGCCACGGGCCCAAGGTTGCGACAAGCTTGAGGACTATGTGGCAGACTGAGCCGAACGCAACGGTCAAGCTGCGCGGAACACACTCGAGGCGGCTCGCTCTCAAGGTTTGGCTCTTGCCGACTTGCGCTTGAGAAGGACATCCGATTTGCAGTTTGTCTTGTTTTAACAGTACCCCCCGGTTTGGTGGATGGAAAAGGAAACCAAGAAAGAGAACCAGAGACACCCGCGCCGGGGCAAGATGCCGCAAAGTTGGCCGGCGTCACCTGTTTTTTTGGTGGGAGGATGTTTTCCAGAAAAGGAAGAAACTTCAAGGAGGCGGGTGGGTGGGTGGGCGGCTGGGCGTGGCGCGACAGTGAAAGAAAAATGGTCACCAGCACTAGCAGCGTCTGCGGCTCTGCGGCCTTGCTGAGCAGCGCGTGGCAGCGTGGCAGCGCGTGGCCGGGCGGCAGCGCGTGGCTACGTGGCTATGCACAAACAATTACCAACCTACATAGCCCATGCAATGAAAAGAAACACAAACACACACACACACACACACACACACACACACACACACACACACACACACACACACACACACACACACACACACACACACACACACACACACACACACACACACACACACACACACACACACACACACACACACACCAATCCAAGATCATGCTGAACGCTCAAGCAACCTTTCGTTGCTTGGGGTTTTGAAGCTGAGGCAGCGGAGGCCCAGGACCAGTACCTCCAACTCCCCTTCTTTGGGTGAGCAAAAAGGAAATTGATCCTCTGCATATTTCTCAAAATACTACTATATTGTAAACCACCCATATTAGATCCTTGTGCTTTCAAACTTGAATAGCTTTCTGGTGCATTTGTTGTTTCTTGTTTAGCTGCTAAAATGACCCGAAAACCTGCCTGGCCGGGAATCTGTCGAGGAGCGCCCGCACCAGCTGAGAGCCGACGCCCTTCCCACGGCGCTCGGGAGACACCTCGAGGGTAGAAGAGGTGGGGGCCCCTCGATTCCATGTATCTACTGTGTCCCATGAAAAACAGAAAATGGAACCAGACATGGAATTTCAGGGGTCACACACACCCACACACACCCTCCCCAATTCCATTGTTCAAGAGGGTGGGGAGCTGTCGATATTTGTATAGGTAATTGGGCCCTCAAACTACCCTTCATGGGATGTCGCAACACATTTGTGGTGTCCCTTTTTCAAGGTATGTTGGGTCAAGGCAGGCCCGGTATGATGCCAACACCACCGTAGAAAACCTGATGTTTGAACATATACCATCAAACAGGTGGAAGTTTCGAGTAGGGAGTTGATTTGCTCTTTCCCTTTTGGGCAAATTCTAAGCGAGCTTCCCTTCAAGTGGGGTGATGTTGAAGGGGTAAATCTGGAGACCCGCCTTTTTGAGGGGTGAACATCCCTGCTTTTCCGTAGATACATTTGTTTGGTCAGTGGTTGACATCATACCCCTGGAGTCGTCGGTGGCTCGTTCCATTCCAGCAGCCAAAGCCTAGTTCCCATTGGTGTAGTCAGCCCCTTGACTTACCCAAATTTGGGGAATGTGCCATCTACCTGGTGTAGTGCCATCTACTTTCACCTGGTGTAAAATTACCTGAAATGCCCATGGGTCAAAATCCCGTACCCCCAGTGAACATCCCAATCCCCACTAAAATAGACTAAAATGGGTGGTGCACCTACCCCAAAATGGGATCCGATTGGTTTTGACCCACAGCCAAATGAGAAACAGGGAGCCATGTCCCGCAGCCGAGTGCGAGGCATAGAGCGAGGCCAGCAGCATTGGGCTGTCCTGGCCCGCTGGCACGCACTCCAGCCCGCTCTTTGTCGGGTATCCGACGTCAACCACTGACCAAAGAAGGACCAAAGAAGGATACATGTGTTTGTGAACAAGACAGGGGTGGAAAGCAAAAAAAGAAGGAGATATCTATCACGGGAAAGCAGGTGGTTTCAAAAGGGTGTTCTCAAAACCAAAACCATAAAGGGGAGCTATCTGGCGGGACCTATCTTGGTATCTGGAAGGAAGCCAAACGACTTGAGGAAACTCCGGCCACCTGTGCCAAAACAAAGAACCCTCACGTCAACTCCATCTGAGGAAGGAAAAAAACACGGTGGCTTTCCCATGTCCCTCCACGACCCAAAAACCAAAATGGTACCTGAAGTCTCCTTTCGAGCCGTTGAAAGGGGTCCAGGACCCCCCAAACTTGTGGCACATCCCATCATTTAAAAGGCTTGGCGAAAGCCGAGCATCAAGACAAGTCGGCGCTTCACTCTTCCACGTCTAAATCGGATGCAGCAATCCGGGTATGCAAGAATCCAGGTACCCTGGCCTCACTTCTTCCCGTGCTAAAACAGCGAACAACACCCGCCCATCATCCTGCGACACTCAGACCCCAAACAAAAGTTGCAGCGCCTCAGCATCCGCAAGGGGACGCAGCTGCCCAAAGCCTGGAGCCGCGACCCCGTCTTCGCTGTTGGTAGGTTGGGTCCCCTTTTCTTTGAGGTTGTTTTGAAGCAAGTCAAGCGGAAGCCACCCATTTTAAGGAGGTCCAAATCCCGTTTTGACATAAACCCATGCAATTTATCAGCCTTGCTGTTGGTTCTCCTGAAAAAACAAGCCCAAAAGCCCTTTTTTGAGTTTGTTTCGAAGGAAGGAAGTCAAGCGAAAGCCACCCATTTTAGGGGGTCCAAATCCCGACTTTGACACAAACCCATAAGGGTAACTTCTCCCAGCATTCCAGGAATCCCAATCTTTCCAGAAATCACCAGAACCAAGGGAAATAGCTGGCTTTTGAGAAGAATGGAGATTCACCCCCTAGGTGTATGGATTTGCGGCCGGCAAACGCAGAATGTTCCATCTTGAAAACAAGGGATTGTGGAAGTGTGCGGATGGCTGTCCTAAAAGAGCAACATAGTACCTGACTGGAGGTTGAGACCATGTGTGGGTGTGCTTTCTTTGAGGGTACCCTTTGCTGTTGTTTCCAGGAAACCAACAACAAGGCTGAAATTGCGGATGGGACCCGGATGGCTCGGCAAAGGTGCGCATCTTGTCCCCGCCTACGCGTTCAGCATCCGGACCGCTGTCCTACGGCGCTACGGATGAATGAGATCCGCTTTGTGGAACCCGCCAATCACTGGCCTCATGATTTGTGTATCAAATGCAACCCCTGCCCTCCCCCCGAGTGATAGGCTAAGAGAATGCCCACCCCCAGTTGCAGACTCTGATAACACAAACTTACCCCAGAATCATGGAGGTCATCCAAAACTCGGAACCAACCACTTTAAGATGGAGTTGCGTAAACCCCTTTCCCATTTACGGACCCTCAACTCTCCAAACAGATTGTTGCGACCCAAAAAAATGGGGGAGCGTCCCTTTCTTAAGGGTGGCTTGAGTGTCCACCCTGGCCGCCTCTGCGACCAGGAAATTCTTGGACGAGAGCCCGAAAGGGCTCATCACCATGGAAGCGATGGTGAAGCCGATCCTCGGACACCCAGATCAGTAAGATTTCATTTAGAGCTTATTTGGGCTCCATGATAAATAAGAAGCTCCCAATACTCCACACTGTGGCATCTCCAGCATCTCGTGAAACCGAAGCTTCGGCCAGGGCTGGAAGCCAAAGTCATGAGTGGCGGTAGGATTTTATGGGGGCGTACAACATCGGCAGGGTATGGCCCCAAGGGGAAATCAAAAAGGCAATGGAAATGTTGACACCCTCCAATTCCGGGGTCCCAAGATAGGAGCGAAAGGCAAACCCTGGACAAATGACTGTCATTTGGAATGGCGACATTGAGAGACACAGAGACACAAAGACACAGAGACACAGAGACACAAAGACACAGAGACAGAGAGACACAGAGACACAGAGACACAGAGACACAGAGACACAGAGACACAGAGACAGACACACAGAGACACAGAGACACAGAGACACAGAGACGCAGAGACGCAGAGACGCAGAGACACAGAGACACAGAGACACAGAGACACAGAGACACAGAGACACAGAGACGCAGAGACGCAGAGACACAGAGGCACAGAGACAGAGACACAGAGACACAGACACAGAGACACAGAGACACAGAGACAGAGACACGGAGACACGGAGACACGGAGACAGAGACACAGAGACACAGAGACACAGAGACACAGAGACACAGAGACACAGAGACACAGAGACACAGAGACACAGAGGCACAGACACAGGAGACACAGAGACACAGAGACACAGAGACACAGAGACACAGAGACACAGAGACACAGAGACACAGAGACACAGAGACACAGACACAGAGACACACAGACACACAGACACACAGACACACAGACACACAGACACACAGAGACACACACACAGAGCACAGAGAGAGACACAGAGACACAGAGACACAGAGACACAGAGACACAGAGACACAGAGACACAGAGACACAGAGACACAGAGACACAGAGACACAGAGACACAGAGACACAGAGACACAGAGACACAGAGACACAGAGACAAAGAGACACAGAGACACAGAGACACAGAGACACAGAGACACAGAGACACAGAGACGCAGAGACGCAGAGACACAGAGGCACAGAGACAGAGACACAGAGACACAGACACAGAGACACAGAGACAGAGACACGGAGACACGGAGACACGGAGACACGGAGACACAGAGACACAGAGACACACACACACACACACAAAGCCACACACACACACAAAGCCACACACACACACACAAAGCCACACACACACACGCACAAAGCCACACACACACACAGACACAGCGCTATGTTCAACACGAGTGCCGGTCATCTTCAGGCCTGTATTCTTCAGCACCTGAAGACTGTTTTAACTACCCCCCAACCACTTGCCCCCAAAGCGGGCATATGTCCTCAGTTGCTAGTGGCTTTATTCCCCTCCGAACCCCCAGAATCCCGTAGCGGTTGCTTGGATTTCCCCCAGGTCCCGCCCAGTCCCTAAAGGATCCTACCGTTATAGGCCCTTTAACGGCCATGGCTACAATTCCGCGGTTGGGGTGATTTCGTCGCAGAAGAGCCGCCACGGCATATCCTCATTGGTGGCTTCCCGCAACCTGGGCCGAACGTCCCATCGGTCCGGATGGGTGCGTTGTTTCTTAGGGAACCCTTGAGGCTTGCTTTAAAAGGAAGCCAAAGGCAAACCACACATTTTAGGGGTTCCCTTACTTTGAGAACCCCAATAGAATCGAGTTTCTGGAGGATGAGGATGTGCGATATAAGCCACCTTCATGATTTTGCCTTCGGGCAAGGACGTGAGAAAATTAGGGTTCCGTCCTTTGTGGGAAACTTAGTGAGCGCCCCCCCTCCCTCTCAAATGGATGAGTTGTTTATTGGAAACCCCATGGTGGACATCATTCGCGTGAGATGTCCACCAGCGTCCCAGCGCCTACAACCCATGTCAAACCAGGTAGTAGAGCTTTCGCTGCTGGGCGAGTATACCCAACGTCATCCCCCTCACTAAGCTAGATAAGAGTGAGAATATATATATATATTATATGAGTACGTGTCAAAATAGAGGGACCCGCAAAACCTTCGTTTTTGTTGCTTTGATATTCTCCAACAAAACAAAAACAAACATTCAACAATCCCGGCAGGCCTGGCGGAAGCATGCGCCTGGAGCGAGGCACTGAATCGAAGGGTTCAACTTGTCGCGACGTGGCCCAGGGGCCAAAATGACATGGTATGGGGGTGAATCAATATTCCGTTCAACCCCCACATGACCATGCGTAACTTTTCCCGTGTGGGGAAAGTCATCTTGTTTGGTGGTTTCCCTGGAGTCACGTTGAAAAAGACCTCACATTGTGACTCTGGAAACTAGTTGCGCTCTAGTCGAAGTCTGTGAACATACCTTGTGGTTGGGTATGGTTCGCTCAAAAGGAACCCGTTGAAGGTTCACTTGTAGAACCGTCTGTAGCTGACTCCTTAGGTGTTCCAAACAATGACGGAAAGGAAAGCATCACAAGACACTTGCACATCTGCCTGAACTGCAGCTCGGCGAGGTGTCAGCCCTGCACAAGGCCGACTGCATGTGAGCAGCAACCAAAACGCGGCTTTTGCTTCTACCATTGCTTTAAAGATCTATAGAACCCTGGCTATAACCCGTATAAGAACCACATGCTGATAAAGGTGTGTATTGCCATTCCTAACCCATATGAAACCAAATGGCTACAAAGGTTTATGTAGACCTTACTGTAGCTCCCATTTAACGAGGCAGAACCGCCCACAACAAAATGGCCCAGGTGTTGGGCGCTGCATGGAGCGCCCTTCGGATCCAAACTCGGCGGCCTCTGCCACATAGCCACATGAACCTGGCAGCAGGCGTAGCCAACAGGAGGGAGGGGGCCCAACGACCTGACGCTGGAGTTGTCCACATGTTCCTGATGCATGCCACAGCAAAAACCGAATGCTCCAGAACAGTGGCATCCATGTGAAAACCGGAGCTTGCTCCAAAGCTACTCATATCATCTTCCCACTGGTCGACAGTGCTGGGAGCATCTTCTGCTCGTGATTGCGGGGGCAATAGCATATTCATGACTGCATGCCATCTTGTAGATTGCTTGGGAAGTCGGCAAAACGTTTCATCATGGCAGGACACGTGTTATAGCAAGCCCCTGGACATTGGGAGAAAATCGGTGGGAGGGGTGCGATCTGAAACTTGGGGACTCTTGGATGGCTTTCAACCGGAAACCCAAGAGAAGCCACCGCGTTGCGTACGGCCCGTGTTTGAGGAAGCCCCCAACAAATCCCATGCAAACCCATTGCTGAAACTAAGTAAATCTGCTTGCACAGTTGGAAGGGGCGCGAATCTCGCATCTCGGTGTGAGCTTGTGTGAGGAAAACAGGGGACCGAAAGAACACGAGGGTGTCCTTCTCATCCAAAAAGGGGCCCCGAATGATAGGAAAGATCCATGGTTCAGAATTTTCCTCTTGAAGATTACAATGCTGTATTTGGACCTGGGTGTGTCTCAAAATAGAGCTGCCCCCAACATTGGTCATGCTCCTTTTGGTTTCCCCACCAAGCCCAAAAGCGTTTGCTCGAAAGAGATGAGCCACCAGGTGCCATTCACCAAGATACCCCCAGCACGGCTCCCAAGGACATGGGCTCCGTGTCTTAAAGCACCTGTCACCCCAAGAAAAACTCAATCAATGTGGGGGGGGATTTCAATTTCGGGCCCTGTGGTGGGCATCATTTGGGGAGTTATGTCCACCAACCAATTTTGACGTGGCTCCAACTTTTAGGATTCATAGCCATGCTGGAAACCGAAAGGTGATGTGAAGTGCGAAGTGCAATGCGGGGTGATGCGTGCCTGGCATTCAGGCCTGCCAACAGAAGAAGAAGAAAGGCCAGGGCCTGCCAAGATTGCGAATGTGTGTGTGTGTGTGCGTCCCTTCGCTTTTCCTTCGGGTGTTCCCTTGGTTTTTCATCGGTATCCCTTCGGATTTCCCTTCGGTTCAGGGAAACCGAAGGGAAACCGAAGGGAAATCCGAAGGACTACCGATGGGAAAGCGAAGGGAAATCAAAGGACGCCGAACCCTGCGAATTTCTTGGAGGGTCCCCGTATTTTGAGACAAACTCCAATGTCTATATGTGGTGTCAAGTGACACCAAATTTGGTGAACATTTCCTGATGGTCTGGTGAGTGCAGCCAATGTGATCCTCGCAAATTACACAAATGACAGTCAATATGGGTGTCTTTTCAGGGGGACCCCCAATTGCCCTTTGGCTTCCCTTTAAAAACACAAAAAAAAAGGTTTCCTGACACAAACAAACACCCATAGTGACCCTTCCTTGTAGGTCGGTGTCAAGTACCAAGTCGTTGCCTCTCTTGGAGTCCCGATTCGTGTGCCATGTCCAGTGCACAAAGACTGAGTCTAGAAGGCAAAACGCCTCTCAGTGCTCTGAGTTCTTTGGAACCTACAGCATACAATGCTGCCTCGCCCGCAGTTTTCCAGCAACCCTGTCGTTACCTGTGTCATTTCTTGAAATCCATCTCGCCAAAGCCTCCAAAGACCTGTACATGCTGACTTGTGCAGTGCTTGGAGGCCAGCGCATGTGAACGGACATTTGGACACTGACGCCCGCTCGGCTGGGTCCCCATGTGAAATCTATCCGCCAATGGCACAGCCAGTAGGGCAGCACCGCCCATAAACCGCAGTGCAGGTTGTTCTCCAACGTGGGATGAACCGAAATTGGTGGTTGAAACAAACCAGGTTTCCAAAGTTGGCCCACCAGTTTGCCGAAAGAAAATCGAACATCAGCTTCTTATAATGTGGCTCTGTTTTGCGGAGAACACAGGGCACAATAATGGCAGTTGCAACTACAAAACCTCAAGGGAGGACACTTTCAGTGTATTGCCCTCACGAACGCCCCTCAGCTTCACCTGGTCACCCGTCTTTGGCTTGTAGCTTGGCACGGCCTGCAGATCCAGGCCAAGGATGTCCTTGTCCGTCATGCAGGAGACTTCAAGCTTGCTCCCCTCCGGAAAGTCCATGATCACTACGGCGATCTCGCACTTGTCATAGACCTCCTCCGGCCCAGGCCATGCAATTTGTGCAAGCCGTGACTTTTTCAATCACCGTTGTTGAAACAACCTCCTTCTAGTTACCCTATGACCAGTGCTTGTTTGAGCACATTTTGCAACCAGCCCTGCCTCGGGCCCAAGGGCTGGTTCTGCTGCCTGGTTGCACTCCGCACATTCGGCCGCGGCCAAAGACGCCATGGCAAACAGCACGGACCAACGCATCCGCGCAGCGAACGCTTTCGGCAAGTCACAGCCCGTTTTCTCTCGAGCTGCACACGCATCACGTCCAGCCGTGACAAAGGGAATAGCCACAAAGCAAGGCACGGCATCTGCGATGCGTGGCAAAGAGTTCCATGCAACTTGCCTTGCCAGGCACGAGACTCTATAAGAAGAAAGCACTTCCCTGAAAGAATAGGCTTCCCAAACCCATGCCAGAGATGGAAGAGATCTTACATGAGCTTTGAGTCGGATCCACGCCATCTTGCTCCGACTTTCCCCGCAACCCCTTTTTTGACATTGATGCTCAGTTTGGCCAAGTCGGGTTGGGTCACACAAGATTCCATCAACAGTACGACAACGAGCATTGGTAATCAGGGACTAACTAACATGGGCTTCAACATCATGGGGATGAGGTTCCTGCTCCTGACATGGTCACTGCGCTATTCTGATGTTTAAACATCCAGGCGTGTTGCCAGTGACCTGCATAAGCCCCTATAGTCATTGAAATTTGCTCTGCGTGGGTGTGTGTGTAGGTGAAAACCTTCAGCTATGCTTTTAGCATTGCTGCATCTGCTGTTGTTGCTGGTGCCGCTGCCTGCTTCCTCTTTTTCTTCCTCCTCCGCCTCTACCTTCTTCTTACCACCTCTTTTTATTAATGCTTTGTACATAGTGTTCTTAGTGTTGTTATTCCTTCTTCTTGTTATTACCTCCTCCTCCCTCTTGTTCTTCGCCTTCTTCTTCCTCCGTATTCTTCTTCTGCTTCTGGTGACTCTTCTGCGCATCATGCAATGCTAGCCACAACCATGGTGTCAACGGCCTGGCCTTGACGCTCACCGCGCGGGCACGCGCCATGGCAAAGTACAGGTCGGATCGCGACTTAACGGGAACCCGGTTGGAGTTTCAATTAGGGACCCGAAATGGACATCATTTCGGTTGGGTCTTTTCTGTCCGCCAACCACTTTTGAGGTGGCGTTCTATTAAAGCGCATGGCCAGTGGATGAATAAGCCCGTGGGTGTTGATCAGGGCGAGCGTACATCTATGAGGTAGCCCTTCACTTTGTGAACCCCCACATCAGGGTCTTAGTCTCCCTTTGAATGGTGGGAAGTTATAAACGCTCCGGGTTTTGCCTGTCTGGGGTGGACATTCAATGGTTTTGCTTTGTGGGAAGCTCGCTGTCAGGTGAAATGCTCTGCATGGCAATCCTGGTTGACTCAAAGGGGGGCAACCAATCGAGAGGATGATATCCTGGAGCAATCCGCGCCGTAAAACCGAGGGGTTGACTCATGGCCATCCAGGGTCAACAGTCGTGCTGCCAGGCGCAAAACTCTACCGTTTTCCAGCGTGTGGTCAGCCAAAGAGCCTCAGTTCATGTTCTATCACCCGCACCTAAAGCAACGTGCCAGAATCACAGGTGTGAGCCAAAGGCGCTGCAGAATACACGTGATCAATACATCTGGAAGCAATACCCTGCTCACTCCCAGCCGACTCCCATCCACGTGGATCCGTTTTACTCAATGCAAATGGAACCGCCGCTCCACCTTGAGTGGTGCAAAGATTTCTGCACAGCGGTTGTGACCTACTGCGGTGTCCATGCTCCATTGCTCACAGGTGCATGGACAACAGGGTGCCAAATAGAGGGCCCAGCAAAAATGAGAAGTGTCCCATCCTCTTTTCGTTTCCTTTTAACTAAGGGATCAACCAAAAGTCTGGATGAAACACGCGTGAAAATGCAAGTACCTTGTGGGAAAACAACAATGATGGTTGTTTGGCACCCGCACCATGATGAGGTGAGACGTGACAATCACAGTCATCTCTGCCGCTTTATAGATTGATGTGAAAGACCGGCATGCGATTCTTCATCGGTCTCGTGTATGTCTGCTCAGGATGACGGTAGTGCTCACCATACATTGTACTGGTGGTCTCCCACTTTGGTACTCGATAGTGAGCTAGGAAGGGGTTGACATTGTTGCGAATGTCCTCAGTGAGCCAAGTGGGAAACCCAACTGTTGGAGAACATGCGAGAACACCTGTGGGAAGAAAGCAACCAACCGGACAACTCATAATCTTAACAAAGCCTGCCAGGGCTGCTTTGCCAGAAGCATTTATCACGTGTCACACTCCAGGTGACAAGCAATCCACCAGCTGCCCAACCTGCTCCTCCCTGAGGGGAGGAACAGTCAATTATGTGATGTTTCCGAATTGACCAAAGGGAAAAGAAAAACGAGCACTCTCCCCATCTCTCTCCCCACATCGAAGCAGCCTTCCAAGACAAAAACTAAAAAAAATATCTTAATGTTAAGTTCGTATTCATCAACCCCAGTTTATCAATAGGGGGTGTTCGCCCCCTAAAACGAAACAAACAAACTGGGCTTCAATAAAATATGGGGATAACATCAGTTCGAGCGGCGTGGTGGCCAAACATGTGGGCGGCATCGTACTTGTGACCCTTGTGGCTCTTGTCCAGGCCGTCCCCCCGCACTGTGCCGGTGGTCCCCAGCTGCGAGCGCGACAACGACGAGGAGGACCGAGCCCCCGCAGGGTGCACAGCAGGGCCCGGCTCCGCGATGAACTCTACGCCGTGCCTAAGCGATCCGTCGACCGAATGGCTCCGAGTCCCCGAAGTGCGTTACTTGGTAATGGCGAACCACTACCACGACCTTCAAGAGTTGAGGGACCCAAACTGATGCTCCTTGCAGTTACCCAAAACCCAAAGAGAAACAGAAGGGCTTTTTCTTTCCGCTTGTGACCAAAGGGTACTCCTTTTTTGTGGCTCAAAGGGAGGCCAAGGGGAAACCCAAAATCCATGTTTGGGGGTCCCCTCAAAAAGAACTAACCCACATGGTTGTCCAGCTTGCTGTGGCCTTCCGACTTTCCTTTATGATTTTGCACTAGAACCACCTACGGCCAATCGGCCACTTTTCGCTGCCCAATCTCGGCAGACATTTGTCGTCTTTTGCAGGTGAGGCACGTTGTCAGCACATGGGGTCGGTTCCCGCGAAGAGATCGGTGCCGCTCTGTTTGCACTGAAATCGCCTGACCAATGGGCGGGGCGGTTGGTGGTTGATCTGGGAAGGGGCGGACGGGTCTTGGGTCGTATCTCGGAGCTCCTTCGTGTGGGGTTCTCTAGATGGGGAGCCCTCAAAATGGGTTGTTTACCCTAGGTTTCCTTTATAACCCGACGCACAAATCCCTTCCCCAGGCAGTTTGCCTCGAAATCACAACCCAAATCTGGGTGATGCTGTAAGGGGAAATATCGGGAACCCTGTTGCGACCAAGGCCCAAAACCGAAACCCTGGATGGGCGGACACAAGCCGCCAAAACAACAGGGTTCCAGGTGGACATGAGCCATGCGTTCAAGGGAGACTCACCCATTGGATTTCCCAAAGGCAATGTTTAAATAAGCCTCCCCCACACCTCCCCTCGCCAGGTGCCCACTGCAGCCGAAGATCCGGCGTGGACAATCGGCTGTCTGCAGGGGAAGGCCCTCTTGAAGGGTTGAAGGGGAAGACCCTTCGCTGGTGCACCTCATCTCGACATGGAAGTGCCATTTTCTTTGGGGGATACCCTTTTGGGTGGAAAGTGTTAAAGGGAGCAAATGGAAAACGGCGGCCGAATTTGAGGGTCCCCTATTTTGAGACCAACCCATATGAGTGCTTCTCAACATAGGAATCAGCTGCCTTTGTGGATGGTTTTTAAGGGAAACCGAAAGGGTTCCCCCAACTGCCTGAAGGAATTCGTCCCGAAATTTGAGAAACCCCTATTTGGAGAAACAACTCGATCTCAAAAAGCGGAGTTTGATCTAGCCAAGGTGCTTCCGGCAAATGCTCCGCTTTGACCTGACACTTGTGCATACTGTGTACGCTTTCCAGAACTCCCGAACCGAAACCATCGCTGGGGAAAACAGGACCCTGCATTTCCATTGTTTAGCTACGGATTGTCATCATCCAAATTGGGACCTTTCTTTTAATGGGGGTTGAACCCTAGGGAGCTGATACAGCGTGCCAGCCAGCTTCCAGCCTGATCCATGATTCCTCTCCTGTCGAGGCACATCGCACGCTTGCCACATGAGCCACAGTCAAAACTAAATACTCGTTTCCCCGAGAGGATGTGGTGGTTTCGTGGTTGAAATTTCTGAGTCCGCTAGTTTTTGTGTTTAGCAAGTCCCCATATATGTCCCCAAACGAAACCATAGACTACCTGTCAATTTGAGCGAACATCACGTCCCATGGGTTTCCAAATGGTTGACACGGAGGGCCTCCTCATACAAAGTCAGCGATATAAACTCTGAAAGGTCAGCGACATAAACTCTGAAAGTCTACACGTTTAATGATGTCTAAGGGTATGGGAACCGCCAAGATTAGAGAGGGTTGCCTGTTGTAGGAAGTAGCCAAGTATCCAAGCAACTAGGGGCGGCGGTGTGGGAGGGGAAATTGTCCTCTGTACCTGCGAACCTTCTCAAGTAACAAGCTATCGTAGGTCATTCGCTCCCAATTCCCCACCCCTGATGCCAACCACCAACCTGTGCAAGCCCCCACCCACAGTCAAAATATGCGGATGCTGTGCCGGGCAGCTTGGCGAGTCTCCCCTTGTCCCTCCCAAATGGAGACAATACTGGATGGTTTGACAGCTGCTCACGTGAGGCTTGGTCCAGATAAACCTTTGGATTGTGGAGCTCACATGGGGGGCCTCACAAAAACTCAACGAAAAACTTGGAGATGAAGCCCGAAACTTTTCACATGGGTGTTTCTCAAAATTGGGGACCCCTCAGGTTGGTTTCCTTTTGGAACCATCCCAAAAGGTGTCCCCTGTTTTAGACACACCCCTGTTCTTGACCGGAACTGCATATGTTGACCGAACTATCACGAATCCACAACTCTATCGCCTGGCGATAAAGCGCACGTATCGATACGCGCGGCTTGAGCCCAGCTTCCGGCACTCAATCGAAGAAGCGGGCATGTCTCATGAGTGGTTCTCAAAATAGGGCTCCCCTCTTGAGATATATTTTGAGAGAACCCAACCCCCTCTTTTGTTGAACCCCCCCCCCCATGTTGAGACAAATAACCTCAAACCTCCCAACATGGGATATTGCCCCCGCCTGGGGTGAATTTTCCTTTGGTCCAAGCTAGCGTCCAGGTCCGGGGAAAGCTTTCCACCGCTTGGTTCCGGTGGCCCAAAAGCACGCATGTTGGGCTAAAATAGATGTGATTGTGGCCCCAAACGTTGGGCGAGCCAACCAATGCTCAAACAATGGCTGGAACTCCACCAGTCTTTGGACCTCGCTGTGATTTGACCTTAAACGGCGACCGCATCGGGGCTGGATGTTTAAACATGCCCAACCCTCCGCACATACTCCCCGCCAGACTGGAGTGGACCACCCCTCAAATCACAAGAAATAAACAGGAGGTATCCCCAACAACTCTCGGAACCCGGAGCCGCTCCGAACCACTCCGGAACCTATCTCGGCACACACCCCGCAGCTGTCAGCAACTGGAGGGGAAAAACTTGTTCTTTTCGAGGAAACTCCTGGAGACAGGGAGTTCCCTTTCTTGGATAGTGTCAAACACATTGCTGCCCCAAAAAAGGATTGCGGATTTCGTCTTCCACACAAAGCCGGGCTGTCCTCAGATCCCCTAAAAGTTTAAACTTTTAGCGGGTTAAAAGGAAATTCCCACTAAAAAAGCCAAAAGGCTGAGGAAGCGGATGGCTGGGAACCGCACACAACAAAAACGAGGATCGCCTCAAACCAGGAAACCGAGCCATGCCCAGGTCTCCTACCCCTCTCCTACCCCTCTCTATCTCGGCTCCCGGCAGCGGCGCCCGCAGCACCTTCCGCTTCTCCCGCTGGGCGGTGAGGATCTGCGCCTGTTGTGTGTTTGAGGCCCGGCGCCCTTGGAGCTCTGCGAAAAACCAAGGAAACATGTTGGCCCATGGGCAGAAGACAAAACCACACCCTCTGTGCGGGGCCTTTCTTTTGACTTGGTAACCCCCCCTTTGGTTTGAAAAGGGAACCACGCCATTGGCGGTCCACTAAAAATGGAACCATATCCGTTTGAGGCTTGCTACACATCTGGGTGTGGTTCCTTCTTTTGGGGCTACCCCTGTTTTGTGGCTTTGGGAAACCAATGGAAAACATGTGCATTTGGATTGGTGTCCAACAGCCACTTGTGCGATGGTTCCCAATTAAAACCTGTAGCCACTTTACGTGGGGAGTTCAATCTCTGGCATCACACACAAATTGGCCATTTGCCGCAATGCGCGTGGTTCTTCAGATCTTTAGCTACCCAGCTCTTCCAGTTCTTCCTGTTACCGTAGTGCGTAACAACTAGACGAAAACCAATCGAGGTCGAGAGGGGCGTGGTTTGGAGATTTCGTTGGGGTTGGGATACCTGGAACCCCAAAGGCGACACTCCAAAACAGGAAGTCGCGCCATGTGGGGCAATATCCCATGGGCATAAATGAAATCCTCTTCGCTCTTTGGGATAGATAAAGCGCTCTGGCAGGGATAAACCCGCTAACTGGTGGGCTGTGGATTTTGTCCATCCACAACAGGGTCTTTGGTAAAGTGTGTAGTTTTCTCGAAATATCTACCCTCTTTGGATTTTTGGCCGAGAGTTGGAGAGTTAGTCACTTCCTGGCTTGGCCAGGAAAGTCGGACTTTGTTTGCCACAATGGTCCAATCCTGACCAGTACCAGGTTCTCGCAGGAACTCAGGGAGTGGGTTGGATTTGGGGCTGGTCAAGGTAGGATGCGGCCACTCCCACAGAATGGCCAATGGGCACTTGTGGCCGACAGGGCAGTCTCCCATATGTGGCCATCAATTTTAGCAGGGGACTCCCTGAAACATGTTGAATTTGAATGCGACCATGAACATCATGTCTACCAAAGGGTTACCCTCCTAAATGGTGACATCCTCAAAATGACCCACTTCTCTGGTGATTCAAAGGTCAAAGGGTGTCCCGAATCCCAAAGGTAAAACTGAGAACTGTTCAACGTGCACCAATTTTAAGAGTTTACTTGTCAAGCCCAACGGGAAAAGAAAAACAAAAGTACCCGCAGTGAAAACACCAGAGTCAACCCAAAGGGCAGGGGGATAAAGTAGCCGCATGTCATTATTTAGGAGGGTAACCCGTTGGTAGACATCACGTTCATGGTCAGATTCTATATGTTTCAGGGAGTTCCCCACTAAAATTGATAGCCACATATGGGAGATGCCTTGGAGTGGTCCTGGCCTGGTACACCTCAGTGAGGTCCCCGGAGCCCGTCGCCTCCTCCACCAGTCGTCGCGCCTGGCCGTTCCCAAAGCACAAAAGGAGGAGGTTCCCTTGGGTTTTCACCGGCGGTTCGTTGATCGCTTGCTAAAAGTTAGACTTTGAGTGGGCACATAAACGCCTCTAAGCTCTAAACATCGACAAGATTGAGGGGATGGCTGGGAAGGGCCAGGAGAGGATTGTGAAAAAGGAGTGCTTTTCACTTGGCACCAAGTGAAAAGCACTCCTTTTTCAATGGTGGTTAATGGCATTGATTTTCCTGGACCCAACCGAATGGGCAAGATTCGGCAAGATCTCACAATTGTGCTGAGGAAAGTTTGAGGGTCCAAGTACCTTCGACAAATGGAAGTTGACACAACCTCTAGGATTTAGTGGACATCAGAAATACGTTGTACCATTAAAACCCTCCATGTGTTATGTGCCCAAACCGTAAACCTCTTTTCGGTGCATGTGTAGCGCAAACTCGCCTGGAGCCAATCGCTTGGAGGGTTCTAGGTTTGACATACAGCCACCGCTGTCCCACCTAGACAGCTCGGGGGCTGCTTTTTGTTTGCTTGACAAACTTTGTTTTGTTGAGACAAACCCACGTGAGCGTCAAAACAAATGGCCTGCCTTTGGGTCCACTTGAGGAGCCCCAAAAAAAGACACATGTTTCCGCAAGAGGACAAGGCAACCCGGGTGGGAAATTGGGGACCCGTCTTTCTTTCCCACATGATACATCATGATACCAACCCGGGTAGGAATTTTAACAGGGACACCTGCAGAAAAGGGGTTGGTGGACACAAAGCCCCACCTGAGCGATGTCCACCAGAGGGTCCAAGCGATCAAAATTATTCACACCCAAATAGAAACGCCGGTCATCACAAGTGTGGAAGACCCCTGTGCACTTGAGATGCCAGAACGGCAACCAGGAACCAAGGCGCATGTTCTTAACAAAGGATCCAAACTGGTGCTCATCAAAAAAAGAAAAACAAGTGGGGATTTATGTGCACCAACCACTTGAGTTCGCTGGTTCGGCATGAATTTGAAGTTCATAGCCATTTTGAGACACATCCAGAAGACTGTGGGATCGCGCCGCGGTGCCTAGCCTTCAACACAGTGAGGATGGCCCACTCAGGAACTCCCCCTGCGTGCGATTCAGAAGCTGGCATGCGATGATCTATGGTTGGAGGGGTTCCATAGAAACTTTGATCCCTTTTGGAAAGAGCAAACACATGTTGATGCGAAGTTCGTCTCAACATGGAAGAAAGACAAAGCCCACAACGGCTGGCTTCCGTTGGGTTTTCCTTTGAACCCCAAAACGGCCGAAAACATCTGCATAATTTGGTTGTTCTAATTTACCACTCTGACTTGAGGAGCGGGTGAACGAAAGCTAGCAGTTGTTGCATGAGATGGGTCGGTGACAGAGTGGATTCATAGGTAGCTTGTGTACAACGAGAGGCCCGGCAAGATTCGTAGGATGCGACACGCAAACGCACATGGTGGCGTGGCGAACCTTGAAAAATGAAAACAACGAGAGGCGTCAGAAGCTGTCTGAAAGCACCTCTGGGTTCTGCATGCTGCGTGTGCAAAGATTCTTGCGAGGTGGTTTACCGAGAAGACTGAGGTCTCAAATGAACAAGCTGAATCGGTGGAACATGTAAAAGTTCGTAGCACCAAGTCCAAAACGGGCAAACCGAGACTGCTGAACACTGAGCCACTGCCACTGCCCGGGGGGGGGGGGATGGACCAGGGAGGAATCGAGGGACCCGGGGGGGGGGGGGGAAGGGGGGGGGTCTAAATAATTGATATTTTTCAATCTTTTCGGCTCAAATAATTGAAAAAATCAATCTTTCGGCATTTGAGCCCCTTACCTTGCTTACGCAAGGAGAACTTCAGCTAGCTAAAGCTAGCTTTCGTGAATAGAGGAACCCTTTGAACCTTAAGATGTTTATCCGTTCGGTGCGTTTTCCACTAGTGCAATTCGGACATCAGACAATTTGGGCCCGGTCCCGCTCGGTTCTTTTGGGATTGTTTGACCTGTCTCGTCCTCCGCGAACTGGTGGACAGCTGGTCCACTAAAGTGGTATCCCCAAAAGTACCCTCTAAATTGTGGGTTTGACAAGTATTCCGGACCCGAAAAGGAATTTTGAGACCACTACGTAGCGACTGTATCAGGGGTATCTACTCCCCCCCCTTGTAAAATGGGCAGCGTTTTGGGGGGTAGTCGAAGTCATCAAATCAGCAAGACTTGCGTATGTGTAAGAATAGGGGGGATTGCTTCTGCTTCCCTTTAAACCAACTCCAAAACGTGGGCATCCTCCCCAAAGCACACGCCCACATTGTCAGTGACATGGACGGCGTTCGCTCTAAGCCCGGCGCGCTCAGCCGCGCGCTTCTGGGCTGTCTCGTCAAACAGAGACAGCGGCGCCCGCCTGAGCGACCCGACGCAGTCAGAATTCCTGACATCCCCGAAGAATGCACCCAGGTGGGTCTGCCATTTCTGTTGGACTGCAGAATGGCGTCGGTTTTCCTTTTGGCTTCCCAGGTGACATCTCCCCGGCAACCCCCCGGAACCAAGCACGGAGTCACTCCAAACCACTCCGGAGCATCTGGGCAACCACAAACCTTCCAGAGGAACAAACAGGGGCCTGGTCTTTACAGAAAAACCAAAAGGGATATCCGCCAACAACAGACGGCGTGTTGGACACAAAAAACCCCTCCCCGGGAGGGGGGGGGGGGGTCCACGTACCACGCGGTGATTCGAAGACGCTTCACTAAATCTGTTCATTGTGCGGGCTTGCGCAACTCAGTTTGTCAAAAACATTGGGGTGTTCGATTCCCCCCGGGTGCGCTTTCGCATCCTTAGCAGCTCCAGCGGCACATCGCCAGCATCACCTGCATCATCCGCATCAGCGCCTGCCAAGGATGCGGATGATGCAAGTGATGCTGGGGATGTTGCCCATGCTGGTGAAGGAAAAGGGGGAAAGGATCTCAACAGCGAAAGGGGGGGAAAGATCTCAGGGAGGAAAGGGAGAAGATCTGGGGAAAAAATGCCTTAAGGGGGAAAGGGGGGAAAAGATCTTTGGGGGGAAAAGGGAAATCTTTCTCGGGGGGAACAGGCCCTAAGGGGCAATGGGGGGACAGGATCTCAAACGGGAAAGGGGGAAAAAGACTTTGGGAAGAGAAGGGTGGAGATCTTGGGGGGAAAAGGCCTTAGGGGGGAAACGGGGGAAAGGATCTTAAGCGGGAAAGGGGGGAAAAGATCTTAGGGAGGCAAAGGGAGACGAACTCAGGGAAAAGGACTTAGGGAGGAAAGGGGGGGAAAGATCTTTGGGAGGAAAAGGGAGAAGAACTGAGGGTGGGAAAAGGCCTTAGAAGGAAAAGGGGGGAAATAAATGATCTCAACAGGGACTGGGGGGGGGGGGAAGATCTTAGGGAGGAAAGGCAGAAGATCTGGGGCAAAAAGGCCTTAGGGGGGAAAGGGGAGAAATGATCTCAACAGGGCAAGGGGTGGAAAAGATCTTCGGGAGGAAAGGGAGAAGATCTGGGGAAAAAAGGCCAACAGGGAAAGGGGGGAAAAGATCTTAGGAAGGAAAAGCGAGAAGCTCTCAGGGGGGGAAAGGCCTTGGGAGGGAAAGGGGGGAAAGGATCTCAACAGGGAAAGGGTGGGAAAGATCTTAGGGAGGAAAGGGGGGGGGGAAGATCTTAGGGAGGAAAGGGAGAAGATCTGGGAGAAAAGGACTTAGGGGGGAAAGCCCAACAGGGAAAGGGGGGAAAAGATTTAGGAAGGAAAAGGGAGAAGCTCTCAGGGGGGGGAAAGGCCTTAGGGGGGAAAGGGGGAAAAGGATCTCAGCAGGGAAAGGGGGGGGAAAGATCTTAGGGAGGAAAGGGAGAAGATCTGGGGACAAAGGCCTTAGGGGGGAAAGGGGAGAAATGATCTCAACAGGGAAAGGGGTGGAAAAGATCTTAGGGAGGAAAGGGAGAAGATCTGGGGGAAAAAAGGCCAACAGGGAAAGGGGGGAAAGATCTAAGGAAGGAAAAGGGAGAAGCTCTCAGGGGGGGGAAAGGCCTGAGGGGGGAAAGGGTGGGAAGGATCTCAACAGGGAAAGGGGGGAAACAATCTTAGGAAGGAAAAGGGAGAAGATCTGGAAAGGCCTTAAAGGGAAGGGGGGAAAGGATCTCAACAGGGAAAGGGGGCAAAGGATCTTAAGGAGGAATAGGAAGAAGATCTCAGCGGGGGGAAAGGCCGTAGGGGGGAAAGGGGGGAAAGGATCTCAACAGGGAAAGGGGGGGAAAGATCTCAGTGAGGAAAGGGAGAAGGTCCCAGGCAGGGAAAAGGCCTTAGGGGGGAAAGGGGGAAAGGATCTTAAGAGGGAAAGGGGGCAAAGGATCTTAGGGAGGAACAGGGAGAAGATCTGAAAAGGCCTTACAGGGAAAAGGGGGAAAGGAGCTCAACAGGGAAAGGTGGGAGAGGATCCTAGGGAGGAAAAGGGAGAAGATCTTGGGGGGAAAGGGGTCAACCAAGGGAAAAGATCTTGGGGAGGACAAGGGAGAAGATCTCAGGGGGGGAAAGGCCTTAGGGGGGAAAGGGGGGAAAGGATCTCAACAGGGAAAGGGGGCAAAGGATCTTAGGGAGGAAAAGGGAGAAGATCTTGGGGGGGAAACGCCTTAGGGGGGAAAGGGCGGGAAAGGATCTCAACAAGGAAAGGGGGGAAAAGATCTTAGGAAGGAAAAGGGGGAAGATCGCGGGGGGAAAAAAGGCCTTAGGGGGGAAAGGAGGGAAAGGATCTCAACAGGGAGAGGGGGGAAAACATCGTAGGGAGGAAAAGGGAAAAACTCAGAGGGAGAAAGGGCCTTAGGGGGGAAAGGGGGAATGGATCTCAACAGGGAAAGGTGGCAAAAGATCTTAGGGAGGAAAAGGGAGAAGATCTCAGGGGGGGAAAGGCCTTAGGGGGGAAAGGGGGGAAAGGATCTGAGCAGGGAAAGGGGGGGAAAGATCTTAGGGAGGAAAGGGAGAAGATCTGGGGGCAAAGGCCTTAGGGGGGAAAGGGGAGAAATGATCTCAACAGGGAAAGGGGTGGAAAAGATCTTAGGGAGGAAAGGGAGAAGATCTGGGGGAAAGATCTAAGGAAGGAGAAGGTCTCAGGGGGGGAAAGGCCTCAGGGGGAAAGGGTGGGAAGGATCTCAACAGGGAAAGGGGGGAAACAATCTTAGGAAGGAAAGGGGGGGGGGATCTTAGGGAGGAAAGGGAGAAGATCTGGGAGAAAAGGACTTAGGGGGGGAAGCCTAACAGGGAAAGGGGGGAAAAGATCTTCGCAAGGAAAAAGGAGAAGCTCTCAGGGGGGGGGGGGAAAGGCCTTGGGAGGGAAAGGGGGGAAAGGATCTCAACAGGGAAAGGGTGGGAAAGATCTTAAGGAGGAAAGGGGGGGGGGAAGATCTTAGGGAGGAAAGGGAGACGATCTGGGAGAAAAGGACTTAGGGGGGAAAGCCTAACAGGGAAAGGGGGGAAAAGATCTTCGCAAGGAAAAAGGAGAAGCTCTCAGGGGGGGGGAAGGCCTTAGGGGGGAAAGGGGGAAAAGGATCCCAGCAGGGAAAGGGGGGGGGGATAGATCTTAGGGAGGAAAGGGAGAAGATCTGGGGACAAAGGCCTTAGAGGGGAAAGGGGAGAAATGATCTCAACAGGGAAGGGGTGGAAAAGATCTTAGGGAGCAAAGGGAGAAGATCTGGGGGAAAAAAGGCCAACAGGGAAAGGGGGGAAAGATCTAAGGAAGGAAAAGGGAGAAGCTCTCAGGGGGGAAGGGGGGAAAGATCTCAGTGAGGAAAGGGAGAAGGTCCCAGGCAGGGAAAAGGCCTCAGGGGGGAAAGGGGGAAAGGATCTCAACAGGGAAAGGGGGCAAAGGATCTTCGGGAGGAACAGGGAGAAGATCTGAAAAGGCCTTAGGGGCAAAAGGGGGAAAGGAGCTCAAGAGGGAAAGGTGGGAGAGCATCCTAGGGAGGAAAAGGGAGAAGATCTTGGGGGGAAAGGGGGAAAGGATCTCAACCAAGAGAAAAGATCTTGGGGAGGACAAGGGAGAAGATCTCAGGGGGGGAAAGGCCTTAGGGGGGAAAGAGGGGAAAGGACCTCAACAGGGAAAGGGAGCAAAGGATCTTAGGGAGGAAAAGGGAGAAGATCTTGGGGGGGAAAACGCCTTAGGGGGGAAAGGGCGGGAAAGGATCTCAACAAGGAAAGGGGGGAAAAGATCTTAGGAAGGAAAAGGGGGAAGATCGCGGGGGGAAAAAAGGCCTCAGGGGGGAACGGAGGGAAAGGATCTCAACAGGGAGAGGGGGGAAAACATCTTAGGGAGGAAAAGGGAAAAATCAGAGGGAGAAAGGGCCTTAGGGGGGAAAGGGGGAATGGATCTCAACAGGGAAAGGTGGCAAAAGATCTTAGGGAGGAAAAGGGAGAAGATCTCAGGGGGGGAAAGGCCTTAGGGGGGAAAGGGGGGAAAGGATCTGAGCAGGGAAAGGGGGGGAAAGATCTTAGGGAGGAAAGGGAGAAGATCTGGGGGCAAAGGCCGTAGGGGGGAAAGGGGAGAAATGATCTCAACAGGGAAAGGGGTGGAAAAGATCTTAGGGAGGAAAGGGAGAAGATCTGGGGGAAAAAAGGCCAACAGGGAAAGGGGGGAAAGATCTAAGGAAGGAAAAGGGAGAAGCTCTCAGGGGGGGGAAAGGCCTGAGGGGGGAAAGGGTGGGAAGGATCTCAACAGGGAAAGGGGGGAAACAATCTTCGGGAGGAAAGGAAAAAGATCCCAGGGAGGAAAAGGCCGTAGGGGGGAAAGTCGGGGAAAGGGAGGAAAAGGGAGAAGATCTCAGGGGGGAAAAGGCCTTAGGGGGGAAAGGGGGGAAAGGATCTCAACAGGGAGAGGGGGGAGAACATCTTAGGGAGGAAAAGGGCAAAAATCAGAGGGAGAAAAGGCCTTAGGGCGGAAAGGGGGAATGGATCTCAACAAAGAAAGGGGGGCAAAAATCTCAGAGGGGAAGGGGGCAAGGGGACAATTCCAAAGGGACGCAAACAAGAAAGCAGGCCTGTAATGTCGGCGGCCTGAGCCGGAGGCGTTAAAATATCAAGTGGTTTAAGCATGTTACAAGGATCTGGCCCTGCTGTTGACTCGTTTTTTGACCCACGGGTGGCGTCCCTTTGAAACAAACCCGCGCCAGCACAGCTCATGAGATTTGTTGTGCCTTCTTCTTGGGGGGAGCCCCTGTCGATGGGGAAGGAAGCACCTGTAAATGAAGGAAAGAACTCTTTTGTCGGGGGGAAGTGGCCCATCATGTTGCCGGCTCAAGAAGTGTGATTTAGGGACTGGTGGGTGAGTTCCTCCAAAATAGGAGATTGCCCGAAAATGAATGAGGTGATTTCCATGGCTTTGGGGTGGAGCTTTAAACTGGAGAATGGTGCCCTCATCTATCGTTGGGACTGTCCCCACCCTTCACTTGCCCGGGGTTTGATTGTGCCTACCCCGCAAGCAGGGGAAATCACCCCAGATTGTGTGTGTGTGTGTGGGCATCCAAGTTTTCAGGCTAGGCATAGTAATTATCGCAAACCCCAACTGGCCATGGGCCAAAAGGCACTCTTTTGTCGGTTGACCAGAAAGGCGGCACACCCCCTCCCAGCAAAATAGTCTTAGAGAAAAGGACGCGCAACCCACCTCTCCTTGCTTCAGCTGCCCTAGTTGGTGGTTTGGAGGGAGTGGTGTCCCATTTGCCCTCTGCAAGAAGTATAGGGGGTCACAGTTTGATGGCACATGCACCCCAGTGCCTAAGATGGCATACCAGCCAAATCCGTTATGATTTGGGGTCGTGACTAAGATGGCACGCACTAAGCGTTGGATGTTGCTTCTTATCGTGGCAGCTTTTCTGATCCGTGTAGGGAAAGTTGGCCATGCAAGCACGGATCCCGAGCTCCCCTCAGAATGACGATGCATCACGAGGAAAACACTTCTCCTTAACACAAGCAACGCGCACATTGGCCCCAGAAAACAACTTTCTGACAGAGGAAGAGGCATGGAAGGGAGATTCATGTAACGGGGTAGGCGACTCATAGAGACCGCCAAAGCGGCCGCGGCCAATTTCATCACTGCGTACTGCTGAAAGAGTTCGGCGGTCGTGCACCCCTTGTTCCCCCTGTTAACTTCAACTGCAAAAGCTCTCTACACCCAAAGTTGGCACACGCTGGCTCTTGTCAGCTCAGCCGGCCTCAACTGTAGAAAGCTCCAAAGTTTGTGGCACTCCTGGTGGCTCCTTAGCTCCCTTTGTAAAAGGTAAATTGGACACGCCCAGCTCCTTAGCTATATCCTAAGCACAGGCTAGTCACTCTGCAATGATTTTGCCACAACTAATCGATGAACAGGTTTGCATAGCCGCACAAGAAGGAAGGTTGGTCACCGTGTGCCATGCTTGGGTTCCCTTTTGTTTTCAGCTCCGTGGGCGCGCGAACAAAACAGCTAAACTCACGAATGCTGGCACACGTGTGGCTGTTTGTGTGTGCCATCTTTTTGTGACCCCTTATAGGGCTCAAAATGGTTAAACCGCAAATTCAAACCACCAACTAAGAGCTACCTGAATCCACAGTATCATTAATATAATACTAGTCCTCATGATCATCATCATCATCATCATCATCATCGTCATCGTCATCGTCATCGTCATCATCATCATCACCATCATCACCATCATCACCATCATCCTCATCCTCATCATCATCATCATCGTCGTCGTCGTCATCATCATCATCATCATCAGCAGCATCATCATCATCAGCAGCATCAGCATCATCATGATGATCATGATCAGCATCATCATGATGATCATGATCATGATCGTGATCGTCGTCATGGTGATATACAGAAATGTTCATGCTAGCAACATATCTCCCTTTTTTTTGAGGGTCCGCTTTTGTGTGACTTTTTCTGGGAAGCCAAGAAGAACACCGAAAATAATCCGTTTGTGTGGTGACCCAAAAAAGACACATCCACGATGCCAACCCTTGGAGGAATAAACTCCTCGATCAATAGGGGGTGGTGCTTAGTAAGATTCAGACCACTGTTCAACGGAAGTTCATCCGGGGTCAACATCAGTTCCAGTTTCCCGTTTTGTTCGGAAGACTAGAAAAGTGGAATTAGGGACAACCGAAAGTTGCGTATCTTTTGCGGCAAAAGGGTACCAACCCCCTCCAAGGTTGGTTGTTTCCTCTTGTTCCTTTGAAATCATCCAAAAAGGGGTCCAGTATTTTGAGAAACACTTGGACTGGGCTGTTCAAAATGGAGGGCTGGCCAAACCTAATCCATAATCCGGCTACAAACAAACCCCATCCCGTCACCCAAGGTAAGGATTCAGGATTACCTTTGAACAGCCCAGTCAGATGAGAAACTGTTGAGCTTTAATTATCAAACAGAGGTCCCCCTATTTTGAGAATCAGTATCAAAACGTGGAAACTACCGCTTCTGTTTCTTGCTCTGAGAACCATTTAACCAAAAATCCCGTTATGGCCGATTTCCCCAAGAACCGGTTCATCCCGAAAACCCGTCGTTTCCATATGTGTGTGGCTCAAAATCAATCAGCCGACGCAGCTTTCAGTTTTCCATTGACCAGGGTTCCATTTTGGGGTTACAACAGGAAACTGGGTTAAACCGATGTTTCAGCCACAGCCCTACCTGCACCAAAGGCAACGCCACTTGGCGCGCGATGACCCTGGGCCCCCAGGCCAGGCGGAGGTGGCGACGCGGTGCTCCGCGTCCACCGCCTGCTGGCCGCGCCGCAGCGCGGCGACCAAGTGCTCGGCGCCCACGGCACCGGCCTAAAGCGAGGGACTTAACGGGGGTGAGGTGATGGGGGGCTGGGGATTGGGGGTGAGGTGGGGGTTGGGGGGGGTTGGGGTGGGGGGCTGGGGGGTTGGGGGGGTTGGGGGGTTTGGGGGAAAGGGGGAGGGGGGGAAGATGATGAATGGGGGCAAACTTGTGGAAGCTAAATATTGGGTTGTGGAAGTGCAGAGTTATGTCTATCAGCCCTTGTCGACGAAAAAGGATGGGATAATAATGTGCTTTTAGAGACACCTCGAAAATGAGAGGCATGTGTTTGGGTGTTTTTTGGGAGGAAAAAGACGGGGGGGTCAAACAACTAGCAAACATATGCAAGAAATATAACATATGAAAACCATGTGTATCCAAGGAGTATCCTGCCTCCGGGAAAAAACAAAGAACAACATCGAAGGAGCACCCCACCAATAATCATGAAAAGATGGATCCTTTAGTGGGTTCCAACAAGAATGGTAACTGACAGGATGGTGTGGGAAGATGAAGATACACGGAACCTGACAGTGGGTTCCCCCCCTGCGCATAACTTCCTCAAAGGTCGCTGCAACAACAAAATAGCTCGCGCTGGGCAGGGGGGCGAGGCCAAAATATCGAGGGTTGCTTTGCCTGTGGCTGGCCGGTGGATATCTGGCTGGGTGGCTCGGCTGGCTGGCTGGCTGGCTAAATACCTGACTGGATGGATGGATGGATAAATGGAGGGATGGAGGGGTGCAGAGATGCCTTGTTGGCAAGGAAAATCAGCAAGGAATATCACCAACTGCATGAGCTCAACCTCGATCCCTACAGCCTGCCTGGAACTTGCGCCAATTACCAAATGCGACCCCAACACTGTCGCTAAGACAAAGCAAAACCGCCAGGTGGGGGAATCTGGTCAGCTGATTGGCTTGTCCATTGGTGCTTGCTTGCGTGCTTGCGTGCTTGCGCGCTTGCTTGGCTGCCTGGTTGGCTGGCTGGCTTCCGTTTCCCTGCTTCCTTGCTTCCTTGCTTCCTTGCTTCCTTGCTTCCTTGCTTCCTTGCTTCCTTGCTTCCTTGCTTCCTTGCTTCCTTGCTTCCTTGTTTCCTTGCTTCCTTGCTTGCTTGCTTGCTTGTGTGTTTGCACGCGTCCTTGCTTGCGTGCTTGCGTGCGTGGTTGCCAATGCTTGCCATTGCTTCGAATAGTTGCCAGTACTTGCCATTACTTGCCATTGCCTGCCATTGCTTGCCATTGCTTGCCATTGCTTGCCATTGCTTGCCATTGCTTGGCGGTTTGGTTGCTTGGTTGCTTGGTCGCTTGGTCGCTTGCTTGCGTGCTTTGCTTGCTTGCTTTGCTTTGCTTTGCTTTGCTTGCTTGCTTGCTTGCTTGCTTGCTTGCCTGCTTGCTTGCTTGCTTGCCTGCCTGCCTGGCTGGCGGGCTGGCCGGCCGGCCGGCCGGCTGGCTAGCTGGGGGTCAGAGGGTCGGTTGTTTGCTTGTTTTGGTTCCTTGGTTGCTTCGCTGGTTGATTCCCTTAATTAGTTGTTCCTTCCCTTTTCGCCGTCCTTGAAAGGGAGAAAGAAAGGGAAGGTCCGCAACCATTCCGTTTTTCCTCTGGCAGATACGTATCCTGGTTCAAAAGCCTGGGTCTCCTTTCCGCTTCCCAACCGCCAAGGTCTTGTGTCACATCCTCGGCCACACAGCCACGCAAGACAGGCCCTGCCTCTGCCTTTGTCCCGGGCCCTGCGAGACTCCAGCTCGGCAGTCCAACCGCTTTTGAGATGGTTCCAACTCTTACATTCTCCAAACCAATTTGGGGGGGGGTCGCTTTTTGAGGGTATCCTTTTTTGGGGCGGGGTTTAAGCGAAAGAGAAAAGCACAACTGATTTGGTGGATCCAAACCGAAGGAGAAAGACAAAACCCACTTTGCTGTGAGAAAGGCTGAGTTGCTCTTCAGACCAATGGGCTGTTTGCGCTTCCTCAAAACCAGCTCCCTCCTTTTGACAAAAAACATAACTTCAGAACCCCCTTCCAAATCCACAAAACTGACACTGGAGCAAACGGCGGGACCCATACCTGGACCTCGCAGCGCATGTCGGACTGCTGCGTCAGATTCCTTGGTGTCGAAACGAGAGGAATCGACCCCTTTCGCAGCTCTGTCCCGAGTTGGAAAAAAACAACAAACATGGAACCAGAAAACAACAACTTGCCATCTTAAATTCGCGGGGCCAAGGGCGCTCAGATCTCCTTTCTCAAGAAGAAAAATCGCGTTTCCCCTTCCACCCCCACCTAACATTTTTGGGGACTGTACCGGCCAATGCGTCGACATGAAGTGTAGTAAGAAGAACTTGAGAGCATGACTGCAAAGCTGCGCCGACCACGCCTGAGTATGACTGCAAAGTTGCTCCGGCTGCGCGCCTTGGGCGGGCTGCGCGCCTCGCGCGGCCTGGTGGCTTGCTGCATGGTCCACGCGGGCCTCCGCGCGCGCGGCCTGCGCGGCCTGCGCAGCCTCCACGCGGGGCGGTTGCCGTTAAAGATGGTGGCAGTGTTGTGCACCAAGAGGATGCTGTAAGCATGAGCTTCGCCGCCAGCCGCCGGCTCATGCACAAGGAACTTGCCGACGCCCAGGGCACGGACTTGATCAATGTTCACAGGCTCCAGAGCGCATACTTCCACGCACTGCTGGTACGTGAGGAGCCCTGAGCAATCTTGAAAGAAGCCTGTTGCGATGGAGCCCGGGAACAAGTTGACTAACGCACAGGGCAAGCACATGTTGCGCCCTGGCACGACTTCCTCCAACACCGGCGGATCGCTCTGCGGCAGACGCCCAAGCACCATGCTGGTGCTCTTGCTGGCGCACTGGCTTCACTTGCATGTGAATCCCGGTATCATCTGCAAGCTCTTGCAGCAAGGCATCTTGCACACCAGGCAATGTGTCTTCAGCTGGGCATGCGAGCGCTCCATTGCAAGCCGCTCCCTGTCAAACAAAAGGAACGCAAATGCTGATGTCTCCGGACGCGGCCTGCCGCTCGCCTGCATAGCCTGTAGCACGTCTGTGTTGACCTCACTGCGCAGCTGCTCGCCACGCTTGCTTGCGCACCTTGTACCGGGTCATGCGTGGAACAAGCTTCCCGACTTCGTTGGCAATCTCGACTATGAAGTGGACAATGGCGTTGGGCTGGTCGAACTCCACCGTGCCATCTGGGCTGCAAGCAGCGCGAGTCAGGCTTGGCAGGCTTGCGTGGCGGAAGAAGAAGCGTCCAAGAGGCTTGCCAACCACCACTTTCTGCTGCCCCTTCTGCACAAGTAGTGTGATCTGCTGGGAGGCACGACTGAGGAAAACCGTAGAAACAGAGGTTTCATGCCGTACAGGGCTCAAACACGTTTGCCGAACACAACTTAAAGACGTGCTCCTACCCGTCGCGCAACTCATCCCACGAGGGCTCCGCAGGCTGAGTCTCAGGCCATTTCCAGTCAGACCAACTTCTGAAGACATCTTCCGGAAACTTGCAGCACAAGTCGCCGCGCTTGTCCTACAGCCCCGGACTCCGCAGGTGCCCCACCGATTGGTTGCGGGGCATTGTCGAAGCAGCTGCCGTGGCTCGAGCCATGCGTTGGAGCAGCCACCTGGTGTCCTTGGCAGCTTGGCTTCCTTCAGGGCAGACCTCCAGCTCGCTGGGCGGACGCTTTTGCATGAAAGGAAACAGCCAGTCATGGTAGAAGGACCAGACCGCATGGTTCGAAGCGCAGAACTGAGTCTGCCAAAAAACTTTCCGCTGCACATCTATCTCCTCTGGCTGGTTGCTGAAAGAACTGCGCCTAAAGCAACAACGGATCCGCCGAGCATGGCTGCGCTTCTGTGAGGTAGGCACCGCGGGCACGTCCCCGGCGTTCGTACACCAGCTCTTGCCGCAGAATTCCCAGGACGCATACGAGATTGGGCGTTCATGTTTGGCTCGAGTCCTGATTTCTTCCTTTTGAATGTTGTGTTTCGTCCGTGAGAGTTAGGGCTCTTTGACGGTGGATGTTTATTTCCGGAAGGCCGGTTGAGGTTAGGCAGGTTGCCCAATGGGCATTGGCTCAAGAATAAGTAACGGTCTTGGAACAAGATAGTACATTAATCAAGAGCCGGGCCCTCTTGGTTGTGTTGTGTTTATGAGGTAGGGACCTCCACTAACACAACTCGCAACCTGCAATTTTTAAGTTGTCCCCTGGTGAACCAGGGGCCTAAAGAGCAAGCTAGCAGACTCACACATGCAAAAGCGCGAGTTGAGTCAAGACTCTTGGTTTCCAGTCATGACGTGTTTTGCTTGAGTTGCAAATCAACATGTCTTATTTTTTAATATGAACCCTCCCTGAGTGTGTTGTATGATTGAGTTGGAAATGATGGTGGAGATGACCATATGTCCAGCTCAAACAAGGGTGGGTGGGTGGGTATGCCCTCTCATACGAGTAAAGGCTCGTCTGTTCTCCCGCCCGCCCTGCCCTACAGAAGAGGGGGCAAAGGCATGAACCGAGGAGTGTGAACTGGATTGCAAAGGCAACTGAGATTCAAGTCAGCCAAGGCCAAAGGAAAGGCCAAAGCAAAGGCCAGGGCTGGCAAGGCCAAAGCAAAGGGTGCCAAGGCCAAGGCCAAGGGTTCCAAATTCAAGAAGAAGATAAAAAGATCATTTGCTGCTGGGTCCAGTCCCAGAAGCAATAAGAAAAAGAGGGAGCTGCAAAATGCACGACCATTGTTACCGGATGATGCGCCATTGGCGGAATTGGCCCTGCTCGTGCCAGCGCCAGCGCCCCTAGAGTCAAATGAGCCAGTGTCTTCTTTGCCAGCAGCATCTGCCTCAGCAGCTGCCTCATCTTCGCCAGCGCCAGCGCCCCCAAAGTCAAATGAACCAGTGTCTTCTTTGCCAGCAGCAACTGCCTCAGCAGCTGCCTCATCATCTTCATCAGCTTCAACTGCCGAACATGCTGAGCCAGCACCGAAAGCTGAACAACCTTGCCAGCCAGATAGAAAGGGCTCAGTGCCACTGGCTGTCACCCGAGGCCCACAGAAAAGGACCCGGGAATGGCAGAACACATGGGCTGATATTCCATGTATGAAGTGCCGCAAGATTGCTGGCCAGATGAAATTGGACCCTGGTCCAGGCGGCAAAGACCCTGAGACGTGGTTCGTCCGTGTCCGGGATGGAGAAGGACAGTGTCTCATGACATGCTTTGCTTGTTGGATTGATTTCCTAAAACTCTGACTGCGTTGGTTGCGTTAATTGCGCTCTCATCTCAAACCTTGTCACTCTCTTGGCAGGAAAGTGGGGCACCCGAGCCCCTGAATTTATTCGGCGACAGTCGAAACTCTTCACCGAGAAGGATGGCAAGGACTACATTCATAAGGGGAGAAAATGCTGCAAGGACTGAAGAGGCTTACACTGAGCGGCAGTCCACGCAGGCCAGCTCCAGTGGCCAACATGCCACTGGTCTGCGGTCAATGTATTTGCTGTAGGGTTGATTGTTTCAATACTGTCAAGGTAAGAACGAATTATAGCAGCAGTAGTCAGTAGTCAGTCAGAACAGTCCAGGCTTCAATAACATTTCAAGACTCATTTTTGCGCCATCCCTCAAGTGCGTTGATGTTTGTATGAGTGAGATGCGGCTCAAATCAGAGTAGACCAATTAAAGCCCCAGTGCCGTGAGGACGATCGTGGACACTAAGATGCCGCTTGCCCACCACCGACCTTGCTGATATGAGGTTTAATGACCTTTTTGTCTACATGCAGGAGTGGCTGGGAAAGTGGCACATCCTCCGGAGACAGAACAAAATCGACCTGTAAAGTCAATGTCACAGGGTGGTCCGGTTCAAGAGGCTGGATCACATGTGCGATGCTGATGTTACACATTCTGAGCGCCGCAAGCTTTGGGAGGAGTTGGTTGGGTGGCTGCTCTGCGTGCTGTACGGTTATAGACATTACCACTGGTCCTCAGAAGAATTTCTTGAGCTGAAGCAAATTTCCAGTGAGGCGTGTGGTGTCACCACGGACGCCGAAATGCCAACGCATAGTATTCTTGAAAGGTGTCACGCTGCGCTTGCGGCAATGTGGATTATGGACAAGTGCTGGCTGTCCGATGCGATTCATCCTTATCGATGGGACATGAACATTGTCCACAAGGACACTAAGCGCACCATGGGAGAGTATGATCCTGAGGTCCGGTGACTCCCGGAGACTCGGACTACTACTTTCACACCACTGAGGAGGCAGTGATAATAAATTATAAACATAAGGGCTCAGTGCCAATCACTGCTCGCTGCTGTCAAAACTTGTGGTGCATCGGGCCGGTTGTGACGATTCTGAGTCTGATTTGCAGCATGTCGTTAGTGTTGTCTTGTGTTGCCATTAGCCATTGTCAGCGTTGTGCGTTGCAGGCTTCTCAGCTGGATCAGTGTCAGCCCAAGTCGGAAATAACATGAGGCCTGCCAAACATGTACTGTCCTTTCAATCAGCCCTGAGACATGCTTGAAACCTGGTGTCAAGACAGTTGTTCGAGTTTTACTGACGGGTGGTTGGTATTTAATAGAAGCTTCAGTGCAAATATCATGTGTTGTATATTAATAATATCGTGATTCTTCCGCACCAGCATTTTCCCTTCGCCCACGAATACCTTCAGCACATTTTCAGCTAGCCCGCGGTCACGGCGGCATTCCTCGAAGGGGAGCATGACAAGCACAGCATGCTCAAGCAAACGTGCGCAGATGAGGGGCTACCAAGATCATGCACTTCCCACCACGCTACGTAAACATGGATTACGCACAGCCGGGCTGCTGCCACCAAGGCTGACTGGGCCAGCACGCGAAGCCCATTCCCGCCCGCAAAGGATGACAGGAGCAGGCTCGCCACACATACACGCAGCATCCCTGCCTCGGGTCCTTCCGCAGTTGCTTGACTTCCCCATTGCAGACGGCAAGGAAGCAGTCCTTGAACGTAACCCCTGCACGCTGTCTCCCTCCCATGTCAGAGTCTGCCCAGCGGCTGCTCTGAGAAGACCTTTCGCATCTCTAGGCAAAGGTCGCTGGACTCCACGTACCACTGCCTGGGCTTTTCTGCGGCCCTTTTGCCGACAATGTCATTGAGCTGCCACTCTAAGAGGGCATCCTCGGGCAGCGCCTGCAAGACACGCACTTCGAAGCAAACGTCGGAGAAGTCTCTTGAAGGCTTGCAACGGCTCAGCCAAAGTAGGCTTGCGCCCGCCGCAGAGTAGGAGAGCGAAGACCTTGGTTAGCAGGAGCTCGCTCTTGGCGTCGTCGGAGGAAGCATCTAGCAAAAGTCGCCTGAGCGGCTGTTCGCTTCACGTGTGCCTGCTTTGGGAGACAGGGAAGGGGGAGCCATGTGGACCAGCAAGCTCGCGCGCTCCACTGCTCCAGCACGAAGCTCGTCGTACGCCTGCAGCCATCGACCAAGAGTCTCATCATCTTCCATGGTTACTTGTGGTCTGCCGAAACAGCACTGTCTCTGGTTGCACGGTCTGAATCTTGCTGCCGGCGTGCAAGAATGCGAAACCAAAAGGCAAACCCTGGCTGCGACTGGCTGTGGGCCAACAGCAAGCAGCGCTGAGAAACTGCAAGGCGCATGCGCGCATCTCACTCAGTAGCACCTGTGGCATCATGGTTTCATGCCCAAGCCTCCCCCACAACTTTGTGGACCCCTCGTATCCCTTCTTAGATTGAAAAACTATAAAATTAAAGCGTTGCGGCTGGTCTTTCGATGTGTGCACAACACGTTCCTTGGAAGCAAGAAGAATTTGGGATGCATTTTGACTGCCTGGCAGAGCTTTCAGACGATCCGAGAGCAAGCACGCAAACCACGGCAAGGCTTCCCGTAAAGAAAAAGGGCTGTGCGAACGCGGAAAAATGTGCCCGGTCATCTTTGTGATTCTGAGACGGCCAACTCCGGCTTGTCACGCGGGCGTGGCCAAAAAAAGCGAAGCAAAAAGTGGCACGACGAGAAACAAAGCCCTGGACATTGGAATAAGCACTGCGCTGCTCTTGCTTGTTTTTGTTAGACATAGATGCGCAGGGCGCCTTATGCAGGACTGCAGTTTCTCGCCTTTGCCTTACTATTGGCCTGGCCCAACGCACAGTGAAACTTGGCGCTGGCTTTGCATGAGCAAGACCAGACATTAAAGCAATGTTCCCGTAACGCGCAAGACATAATGAACATAGGCACACATGTTCCTTAAGAGTCGTCCTCCGAATCTTCAGGCCCAGCTCGACCTCAATACTTTCTGCAGTCCCGTCGGCTCATTACAACCCCAAAAAAGGCTCCAACGGCATGACATTCAAGTTTTTTCACGTGCGCATGCCATGGAAGTTCTTGTTCCTTCGGCTATCAACATACAGTTCTAGAGGACAGCTCCCCATTCTTTCCAGGCATCCTTCTTTCTAAAAAACCACCCAAAACCCCGGGAAGCGGATCCGGTTTTTGAAAAGAACGATGGTTGAAAAGAATGGACTATAGGAATCAACCCCTAGAACCGTAGCATTGTTCATGTGAATTGTGTATGCATCCATTTGCTTAAGCCCCCTGGAAAAATAGAATTGTCCGGCAGTGATCGATTCCTTTTAAAACCAACAGGGGAAAATATTAAACAAGTATTCTTAAACAAATGGCTGTGGGTCAAAACCAATGGTACAATTTTGGGGTAGGCGCACCACCCATTTTAGTCTATAGTGGGGATTGGGATGTTGACTGGGGGTACGATTTGGATTTTGATCCATTAAATGGAGCTATGCATCTCTCTCGTGTATCTTCGCGCGTCTATCTGCAGCTCCATGGACTGGGGCCGCTCCCACAATGCGCACTCGACGCGTCCGAGTCGACCAACGGAGATTCGAAAAATTTCTGCGCAGAACATGCACACATGAAGAAGAAAACACGGAAGAACCAGACGTCCCGAGTTTTGGGACCTCTAATGAGACTGAGACCTGCCGCGCCCCTTGCCGATTCTTCTGCCCCCTCACTGCCGCAAGCCTGCTGCAAGCTTCTGCAAGCATCATTCGAGACTGGCTCAACCCAGACCCGCCACGCGGCGCATCTTGGAGTCGAACAATGACATTGACATGGTCATGGTCCTTACGGCCACCGGCCCAAGTACCTTCTCAAGACTCACACGGTCAGCTGTGCACGGCTGCACAAGCTCCTGAGAACATGTGGGGAAGATCCAGCCCATCTATCAGGAGCTTGCGACCATTGCGGGCAAGACCGGCACGGTGCCAGGCATGAGCACGCAAGCCACCGCAGGCAGGGCTTCTTTCAAGCGCGCCTGTCCTGCAATATTGCCCGATGCTGCTCGGGTCTCCACGCAATGGATTTATTCTGGTCGCCCGGACTCTGTAGAAGGCGCCACCGATGTGTTTCCATTCTTGCAGGGTGTCGCTTTGCACTTGGCGCTACGCTTAGAGGCCTGCTTTGGCGAAAAAGGACGGCCATGTCCTCCGAAGTTTTGTTTCTTCAGCACCAGTTTGCCATGGAGAAGCTGCTCCCTGCCGAGAGGAAGGAAGGTGGAGCGCCACAGGACGGAGGTTCGCGCGAAGCCTGAGCGGGGCCTACTCCAACACGCCACCGCAACAGCCACCAGGAATACGTGGACGACCTCCTGGACATAACGCTGAAGTTTCCTGCGGGCATGTCCCGCAAAAATTGCAACGGCAGGTCTGCCAACCAGATCCTGATGTCGGGGGCAGCCTACAGGCACTTCGCGTACCTCCGCAATGGGAACCACAGCGCCGAGACGCAGCTCAGTGCTTGGGGCACCACTGGGAACGAAGCCTTGCATTTCCAGATCAACAATGCCCGCCAAACAGTATTACAGCAGCGCCACGAAGCCATCCCGCCAACGCTCTTCAGCTTTGCGCTGCAGAAGATGATGGCCCACAACTCTGCTGCCTATGCGCCGACCCTTGCCCAGAGGAGCCAGGCAGAATTGCTTAGTCTCCTTCGCGGACACCTTTCGGCTTGTTCTTTTCCAGTTCCGCCCCTGGCCAACAGGGACGAAGCGAGACGGCCTACGCGCGCCCTGGACCAAGCCAAGACTCAGCGCGCCAAAGCCGTGTCGGCATCTCAACGCCGGAGGTGGGGCCAGCACACCGGCGGCTCGCACGAAGAAAGCCCTTGAGAAGAATGCGGAGAATCGGCAGTCGCTGAGGCGAAGCAACGCGAAAGAGTGCTTGGAGGCCGCTACGCTCCCGGCGATTGAGGACGTGGAGGACGACAATGCGGACACCCAGCAAAGCTTGTGGCTAGCTGCAATTCTTCACGCGAAATTGTTTCGCGGTTAGGGAGGTGCTTGAGATTGATTGATTGGTCGATTGCTTGATTGATTGATTGATTGATTGATTGACTGATTGATTGATTGATTGATTGCTTGATTGGTTGGTTGGTGGGTGGGTGGGTGGGTTGGTCGGTTGGTTGGTTGCTTGATTGATTGATTGATCGATTGATTGATTGATTTGTTTGACTTGATTTGGTTCATTTTGATTCGACTCTATTTGATTAATGGATTGCTTGATGGATGGATGGATGGATGGATGGATTGATTGATTGATTGATTGATTGATTGATTGATTGATTGATTGATTGATCGATTCATTGATTGATTGCTTGATTGGTTGGTTGATTGGTTGATTGATTTTGAGGTGATTTGATTGATGGCTTGGTTGATTGATCGATTTCTTGACTGATTGATTGATTGATTGATTGGTTGGTTTTGATTTGATTTGATTTGAAATGATTTGTTTTTGATTGATAGATAGATTGATTGATTTGATGGAATAATTGATTGATTTGGTTTGATTCATTTGATTGATTGATTGCTTGATTGGTTGATTGATTGATTGATTGATGGATTGATGGATTGCCATCCTCAGATTTCTACGTCGCACTGTCCCGAACAGTCCATCACACCACCCCCCACCCCCCCTCACCCATGTCTGCTTGCCACTAAGATCCTGTCCGGCGGGCCTTGAAATTTGCGGTGTTTGTCGGCATCCAACTCCATGCCATGTTTGAAGGCAAATGTGCTGAGAAGGGCAAAAATAGTCTTGGTTGAAAGGCATGACCTTCCGCTGGCCAGGCCTGTCTGAAGCCCAGTCCAACCAGCAACCCAAACAAGCCCAGCCAACCAGCAGCTTGCGCAGGCCCAGCCCAACCACCTGTCAGAGAAACCAGCCTTGTCTGAACTTGAGGCGAGGCTCACATGTCTGAGACTAGCGCCCAGCCCAGTCAGTGTCTGAGGCTCGCCTCAGGCCCAGCGCGACCAGCAACCACCCAAGCAAGGCTCATCCGGCCCAGCCCAGCCCGCCCTGTCTGCTCCTAGGCATCTCCTTGCCCTTGCCTCAGCGATTCCTGCGGGCCCATGACATCAATTGGTCCAACGACGCCAGAACCTGTCCATGCCTGAATCGCCACTTGACCAGCTCTGCTGCTTGCAGTCGAACCACAGACGCCGCACCCTCGGCTGGGCCGAGGTGGGCAACGCGCAGCGTTTACAATTTCCCCAACAGTTCCTGGAACTTGCTGGAACCCGCTAAAGCCGCCCCGGACCACCCCAGAGAACACGACAAGGAACTGGCTACCTGGGACTCTTTTCGAGGTTCCTTCTGCTAATAGAAACCATGTGGGTTGTTGCCCCAGAAAAGCTTGTTTAAGAAATGAGAACCCTCATTGGGACCCCGGCATTCTCCATGGGCGCCACTCCATGCTTTCAATGAAGCTTGGCGGTTGCTGTCGTGCTGCTCTTGGGAAAGCTGCGGTTGAATTGCTTTGGACACGGACAGGAGAAAAGCGCTTCGATTTATGTCCGACCACGTAGGGTGTTTCCACGCATTAAAACTCGCAGACACTGAAGTCTGGGTCCTCCTTGACCAAAAAGCATTCAGATTCGAGGATGCACCTGTCAACTTTTGTGACCGCGTTCCGGCTGGACCACACGCGAAAGGCTGGTTCTGCGATGAGATTCCCAGATGGGATTTGAATAATTTAGCAGCCACAACCAGATATTAGTATCTCAGTAAATGTGTATGCACTGCCCGCTGTTCCCTCTGGCTATGGCTCCATATCTGGGGATCCCAAATGGCTGATGTCAAACACCCATTCCAAGACGCCGAAATCGACATGGTTCTTCCGCTGGCGAGAGCGAGAGAGAGAATGCACTTCTGATGTCAGCTCAAAAGGTATCACGGTGCCACTTGTGTTGGAGGCGAAGACTGTAACGGCATCATTCACAAGTGACCGCCATGATCGCATCAAAGCGATGCGCTCTGGTTGCTCATGTTGAGCATACCAGGAGGGCGTAGGGCGTAGGGCCAATGTCAAAAATGATGATTGAGACTTGCACCATCTGAGCGCCCCAAAAACCCACTACATTGACCTTGATTCTACCAAGACGGTAATTGTTTACAGAAGCCGTGCTATAATCCATACACAATCCTGCCTACACCGAAGCTTCTTTGATTTTGCCAAGGGTTTGGGGCGCTCAAGGCTCAAAAGTCTGTAACTCACACACCTCGTCAGGAAAGACCTGCAGTCAAGTCCGGCGCTTACCGGGGAAACGGGGTAAAGACCTTCATCTACGGTGGCTCTCTGGCGTTCTTGAATGGCAAAGGTGTGTGTGTGTGTGTCAAAATAGGGATTCGGACCCCAACCTGTTCAATTTCGCTTCCCTCGAAACCAACCATCCGCCCAAAAAACCACACACCCACATTGTCCCTTGAAACTTTATGGGCGTGCATCTTTTCAGGGTGCCCTCTTGCAGCCTCAAGGGTCATGGTGCGCCAAGTTCGAGGGTCCCGGATGAGACGCCATCGATCGCCCGCCTGATCGATCTTCGGGCAGCGTCCTCCAGGCCTCCCTCGGAAAGGCGCCCAAAGGGGCCCTGGATTTCAGGAAGAATGGTTGTTTTTTTTCTGCTAGGCGCTATGATTCGTTGATTCCTTAGTGTCAGGTTGGCACTTGCACCTATCAGTCGTTGATTCCTTAAGACATACCCAGGGAAACTACAGCTGGCTTTAAGAGGTTGGCTGTAGCAACAGAAATGGGGAATTGTTCCATCAACTCGTGGACTCTCCGAAAGGCTCCCTCTTGAATTGCACATTTGGCTACCCCAGCTCGGCTCCCTTCCATACTCCGGGGTAGTTGCTGCTTGAACTTTGAAGAACGTTGCTCCCTCTCTGAACAAGAGTTGGCTCAAGAGGGCAAAGTTGCCTTTGCGTTCATTCTCTCCCCAAAAAGGTTGAAAACTGGTTGAGGAAACCACACACACACCCAAAGAGAAAAAGGGAGCTGAAACGCGGGCTATCGCTCACCGCTTCATGGCTGTGCAAGTGAGTCCTCCCTAAACCGCTGGGGCTGAACCCCTTAAAACAACTTTGTTGGGTTAATATACCCTCTGGAACCCACCAGAGGGTCCCTGTTAAGGAAAATCCTCTTCCAGGACCCCTCAGTCAGGTTCCAGTGGACAGGAGGCTCGGTAACCACCATTGCTTGAATCGCGCCCCGAGGGTTTGTTGCTTTGCAGCGCCTCAGCCCGCCACGGGGCGTGGCATTTGAAGCCGAAGTTGGAGCTCTCTGCGGGGTTGCCCAGGCACTCCCGGTATCCGGCGACGCCTCATTCTTGTTCGCCCGAAAAGAAGTGAGAGCACCGCGAAGTCTCTCTTTGTCTGACCCCGGACCCCTTGTTTCTTGGTTTTTGGCTTGAAAAACACGGACACCCAAAAGCTTTTAAAGAGGGGAAGGCAAAACAAAAAAAAGGAAACTTGAGGGACACCCAAGGCAAACCAAGGAAACGAAAACGCAACCCGAGGTAAACCGCAGGGAAACAAACATGGGGAACACAACCCAAACTCATCACTCAGGAGGTTGTCCTCCGAGAAAAAACAAAACAAAAAAGGGACTTCCCCTCTCGCACGCTCGGTTGCATCGAGCCGAGAAGCTCTTTGGCGCTGCAAAGCCTTCCGCCACCGCGCGTGGCGTCAGGTTCCACCTGGAAAACGCGCGGGACGCATGGCTTGCCTTTGGGCCCGTCTTTTGTGGGTCACACAAAAGGGGGCACACAGAAAATAATAGTGGTTGGTGTTGCACCATATTTAGCCAAACATAAGATATAATATGTTTTGGAGCAAGCCCCTCCTTTGGACTGTAGAGGGACCCTCCAGAAGTGTAGAAACCCGCTGAGGGGGTCCCCTCCCCCCAAAAAAAAGGAAAGGGTCAAAAGATAAACCCCGGAGGGGCATTCGGTGGGTGACAATTAAAACGCGGCACGAAAGGAGTTGCCCAGACCTAGGAAACAACCAAAAAACGGGCAGCGCGTATGGTTGGGACCGTCCCGCTACAAACGTTCGGGATTGTGGCTCGGGTGACACACATGGCTGCAAAGGCAAAACAACAGCTGTCCTGGTTAAGTGGGGTATAAACATATATTATAATGTATATACATATTAACATGGTTGTGAAAAATGGTGTTGTGGGGTGGGGTGGGGGGGGGGGTTCCCCTTCCAACATCAGGGGGTATAAGCTCTGGTTGGACGGGGCGAAAATTCGAGTTTTCCCAATTAGATTAGGTTCTGAAAGTGCAGACGTATGATTGGCTACAAAGCTAGCCTGTTCGAAATGCCAGGGGCCAAATCGCAATCCGTAATCCGCTGCATCCTTGTTTTGGTTGGTAGATCTTCTTAATCCGTAATCCCCGCTGCAAACTTTGTCAAAACCGTGTGTTGGAGCATGTGAACATCCGCGCAACCCATAATCCGCATATGGCATAATCTAACCCATAAACCACAGAATCTACAGTCATAGCGCCTCCTCCCAACAAAAGGCACCTGGAAGGTCCGTGGTTCAATTTCGTCTTGAAGGGACCCCGTGTCAGGCGCCATGTTTGTGAGAGATAGGGTACCTGGACCCTCAAACTACCCTTCAAGCAGGGCTTTAAGGTTCATATCAGGCGTTCATGTTGGTGTGATCTTTACTGGGGGACCTTCTTGGTGGACATCATGAAGGAATAATCTCCACCACCTTTGAGACGGTTCCCTATTAAAATGCTTCATTTTCTGGACCGTTGCAACGTCCCACCGGTTCGACCTCGTGTCGGACGTCAGGGCGGTGAACCTCACGGCAGGCTCCGTTTCTGCATGCGTTCGACAGGGGGGCCCTTGTTTGGAGCGGGTGAAAAGGGAAATCAAAAAGATGTCAGGTGTCCCAGGTCAGTTGCCCAAAAACAATTGGGGGGGATCCCTAATCTGAAACCGCATTTTGTTATGACCTGTTTGCCAATTTGAAAGGGAATTTACAAAAGTGGCCACGTCAAACTCTGCTCCCACCATGACCTCGCGGGCTTCAGCATCCAGCTGCTAGCCCGAGGGTTCCGAACGCCCAGTAGGCCCACTCTAGACGATGACTATCCTTAGGCTCCCATTGGCTTGAATCGTGGTTTGAACCATCCAACTGGTAGGTTCCTTCAAGGCACCCCGAAACGGTTTATTACAAACCCGAAGGACGCCTCAGCCAAAGGACCTTGTCGAAGTCAGCGTCGTCCCAACCTGAGATGGTTCCCAACGCGGCTGGTCAAGGAGCCTTTCGTTTCCAATGGCGTCCCTGGAAAATCAAGGCAGTCATCAAACAACGACACTGTTCTGCTTGAGGATCCTTTGCTTCCCCTTGGTCTTTGCCAGTTCTGATAAAATGGCCACCGTCAAAAAGCGACAGCCGCAAGTCTAAAATAGAATCTACCCTCTTTCCAACAATCGAAGAAGCTTACAAAACGTGTAGTCTTCCAAAAGCCAGCTTCCTTGATTGTTAAGAGGGTGCTGGCATCATGGAGTCGCAACCTGAGAGATGTAGGCTTCATACATCCGTGCCATGCATCCGTGATTGCTGCAGATGTGCAAACCAAGAGGCACAATTTGCACATCTCATCCTCGCAGCCCAGCGCTTGTGCCAGGGCAGGGATACTACAGTGATCCCACGACACCAGAACCTGCGGCCGAGCGTGCTGAAGGTCGCGCAAAGAATGAACACAACCCCAACTAAGAACCCCTTGTTCAATTGGATTCCCTAAAAAATACATGTTGGCCAGATTGAAAACCACCCTTGCCAGCTCTTTCAATGTTTTCGGCATCCAGGTGGTTCTTGGATGTCTCCCTTAAGGCAGCCAGTTGAAAGGAAAAAGGACGCCTACAACGGGAAACCAACTCTGAAGGTCGGAAGAATTTCCACATGGTTTGCTCCTTTAGTAATGACTAAGCTTTATTTTATCAATGGCCCGCGCACCAAAAAGCAGACACACACAGAGCTCTGCTGCAATATCTCCGAGCTGCAGGCAGTGAGCTCACTGCCGGCCAAGCAGGAGGCCTGGCTTTGAGGTGCGGCCGTCTCACACACCGGGGAACTGTGGATGGACCAAATCCAGAACCCGGTGGTGAGTGGCTGGTCTCATAAGATTGAAAATGTTTCATCCAAAAACCAAAAACAAACAAATAACTGGTCGGGGGGTTGGAAAAATGAACGCTAGGTGTTTGTTGAGAAGTCGAATCCAGAGGTTGGCAACGCCCAGCCAATCAGAAGGGTTCTTGCAGCACCTACTGGGGCTGGACGAAATCCTGCACCACTTTGAAACCATGGCATTTATGGGGGAATCCTCATTCCAGGGTTTCTTAGGTGGTGCAAGATTTCGTCCATCCACAATATGGCTAGGACTGTCCCTTTCTTTCACTTACCCCGGTGTGTACCCGGTGTGTACCCGGTGTGTACCCCAAGATCGCGAGAAAAGGAGTGTCGATTCCTCCCAAATGGACCATGTGGTCTTTTAACCAAGCCTCGCAAAAGCAGAAATCTCAGTACTTCATATTTCTCTTGACTCCGAGAACAGAGTCAAAACTCAAGTTGAAAACGCGGGACATGATCCACACACCGCGGCGCGAATCGAATCCCTCCGTCGCCTTGAAACGAACTGGCGCGCCTCCCGCTCTGCCTTCAAAGAGTTCACCATGTCAAGGGCCTCGTCCTGTGAAGCGAAGCGGAGAAATCACTTCGGGTGGTCTCAAAGAGGGATGCCCTAAAATGGGTGATTTCCTTTTGTGTCCCTTCCCCATGCTTCAAAAAGTACCTGATATTTCAATCCCCGAAACCACCAATCCGAGCCACACCAGTTCACATCTAGCCGAAGGAGGGTGTGGGCCTAGGCATCAAATAGAATGGCCTTCATCTAATGCAGAAAATACAGGTTGCCAAGTTGGGAACAGGTGTCCAACCCGCAAAGCAGGGGTTTGTCTCAAAGTAGGGGAACCACACCACCCCCCACCCCCCCCCACCCCGCCCAAAAAAAAGAAAGAAAGAATGTGGTGTCCCTGTGGTTTCCTTTCTTCGACCCAAAAACGGTACTGTCCTGTTGATGTTGAACACCATGGATGTCCGAGATCTAGGAATGATCATGTAGGTTGGGATTGTCATTGGAACAGTGATGTTTCCGCAGATTCGCAACCCCCCTTTGAAACCTCGTTCATGGAAATGATGCTACACCATCCTCATAACTCAATGAACAGCCAACTTGTGTGTGTGTGTGGCGTGCAAAGGGCCTTGACCAACCGGTGCTTTCAGGTTCGGTCCGGTGCAAAAGACGTATTCACCAGTAAATGCAACCGCTGCGCCAGCGGCCACAGCAAATACCTGACAAGCGGAAAGGCAGCGTGCATGTGGATATGAGCCTCAGTCAATGTTCATTGTGCCCCCTGGAATTTTGGTGAGTAACCCCATATCCGAATGGCATTGTGAGTGTGCTCGTGTGCCCCATATCATCCCCTACTGTAGATGACCGTGCACGTTCACCCTTGCTCATATGATAGTAAGTTGGGGACCCCTTTATGCCCATCGCTCAACGAACCTTACCCTGCTACAGCCTTTATGACCAAACCTACTGAAGTAAAGGTTCTGTTGACATAGGCACAAATGAGGGGACCCTTTGGTGGACATAATTTCGGTGGGGAATCTTGAGTTTGGTGGTTCCCAAAAAACTTCATAGCCGCATGAGTCTGTTTTTGAGGGTGCCCTCTTTTCCTGGTGGTTCAAGGGGAAACCAAAAGCAAACCCACCATCTTGAGGGGTCCCCCTAAAAAAGGACACACTCCATACGGTGGTGTTCCTTGTGGTTTCCCTTTAAAACCGGAAAAAAAAGCACCCTCAAAAAATCGCAGACCCACATTTCCAGAAAAGAAATGATGTGCAAACCACACCGGTCTGCGGTCTTGGGCGCACAAGTCTCGGCTGCTGTAAACTCCTGGGATCAGCTTCCGGGCGAAAAGCCTGGCGCGAAGAAGTTTGGGCGTGCCGTTGTAGGGTTACCTTCAAAGGGGAATCAATGGTTCTATCTAGTTCTTTGGGGAGTTTCGAGTGGCAATTGTTTTGGCGGATATGATTCTTAAATGCGGACTTGTGGCCCAAAGGCAGGTTGGAGTAGTCCAAGCAATGAGTTTGAATTGCGCCCTTTTTTGACGGTACTCCTTTCGGAGTGGCTTCAAAGGGAAACCAATTCGCGAAACCCGGCATTTTTGTGGGCGTCCCCCCATTTTAAGGCAAACACTTCAAACAACAGCCGCGTCGTTTGTGTGCTTTTCCGGAAGAAGCGCCCCACCCGTCGCCGTGACGTCGCCGAAACGTCGCCTGCCGGGCGCGGGGAACTGGCCCTGGGGCCCGAAGGCGCGCGCCAAGTGCTCGCCCCGCAGGAGGCCCTGCTCCGTGCACAGCTCCATGCGTGTGGGGTCCTTCGACAGCTCGTTAAGTGGGATGAGAACACGGAATGACCCCGAAGAGAAAAAGCATCCCCTGTGGTTTCCTTTCAGGGCAACCCTAGGTCCAAAATAAAGGAATCTCCTTGCGGTTCATTCCCAGAACCCGGAAGGTCATTCCCGAGCACCGGCAAGCACTTCGGTGCCGTTGACCCCCTTATAAACCCAAAAACACTTGTCAGGGGTCCTTGGAAGACAAGAAATGTTGACTTCGGACGAATTCGAACCATACAAATCAGGGGTGCAAGCCCCTTTTGGCCAGGAAAACGATCTAGTTTAGCGACCCGCTTCCTCTGACTATTCCAGATCCATCCAAAGTCAACATCCGAATCCTGAAAATGGTTGCTTTTTGGCCCTCATTCATAGGAATCGCCCCAATTTCTAAAGGAAACTGGACCGGATTTCCTGCCGGTTTCTTATGGCCCAACACCCAAAATATGTTGGGATTCTGTCAACCGTATTTAGCCCGCCTGAAAAAAAACACATAATTTATGAGGTGACCCCCGCTTACCATCATGCTGGTTGCGCATTAGAAGCCGTATGTCCAATCAAGCCGGCCTTCCTTCCGAGTCGGTCTGTTTCTTGGTTCGACGCGCTCGACTCGAATTCACGAATTCCGGCAGCCGCTCGCCTCAAGGCCAACAGCTAGCAAATGACTATACTCTCCCGCAAATAAAAATGGAACCTAAACCCTCGTTCCTAGAGGAGTCCCCTTTGGGGTCCGAGACCCTTCTTTTCTGGGTTCCTGTCTTTTCAGGCGCTCATGGGAGCCCCTTCTGGTTCTGTATGCGCATGGTTCGCGACCCGCGCTCAGGAACCAGTGGCGAGGAAATGGGGAGCGGCCTCAGCGGAAATTTGAGGGTCCCCCAATTTTGAGACATACCCATATCCAACAATATTATGTTATACCCTCCCTCTTTCTTTTTTTTTGGGGGGGGGCTCCTCAATTTTCCAGATCCAAATGGGTATGATGTATCAAAATAGGGGGCCCAAAAATCCCAGTGTCCATTGTGATCCCTTTGTATTAAACCAAGCCACACCTGCATAGACCCCAAATAGCATGGGGCATTACACTCTGACAAGCACCCTGGCTGCATCGCCAAACAAGCACCGACAGCAACCACCACACCACCCAAAGCACAAGCTGCGTCGCTAAACAAGCACTGCCAGCAACTTGAGCACACACCTTGAGCAAACCTAACAGCACCTTGATCAGCACCCTGCATCGCAAAACAAACACCGCCAGAAACCACCACAGCACCTAAACAGGCACTGCCAGCAACCACCACACCTTGAGCGCACCCCAAACAACATCCAGCTGCAGCACCAACCTGGTCCGAACTCGCAGAACTGCCCCGCAAGAACCCCTTATAGCTTTCAACTATCTGGGGAAAAGCCACGCACACCCGAATGTTAAAAGAAACCTCCCAATGCTCGAGTCGATCGAGCGCCGGACATGGCGCCGGCTCCAAATGCAACCGGGCCTTGGGAAAGGCAACTGCATACATTTCCGTGGGCCCCACTGGGCTTCTCATATTTACCCCTTAAAACATCGCCTACAAAGGGAAGCTCACCTTAAATGGGCCCAAAAGGTGCCATGACCCCCAACCGTGGATGTTGTCCACCCACAAATCTGAGGGGAGTCTTTGGTGGACATTGGTGAGTCTTTTTGGAGGGGGCCCCAAAAAGGTGTTCCTTTTGGTTTCTCTTCAAAACCAGCCAAGAAAGGGTACCCCCAACAAAGACAGACCCATATCTAGAAGCTCGGTTAGATTTGTGTCTACCATTTTGCGAGTAGTTCAACTCTTGGCAATCAACATCTACATTTACGCAACTGCACACATTTGGGAGGCTGTTTCAACCATGAAGCTTCACAGCCTTGAAACTGAGCCTGGGGGCCGATCTGGGCTTGGCACCGGTTTGCCATTGAACTCCCTGCACGGGCGCTGCCTCCGCACTCAGCTTGGCTCTCCAAGCCTAGTTGATCCTCCCACTCGGCTGGTTGACAGAGATGAGCCCCGGCTGAAGTGAATAGCTGTGAGCCAATTTGAAGCAGCCGGAGCAATGGGGATCTTCGCATGGGTCAAACGTGTCCAGGCTTACTTTTACTTGGCTTGTCCACTAAAGCTACCAACCTCTTAAAGCTTTTTGACACAACCCTGAAAAGCCCAAGAAGGTTCCCACTTAAAGGCTTGTTCACTAAAGCCATCAACCGCTTCAAGCCGGTTCTACTTTTTCTTTGTGTGTGTGTGTTGTTTTTCTTTCTTTCTTTTTACGGGGGCTTCTTGCCAGCGCTGTCAAGCGCTTGCTACATGGGATGGTCATCAGGCCGGCGCCTGGGCATATGGATCTCGGCCCTGGCAGGCGGACGACGAGAGGTTACTACAGCCAGTGCTTCATAACGCCCGCTGCAAGTCGTGGTGGTCTCAAAAACAGGAACCCGTGCCTCACGGTTGCTGGTTATGTAGGTATGAGGGGTGTTTTGTTTTTGTCAAAACTGCATACTGACGCGGCTTTTTTGGATTTGCCCTGTTTAGTTCTTGCAACTCCCTGCCTAGCAAGGAGTCGGCAAGACCATCGGTGGTCATCTTCAATAACAGACTGCTTCAACCGGGGTGTCCCAAGAATAGGGGGCACTTTTCAGGGTTAACCTATATAGCCAGTTTGAACACTGCCCAACCAAATCCCCCGCGGTTTGAGGGTGGTTCGCAACAGTTCCCTTCACTGGCCAACCAGTCAAGCGGACCGGATGGCAGCAACAGCAAAGAGCGCGTCGGAGCCAAGTACCTGAAAGCGCAACAAGGTTCTGGTGCAATCAGCCTGACGCACTTCGCAATCTGCGAGACTCTCCGGGATGGATGCCGAATGCAACTGTGGATTGCGCCCTGCTGAGCGCTAAAAGAGAGCACTAAAAGAGTGCAATGTAAACAACTGTTGCACAAAGGGTGTGCCACAACACGCAACACCTTGTTTAGAAGTCACAACTAATGAAATCCACAGCTAGGGCATCCAAACCTTCCAAACCTGTTGCAATGGGGCGCGGACGACATAAGCAGCAGCAACAGCAGCAAAGAAGCAGCACTGCCTCAAGCTGCTCCACTGCTTCACTCGCATTGCGAGTCGACATTCAAACATATTCTGAAAGTGTTGACGGCCCGTCATTTCTCGCCACATCTAAGGGTTTTGTACTGCACCCTGTGACTACACCAAAAAATGAGCGCACAACTCGCCCAAAAGCAATGGCTCAAGTCCGACATCAGCCAAAAAAGTACCCTACCGCGCCTGAAACGCAAGGACCCAGTGCCTTACGAAAGCGGAGGCCCCGAGGCGCCCGCCAGAAGTAACGCAGGCCTCGAGCCGAAGGCTGTGAACTTGTAGAATCGAAACTCGTTGCTGAGCATGAACGAAACATGCTTGGATTTCTGATCTGGGCTAGTCTCAGATCCCATGCTAAAACTTGAACTTTTGGTGGTTTAGGAAACTACCGCTAACCCCTGAAAACCTAAAAACCTAGGGGGTGGGAACCACCAATTCTGCCTGTGTGAAGGACACGCCTTCCACATGTTGGCTTCGCAGCCGACGAGTCTGCCCCAAACACAGCTCGCCAGAGGCCCAGACCCGCCGTTGCTCATGGCAAGGCCCCAAAGACCTCACAAGGGCGGGTGGAAAGCGTGTTTCAAGGAGCTTGAACGGGCATGTCTCAAAATAGGTTTAAAACCAACAAAGGGGTACCCAAAAAAAAGACACCGAAATAAACCTTGTTGGATTTGAGCGTGAGATTTGCTCAACTACAGGATGCTCCCATTGGATTTGAGGGTTGCCCAAATTGGACAATTTGCGCTTAGTGGTGGTAAGCCTCCTAGGCAGCTTGTGGTCAAAGGGATCAAGATCAAGCGAAACGAATGAACCCTATCGAATGGATATGTTGATAGCACTTCCCTCTATGAGTCGACACCTGGGGTGGTTTACCCTTGCCAAACAGCACTCAAGACAACCTCATTTGAACACAACAGACTTGAAGAAAACCACTTTTGAGCCCGGAATCTGAGAAAAACCACCAGCTGAGCTACGTTGGTGCTCTTTTAATCTCCCAGGTTGGGCTGTGGTGTGCGGTTTAAAAGCGGCGAGTTATGTCATCCGATCAGATCCCCGGGCTTGGATGTGGTTCTTCCGCATCCAGCAGCACCCAAAGCCCAGCGACTTTGGGTTCCACTGGCATTGCTTCAAGTTTCATGGCAGTAACTTGGTTGCCGCAACGACCCCCCTGCAAAAAAAGTTGATTTGTTTGGGGAAGCCCGTGGAAAACACCTTGATTCCCCGAAAAGTTCAGAACAGTTCAAGTCTAAAGATCCAACCCAATAGCAGTCAAGTAGGCCTGACGATAGCCCCAAATAAACTAGGAGCCGAGCCTACGTCGCCCGTTTGGGGTTTTGGGGATGGTCACTTGCTTTGCTTCTCATGGAATATGCGCCAATTTGGGAATACCCAACTCATCTGGGAAAAATTGGCTTGATTGGTCTCATTGCCGAGAATAAGAACCATCAAGATGCAATGGTTGAGCATTGGGGTCACTTCAAGGGGGAAACCTACCCCAACCCAAGAAAGTTTCTCAGAACCTTCTCAGATGTTCTGATCAAGGCCATTTGTGGTACTGCCCCCCCCCCCCCCAACTAACCTTGCCCCGCCTCTGTACAAGGAGAATCTCTGTTATGTTCTTTATCTTCATATTTGGTCCATCCCGAAATCTACAATAGCATTGCACAAACATGTTTGGAGGAGATCGCATTGCACAAAAAAAAACTGGTGGTGCACATCCCCCCATTTCACACATGTTTTGGTGGAGACAGGTCGATTTCTGCCCAAATCGACTTCGAATCCCAGGCGCTCGTCACCCAAAGCCCGATCTGCATGCCGCCGGCTCCTCCGCCTCCGCCGGCGCCGGAGGTCCCGGCGTCGCCCGCGGCGTCGGAGCCCGAGGCAACGGAGGTGGACACCGCCTGTTGCAAGCGAGCATCGAGCTGCGAGCTGCGAAGTGGAAGAGACCAACTTGCGGTGCCTGGAAGGTATGAACTGCCTTTCGAGCTAAAATGGGCCATCTTCCGAGCAACGAAAGGCTTTCGCTGGCGAAATGATTTTCCGAAAGCCAAATGAACTGCATGAACAGGTGTCGGTTTGGTTTGAGGCTCTTTAGAACCTCCATCAGTTTTGTTTTGGGGGGTCCGGTTTGACACATACCCAACTGCACTGCGTGAGGTTGCATGAGGTTTGAGGGTGGATGAGCTTGCAAGGGAGCCTACCTGGTAGGAAAAGGAAACAAAAAGGGAAGCCTTGCCATTTTAGGTGCCATTGGTACCCTAATTTGGGCTCGGTTTGGAGGGTTCCCCGACTTTCAGACCAACCCAATCACCCAGTCTAAAGCGGATAGGAGGGTGTGGAAAGACTACACTACCGCTGCTCTCAGGAAAAGGCCTCTTGCCCTTGTTCATAATTGTGGGCAAAGGGTGGATTTGGACTGGGAATGGACTCCTTAGATTCCTGGACGCACGCAAGACATAGCCCTTAGATTTCCCACATTCTAACACGCAACTATATTTATGCATGGTCAAAGCGAAGATCGGAAACTTTACAATAGTTGTTCGATCAACCCACCAAGCCCGAGTGACCAGGTGTCTTGACAATACAATTGTCCCCTTGAAACCTCACCCCACCAAACAAGACAAGCTATTTGGCAGCAACCAGGCGCTGTGACACCCAAAGACATGGTCAAACCGCGGTATTTTCCCAAGCTGGAGATAAGCTCGTCGTGGAGCGGCCGCGCCTGCGTCGCCTGGGCCTGAGGAACCTGCACGCTGCACTGGACCTCAAAGTCACCCGATCCGAAGCCATCAGGTCACGGCTTCGAGGCGACCCAACTGTTGAAAATGGAGGCCTCCCATTTGCGTTCGGAGCCTCAAAAATTTGCCCCAATCTTCTGGGTTTCAGTTCGGTTGCTGGCCGCCAGCCCGCCTGCGACAAAGCGGCCGTCGCCCATCCATCGTCACACACCTGCGAGAAGATTCTCATCAAAAAAAACCCAAGCATCAATCAATCCATTCCCTAAATACATCAATGATCCACCCCCCCGAATTCAATCAAGCATCCATCCCCCTTTGGTGTCCTTCAGCACACCTTACGGGTTGCTATCCCCCCCCAAGTGGCTGAGTCTGCCGCGCAGCGCGACACATCCGAAGGATCCGGCTCACCGTGCAGGCAGTTGCAGTCCCTGTCAGCGGCCGCAAAATCGCGACTTGAAATTTGAGGGGATTCCCTTGGTATCACCAAAAGTGGCAACCTCAAAGAACATTCTTCCCACTGGCCAAGAAACCCAAGCGCATGGTGTATTTAAATCTGCAACACTGAGGTGCCCGCATGCAAGCCGCACCTGCAGAAACCAGCATTGAAAGCCGTACCACGAAGCCCACATTGACAACATGAGATCAAGGGGCTCAGGTACACAGCAAACAGAACTTGGACAACGGATCCGACCGGGGACTCTGCAGAAAAAGTAACAACAGGTTGCGGGTTAGAAGGGAGAATGAAGGGAGAATGAAAGGAGAATGAAAGGAACCAACAGTGTGAACAGGCGAAACGGCAAAACGGTTGGCTAAGTCTAAATGAGAAAGCCTTGGTAGCTCAAATGGAATTTCCGCCTCGCCTGTCGTTGTCAGTGTTGTAGGATTGGCAGTCAATGACCTTGGCAACCATCACACAGAACCTGAACCCCTTCGGGCTCCATGAGGGCAAAAAAAAAGCACCGCGGAAGATTATGTTAACTTCGCATTGATCGGAGGACCGTGCTCATCAGGGGTGGCAAGCCTGGCATGGGGAAAATGTTCTATTTTAGGGTCCTCCGCTTCAATCCGAAAGACACAAGTTGGATGGGCTCGGCATGGGCGGACCTCTGTTCGTGATCTCTGAGACCCCTGCGCTAGGGCATCGCCAACAGCGATGCACTTGTTCGCCTCAGGTGCGAGCTCAGATCGGAATTTGCTGAGCAAGCCCCGCGCGCACTAGCGGAAACTTGGGGCCCATGCCATCCCCTTCAACTGCCCAAGTTTGTTGCGTTCTTCTTACTGCTGGACTCCGGAGCCACATGTGCCTTTGTCTCATCAAGGCACTCAAGTTTTAGTCCCCCCCTCCCCCCCCGCGTATGTTGATGCGTGCTGAAGGAGACGGCTTGAACAACTCTACTTGATATGTTTGTTGTTTGAAATCGCTCGTTTAACAAACCTCCTTCTGGGTGTTGGTTGCCCCAGAGGTTGGTGCCAATTGTTGAAACAACTTTGACCCTAGCTGCTCTTCATGCGGCCATGGGTCAAAACCCCGTACCCCCAGTCCCAGTGAACATCCCAATGGGCCCAATCCCCACTAAAATAGACTAAAATGGGTGGTGCACCTATCCCAAAATGGTACCATTGTTGTTGAACCATGGCCATGTGAGACGAAAGATGCTTTTTCCACCTGGGCCGGTGGCTTGCGCATCATACTCTTCCGGTGGCTCGCAATCGTCGGCCACCGGCTCGCACCTCCCAGTTGAGCAAAAGACGCTGTGCTGAACAGCTGTGCCGTCCGATCAACGTGTGGTGCCTATTGGTTTCTCTCAAGTGAACAGTGTAAAGGGATGTTGAGCATGTCACCTTAAGTCACCCGGCCTAGCTTGCGCGGCGTTGAAGAAATTCCGCGCTCCATCATACTTCAGGACGCAGCAAAGCGGCCCACCTGGCGCAAATCTCCGGAAATGGACTTTTGGTTCTATCAACATGGCTACGGGCCATAAGTATTCACTTATGTTGGGAATGCAATAATCCCTTTCAGCCAGGTGGTAGCACCACCTGCTCCACACATTCGCAAGCGAGATCGAAGGCCCCCCCGAAGAGGGTAACACCACCTACTGAAGTGGCTTTTTCAGATGTGTTTCGCTCACATAGATTGCACAGAAACCCTCCGTGTCCAAAAAGGCAAGCGTCCGTCTTCCTCCAAACAGAAGGCACCGGTGTTACCTGGGACTTCTTCTAGGTGCATCCCGGCAGCGTGGAAAAGGAGCGTGTCAAAGGGTGACCCAACAAAAACTGCTTGCTGTCCGCTTGGCTGGCCTTCACGCCAATCCTGGAAAGGGTCCCCTCAAACACGGGGAAATGCTCGTTGGGAGATCTGAATCTCAGCCGCAGGCTGGACACGCAATCCGCATCCTGGCATTGGCGGATGGCCCGTCAGGCGGCACATGAGACAGACGGGGCCAAAGAAAACATCGAGCCCACTGCCAGGATGCCAAAACTTTAGACTCCCTTGCCAAGAAAAAACAGGGCCATTCCCCAGTATCAGGCGGATCCTTCCAAAAGAAGCCATACCCCAAGGCAACATCTCTAGCCAGTGGGTGTTTCGTCTGACGGGGGGCTGGTCCGTCAGCCAACATGCCGGCCTGCGCTTCGACTGTCACCAACACCAGGAGAACGCTCCACATAGGCAGCCCATGGCGACCGGAAGTTGAGCCGACTCGCCTGCGGCGAGTGATCCACACGTGCCCTTCATCAGGCCCAGAAGTGTGTGCAGGAGCTCACACGCACGTGCTATGGTCAAACACCATGGTCAAACACCTTCGTTGGGTCTTGCTCATGCTTCCCTTTCTTGGAACACTTGCAATGGTTGCCTAACTTCCCCTATGAAGAGGTTGATGACCATCTCTACAGATTGGTACCTCGTCCGGTTTTTGTGGCTCGCCCCCCATGTTCCATGGACAAATCAGCGTCTTGTTTGACAACAAACTTGACATGCTTGGTGCTTTTGTGGGGTCGAACCCCCGGTTCTCAAACCACCCCTGGCCGCCAAACATCCTGGCAGGCGAACCAACCAAACACCAATTAGAGGGGAGCATGCGTAGCTTCGCGAATTCGGGACAGCCCATGTCCTTTGCCCAGGGAGGGTTCTTGTCGCAGTGCCGCGCCAAGAAGACGTTAAACACCTCGGAGGTGGGACCCCAGACCCTTCAAAACGTCAATGTCTTCATATCTAAGAAGCCGGCTACAGGAAATTCTACAACAAATGAGCCGAAACCCTGGCATTCCTGGCAACTTCGCGTTATGAACCCACTTGTAGCTGGTAGGAGTCAGGGAAGTGTATATGATTGAGCTACATATACACACATCAGACAACGGCTGCGCCGCGATGGGCGCCCGGGCACATCTGGAGGGAGCCGCCTGTCAGCATGAGAAGGCCACCGGTCTCTCGAACGCGATTGAGGCAGCGGCGGACCCGGTGCCTGGCAACATCCGGTTGGGAGGAGAGAGGGGGGAGGGGGGAGGGGGGGGCCACTGGAGTCAAGCACAAAGTGTCCGCTCCAATATCACGAAGATCCTAGCATGAACAACCCACAATATTGGATTTCTAGTGGAATGACTGTTGATGGATTCCCTGCCAACAGAAGGAATGAACCGAAGGTCTTCACATGTTGTTTTTGCCACCCAAAAAATCACGACGGCAGAAATATTGATCATGAGGTCGCCGACCAAATCATATCAATCCCTTTGTGAGGACATGACCGCCCAAAACACCCCCAATAGTTTAGGTGGTTTCCCAAGCGACCATATCCCGAACAAATTTCATCAGATATGGTTGCACCACCAAGTCCCCAAAATCTTCCGAATCAAAAACGGATGCCTGAGCCCGCCAAACAAAATGCCAAGGGCTTGTCGAAGCAGATTCATTTCATGGTTGGAGAACTTGACCTTAAAGATGCCCCCTCACAATATCCGCGAACCCATTTCAAAAGATGTCGCAAAGTCCCAGAATCATGTCACCTTGACCCATCATGCCGAAGTCAGTTCCTTTGCCCGCCACTCATTGATCCCAAGGCAATGTTTCTGAGAAGCCTTTCGCGCAGGGTGAGAAAGGATACAGAAACTGCCAGGACATTTGGCAGCTACGTGGCGACACTTTGAGCTTCACACATCCTTTGCTCGCACCGTGGTGCACTCGTCACGAGAGTGCGCCGCAGGGCGATTTTGTTTCATCGGCACATCAAACACAAGCCCCCTTCTCCAAATACCCAACGAAATTCGGGGTATGCTGTCAAACCCTGACTAACAAAGGAGGAAAATTGCCACAGAATGCCAGGTTTTTCGAAATATGCCCCAAAAAGGCGGGTATTCTTCCCAAACACGTCACATGGTGGCTCATGCCCCCAAGCAAAGCGGGGAGACAAAGCTCTGCGCTTGGCTTAAGCCAAGCCATGGAATCGAAATGTATGGGTCTGTCCTTTTTTACGGGAGCCCCCAAAATGGGGCTTCCCTTCTCTCAAAAAGCGACACCCCCGTACATTTCCCTTACCCCCTTCAACTGAAAACAAAAAACGGAAAGGACTAACCACCTACTATAGTAGCAACTGCGACCCTCTGGGTACAGGCCTTGTAATGCTCCGTTTGGGTCAGAATCAAAACCTGGTACTAAACGACGGATATCCGCGCCCGAGCCAATTTTTGGCTGGGACTGCCCCGCGCTAACCTTCAACATCCCGGGTTTTGATTGCAGCTCATTCGGGAGAGCGTTTTTTGACAAAAAATTGGGGTCACTCAACTGGGGATCTGGGGCTGGTTGAACTTTTTAGCAGGTTGTCAAAATTAGGGTGGGTCCAACGACTTAGGTGTCCCCCTTTCCTGGTGGGGAACCTTTTTTTCACCCTTCAGACCCTTCTTTTCAACCCTTCCCTGTTTTTTCAACCCTTCACCCTTTCTATTTAACCCTCCCCCGTCTTTTTTAACCCTCCCCCGTTCTTTTTCAACCCTCCCCCCTTCTTTCTGACCCTCCACCTCTTCCTTTTAACCCTCCATTTCTTCTTTGCCAACCCTGTGGCCGAAGCCTGCGGCAACTGCACTAAGCAACGGTTTAGGGTTGGGTTGGTTTATTCGGGGGAGGTTAAGTGGGTTTAGGGCTGGTTTCTGAAGGGAAAGGTGGATTTCTAGCTTTGTTTAGGGTTGGTTTTGTGTTGGTTTAGGTTGGGCTTAGGTCGGATTTAAGGCCTGGGATTAGGGTTTGTGTAGGAAGGGTTTAGAGGTCAGGGTTTGTTGAGGGTGGGTGTAGGGTTGGTTTGGGATGGGAAGGATAAGTTTATGGTTGGTTTAAGCTGAAGGTTGGTGTAGAGCAGGTCTGTGCTGGGTATAGGGCGAGTTTAAAGTTGGATGAGGGTGGGTTTTTGGCTTGGTTGGTTTATCTTGACTTAGGGTTGGGCTTAGGGTTGGCTAAGGCTGGGCTTAGAATGGGTCTGCCGTGCGTTTATGGTTTGGGGTTGGATTAAAATGCAATTAGGTTGAGGGTGGGTTTTGAATGGGTTTAAAGTTTAGGGTGAGGTCACTGTTGGGTATAAGGTTGGATTTACATAGTGTTAGTTTAGGGTGGGATTATGGCTTGTTTCAGGGTGGATTTAGGGTGGATTTTAGTGTTGGAATAGAATCTGCTTGAGGTGGGTTTGGGGGCGGCTTAGGGAGTAGGGTTGGATTAGGCTAGTTTAGAGCAGGATTAGGGTTGATGTACGCTGGATTTAGGGTACGGTGGGTTTATGTTTGGTTTAGGTGGTCTAGAGTAGGTCTGTGGTGACTGTAGGGTTGGCTTAGGGTTGGGGGGTGGGGTTGGCTCAGGGCGGGTATGCGGTTTGTCTAGGGGGTTGGTTTAGGCTTGGATGTGGATTGGTTTTACGGTTGGCCTGCGGCTGGATTTCGGGGTTGGGTCAAGCTTAGCTTAGAGTCTCAGGGTGGGTCTAGAGGTGGGTTCATGGTTGGTATGGTTGGTTTAAGGTTGGTTTGGAGTGGCTTAGGGTTGGATAGCTGGCTTAGGTTGGTTTGGGTTCAGTTTACGGTGGGTTTAGCTTTTTTTGGGTGGGTCTAGCTTGGATTTAAAGTTGTTTTTTGGTGAGTTTAGGGTGGAGGCAAGGTTGGTTTAGGGTTGGTTTTTGGGCTTGAGTTCAAGGTTGGTTTTTGGGGTGGTTCGGGATTGGTAAAGCTGGGTTTAGAGTGTGTTTAGGATTGGGTTAGGGTTGGCTTTGGGGCGGGGTAGGGTTGAGGTTGGTTTTGGGTCGGCGGGTCTGTTCAGGTTCGGTTCTGTGTTGGTTTAGGTTTGTCTTAGGGTTGCATTAAGGCTAGATTAGGGTGTAGGTGGGTTTAGGGTGGGTTTAGGGTGGGTTTAGGGTGGGTTTAGGGTGGGTTTAGGGTGAGTTTAGGGTGGGTTTAGGGTGGGTTTAGGGTGGGTTTAGGGTGGGTTTAGGGTGGGTTTAGGGTGGGTTTAGGGTGGGTTTAGGGTGGGCTTATCGGTTAAGGTTGGTTTGGAGTGGCTCAGGGTTGGTTGGGGTTGGTGTAGGGCTGGTCTAGGTTGGTTTGAGTTGAGTTTAGGGGGTTTAGCTTTTTTAGGGTGGGTTTAGCTAGGGTTGTTTTTGGGTGAGTTTAAGGTGGGGGCAAGGTTGGTTTAGGGTTGGTTTTTGGGCTTGAGTTTAAGGTTGGTTTTCGGGGTGGTTCGGGATTGGTTAAAGCTGGGTTTAGAGTGTGTTTAGGATTGGGTTAGGGTTGGCTTAGGGTCGGTTTAGGGTCGGTTTAGGGTTGAGGGTTGCTTTTGGGTCGGTTCTGTGTTGGTTTAGGTTGGGCTTAGGGTTGCATTAGGTTTAGGTGGGTTTAGGTGGGTTTAGGGTGGGTTTATTGTTGGCTTAGGCTAAGCTTAAGGTGTGGGGTGGGATTACGGTTGGATCAGGGTTAGGGTGGGTTTAGAGTTCGTGTAGGGTGGGTTTAGGGTGGGTTTAGGGTGGGTTTAGGGTGGGTTTAGGGTGGGTTTAGGGTGGGTGCCGGATTGGCTTGTTGGTTTAGGGTTGGTTTAGTTTGTTGATTTAGGGTTGGTTTAGTGGTCGGTTTGGGATTGATTGGTTGCGGGTGGGGTGGTTTCGAGTAGGTCTGTGGTGGTGTAGGGCGTGTGTAGGGGTTGGGGTAGGGTTCATTTAGGATGGCTTGGCTTGGGGTGGGTTTAGAGTTGGATAAGAGATGTTCCTGGTTTGCTTGGGGCGTTGTAGCGCGATTTAACGTTGGTTTGGTGTGGGGGCTGGGTTTGGGGTTGGTTTGGGCGTGTTTGGTTTAACCCTGGGCGAGGGTGAGAAAAACAAGGTTGGGGGGTGAGACAAGCAAGCTCGCGGGTGAAAAAAACAATGCGGAGGGTGAACAAAAACAAAGGATTTCTCAGGGTTGGGCAAACAAGGTTCCCGCAGACGGTTCCCAAGCAGGGTTTGAGGGTTGCAAAAAAAAAGGAAGGGTTAACTAGTGGCTGGATCCAAATCACATGGGAACACTGCTGATTTGGACCGTTTGGAGCTGGACCATTCAAGGCCATGACCCTGGCTCCTAGCGATGGGTGTGTGAGGCGTTACGCTCAACCACGCCTCGGGCAAAAAAGAGGAAGGTCAGCGCCAGGGCGAGTGCCGAACCTCGGAAACCATCCGCTCAGGATAGCCAAATGGACATGTCTGAAGGGGGGGGGACTCCTCCAAATGCGGTTCCTGTTGGTTGTCCTTTACCTCAAAACGGCACCGCAGGCAAAACATGTTCTCCAGTTTATGTTAGAGGCGTTCTATGCATGTGCCCATTAAGGCAGTTGAAAAAGCACCACCCAGCGCTAACGTTTGAAGCCCTCCAAAAACAAATTGGGTGGTCTCCCGTTTGAACAACCCAAAAAGAGTAGTGAATGGTGAATGGTGGTGTTCTCTTGGTTGTTTTTTTCCCCAAAACCCCCAAAAAGACACGCCCAAACATGTGTCAATTTTACGGTACCTGCACCCTCTACCCTGAAAACATAGATTTCGCCTGAAATTGTTTGGGTGGTTTACCGGTTTACCTTAAGGGTGGTTGTTTGTGGGTCCATGTAGCATTTGGGAATCTTAGTTGGGGACCCTTTGCTGGACATCATTTAGGATTCCCAAGAAAAACAAAAGCCAGTTGTCCATCTTACTGGTCTGAAAAGGACCCTGAAAAGCACCAGGTCCTTCCCCCCGCCGGCGACTTTGCAGGCCAAGCGAGCTGACCCCCCTACTCCAAATAACCCCTGGTGCAAGGAAGGGACCAAGGTGACCCTCAAATCTTCCGTGGTTGACGTGCCTTGGCGGTTGAGTATATGGTTGGTTTACTTAAATACCATCCATCATAGCCTGAAAGAAGCGCTCGTGGAGAAGTGGGAGACACCAAGCACAACCTTTGGGGTCAAAATGGGTGCGCGTGTTGTGTCATACCGTTTTCAGTTTCAAGGGGAACCACCAGAGAAACCCCTTGAACCCATTTCGAAGGTCCCAGTTAACATTTTCCACAGTGAGCTGTAAGAGCTCCGAGCTGGGCAGAGCTCAAGTTGATTCCGACAGGCTCGAAGACTCTTGGAGGCTCTAAGGATTGAACACGGAATGCTCCGATTCTTGAACATGACTGGTCGCCAATTTACTTGAAGTGAGAACCTCTATAGCTTCCAGCAATCTGGGGAAAAAGTTGGGCTCCTTTGAGATTGACCCATTTGGGTGTCCCTTTTTGCGGCGCCCCCTCAAAAAAGAGCTCAACTCCAACCACCTCCCGCTGCTCAGGGCTCGGCACACAATTCCCCGCGCCACGCTTGCGCGGCTCCATGTCGGCTCACCTGGCAGACTGCAGGGCGCTTCTTCAATGACATGGGTGTGCGTGGGGGCTGGGGGGGCGGCGTGGGATGGGGGCCTCCCACAACGGACCAGTACCAAAGGGGGGAATGTAGCGTTTAAGGGAAACCAAATGGAAAAACGTTTTGGGGGGGTCCCTTGCTTCGAGACAAACCCAAGTGCGTGTGGCGTGTATACACGGCCTGGAAGATATATATATATATATATATTTATATTATGTATGTGTATATATATATATATCCGCATCTGTTTCTTCTCTGCAAATGCACTCGGCGCCACGGCAGCCCAGGTGTTGCGAAGTCTAGCCGGACCCACAATTCTCATCGGCGCCCAACCTGCACGCACATTTGGATTGACTAAGTACAGCGCCTGCACCCCTTTTAATGCGTGAAGTACCGATTGGCTTAGCAACCAGAGTGCCGCTGCTGGTATGAACACGCGTACTTCCAGCATACTTCCAGTCTTCAGATTCTGAGACGCGCGAAACCTTCGAATCAGCCTGCCTTCGGTAGAAAGGAGGTGATGGCAGGTCATTCGGCGCACTTCCCATGCATGCAGGGCATTGGCTGGTTGGCGAGTCAGCTCAATCCAGCTGAAAGGAGTTGCTCAGATTGCTCGACTTCGATTTCGCCAGTTGGGGTCGGAGCCTTTGGTCAACCCCAAAAGCTGAGCGGACAAGAATGTGCAGTCATGGCAGTTTCCCTGCTCGAATTTCCCCCGCTATGTGAGCTAAGTGTTGCACTTGTGGATGAGGATGTTTGCTTTCCATGTCCCGCCTGCAAGAATACGCATGTGCATCTGTCTCCAAATTTAAAAAAACCTCCCAAATCAGTGATGTTCTTCCAGTTTCCTTTCAAAATGCACCCGCCCCCCCCCCCCCCCCGCAAAGAACAAACCAGCACCCCTGTATCCGCCAACCCCCTTCCTGATCTTTATGTAGCATCAATTGTAACGTTGGGCCTTGGTGATGATGCTGGGGATGTTGCTACTGCATGTCTCGGTCTCAAACCTGCCGCATCTACACAAAAGTGCCGCCCTTCTTTGTCCGCAACTATACAAAAGGGTCTGAGGCTCCACTCCAGGATTGACAGCCCCTTCCAGCAACCCTCCAACACATCCCTGTCTCATCACTCCTGCCATCTCAAACTACCCTCAAACTTGGAAATTGCACAATATCCTGTCTTCAAGGGTAGTTTGAGGGTCAAGGTTGATTTAGGTGGTCCGTGTTGGTCACGCGGCTTTTTGCTTTCAATGCATGGCAAACGGCGCCAGGTGGTCGGCGCAAGCCAGGTCACATCCCTTCAGGATCTGTCCTCTCCGAATTACCTGGCACTGCACTCAAAAATGCACTTTTCTAGCTGTTCGCTCCCCATTCTCTTCAGGCATCATTCCCTTCAAAGAATGGGCCAAAACCTTGGAAAATGGGTGGTTTCCAAAGAGAACGATGGGTGAAGAGAATGGGGAATCAAACCTTTGAACTTTAGCCACAATCAAATCCCCGGTGGATTCAGGTCAGTAAGGGACAGTCCCGGTGCGGCGCCTTTTTGCTTCTTGACATGGTTTTGGGTCGACCACTTTGATAGCAGGTGTTGATTGCGACTCCACGTGGGTACGTTCTTTCCAACAATTCTGGAAGCTGGGAATAGTATCTTTGAAGCAATTTTTAGAAGACTCCAGTCCTCTTGAAAAGGCTCCCTGTCCCCTTCCAAAGCCGCAAAAACAGTGAAAACCGTAAAAGTCGAAGCCAACCGCCAGCCGGAGAAAAACAAAAGATCAAACGAAATAGAAAATCCTGAAACAAAAAACCTGGCTCTCCTCGGAAGATTGGGGCGCCCTGGCAGGTGTTCATCGGAGAAAAAGAAAGCCCTTTGCTCGTCCCCCAACTCGATTCACTACCAAACGATCTTGGCAGTTGCCCGTGTCACAGTCAAAGAATCTGGTTGCAAGGCACCTGACTTTTTCCAAGCCCACTCAAGGCAACGCCCCAAAGCATCATTGGGTTTCGCGCGATGTACCTCTAGAAATCGGTGAGCTCCATCTGAAAAAAACATCACAATCTGATCTGCCCGCCTTCGCTTGCAGACCAGTCTCCAGAGTATTCGTCCTGGTTGCAGGGTTGGGCGATGCAACCCCTTAAACGTGGGGTGCCTTCTTTGAGGAAACTCTTTTTGGGCTGCAAACCAAATAGAAACCACTAGCTTGAGGGTTCCCCTATTCAACCTTATTCAGAGCCAAACTCACATGTGCAAGCCACGATTGTTGCAAGAACAGAAACTGCTTTGGGCTTATCTTCGCGAATTGCACCGAATCAGGTCCAATTGGTTCCATGTTTTGACTAAGGTAGGCTTCACTTCGATTCAAGGGCCCGACTAACCTCAGGGTGGTAAAAGCAATGGAGCCCTGGTTGCCACCAACCCTGCCTCGTTCAGCTCCGATTCTTTCAACTGCCCCAGTGAATTCTCTCGGAGTTCACTGGAGGCCTGTTTGGCAGACCACAGCCCAGAATGCTCGTCCGCCAGGCTGTCCCTTTCCTCGCTTGAGTCACTTGAAACCCGGCTAAAGTGGTCGACCCCAAAACATAAAAACATGAAACGAAGCAAAGAGGATTGACGGATATCCGCGCGCATACGTTGTTGGGACTGTCCCCTGCCAATCTTCTACCCGGCAGAAAGGAAATCACAGGCTAACCTCTGGCGGCAAGGGAAATAGCTGGGTGCCCTTTCCGCTCCGGACAAACCAATCCGCAAAACCCCACCCGCGTTCAGCGTCCTTTAGGGGCGTTGGCTTCACAAGGCTTGGTTGCTGTTGACCCCTCTGCAAAAAGTTCAGCTTTGTGTGGGTCCAATGGCAAATCCACCGTCTCCCAAACAGTCAAAGTCCAAAGATCCAAGCTTGGGGTTCTCCCCTGCCCAGTAACGGTGACCACAATCAACACAACACAAAAAACACGCCGGGAACCTTTTTTTTGGGTTGGGGAGGGGGGGGGCGCGTGCCTGCTTCTGGCCAGCTGGGGGTCCGAGGGCGGGGCGGGCTGGAAACGGCATGTGGTTGTTTAATTTTGCATATTCTGAGCAATTCGGGCAACTTGCACGCGAAAAAGCACAAAAAAGAACAAACACAAACACAAAAAAAACACAAACAAAAGCACACAAAAAGGCACAAAAACCACAAAACAAGCACACACCAAAGAAAACAAAACACAAACGCGCAAAACCACGCTTCCCATGCCGCTCGCAGGGACAGCACGAGAGGCGGGCGCGCAGACCACAAGCAACATCAGAACATGAGCCACAAACACGAACTAGCACAAAACACCACACAATGAAATAAGAGCACTGTGTCAGCCTGAGCTGTTTGTTGGGACACTCTATCAGTATTGGAGGGACGCGCCGCGGCTGGCAAACTCACATGCAGAATGTGTGCTCCTCCTGAATAGACACTTCAAGGCAAACCCTTTTGACGGCTGTGGCTGGGCAGGGGAGGACCCCAAATCCAAGCAACTAGCCATACAGAAAGTCGGGTCATTTCGGCAAGTCTCCGAGGAACACGACGCCGAGTGGTCGCCGAACACGTCTTCCCGGACACTTTCCTCCGCGGCGGAAGCGGCTGGCGGTTTCGGAGACCCCTCCAGGAGCTCCAGGAAGCAATCCTCGCCGGAATACGCGGCGGAGTCCATGCCTCGCGGAGAGAGGTGGTGGGTCTGGTGCCCTTGGTTCCATGTTTTCGATCAGGGAAAAAACCCTCAAAAGAACACACACCAACCAAGGCAACCAACCAGCGGCTCTTAGCTGTGTGTAGTTCTGTGGGGAATGGCCTTTGGAAAAGGGTGGATTGAAAGGAAGACTGAGACACCCGACAATCAATCACCGAAATAGTGGCAGCAAAATCCGATTTTGGAACCCACACGGGCGCGGAGGGGTCGAAGGAAAAGACAATCCCGGTGTTTTGAGAGACCCCGGCTTGATCTTTGAGCATCTGAGCCAGGCCAAAGGCTGTCTTTGTACTCCTGCAGGGCATCCACTGAAGCGGCCGGGGATGATTCCTCGCAGGGCGAGCCAACCCCCACCCAAAAAGAGATTCAGAATCCTCAATGTTGGGTTCCAGGCTACTGTGCAGGGGACAACACCTATTGTTTCAACAACCTCAGACTCATTTTGAACTCCCTTCAAAGGTGTTGGGGGCCTCGTTCAAACAAATCCTTTCCCGGGCCATGAACCGCCGGCGGGTTTCTCGCTCATGACTTGGCTTCCTCAAGGCGGGCCCGGTTGAGTGGCAACGACTTTCGCCCAAAAAATCCTGAGGGAATGGGTTGGGGTGTTCCTTGGGGTTCAGGGAAACAGCCCTTCTTGAGAAATCCCGAACGAGAGCAAAAAGACAAAAGGCGAATGAGAGCAAGATTTGGAAAGCCAGGGAACGAGCGAAGAAGAGAATGGAAAGCAACAGGGGGGAGGGCAAACAAAGACTCTCCCACCACCATTAAAATGCATTGTGGCCCCCTTTGGGGAAATGCTTGGACAACACAGAAGACTGAAAAGAAGAGGACAAATAGACGGAGAAAAAGAAGAACGTATCAAATCGCAGAGAAAGAGCAGAAGACAGAAGTAAGAAGCAAGCAAGAAGGAAGTAAGAAGGACGAAAGAAAGGAAGCGAGAAGGAAGCAAGAAGGAGGCAAAGAAGGAAGCAAAGAAGGAAAAAGTCCGCTCAATCCGTCTTGTTGCCCAATCCTGCCTCACAGCCAACAAATGCAACAGTTGGTGGCAACAGCGTTGCTGCGCCGGTGTGGTGCTGAAAATCCTCTTGCGCTTGATTGGCATCACTGTCTCGGTCGCTCCCAGTCAACGAACGCGAGCCATCCCCAGGTGCTTGGAGGCCACCAAATGTGTTCGGCCTTTCGGCATCCTCGCTCTGCTCCTCCTCAGTATACTGTTCGTCTTCAGAATCTGCCTTGCCTGATGACAAACCATCAACCACATGCTCTGCTAATGCTTTGCTGGCCTCCTCATCTGGCTTCGATGTAGCCTGCGCATCATGGTCAACGCCATGTTGGCCTTCCCTGTCGCTGGGGTCTGCATGCGAGCTACCAACATCTGCAGATACCGCACTCTTTGAATGTGGGCTGCCCGCTTCGTGGGCTGCGGCAGACAGCCGCTCCGCGTCTTCGTTCTGCTCCTCGTCTGTATATTGGTCTTCAGAATCTGCCTTGCCCGATGACAAACCATCAACCGCATGCTCTGCTAATGCTTTGCTGGCCTCCTCATCTGGCTTCAATGTAGCCTGCGCATCAAGGTCAACGCCATGTTGGCCTTCTCTGTCGCTGGGGTCCGCATGCGAGCTACCAACATCTGCAGATACCGCACTCTTTGAATGTGGGCTGCCCGCTTCGTGGGCTGCGGCAGACAGCCGCTCCGCGTCTTCGTTCTGCTCCTCGTCTGTATATTGGTCTTCAGAATCTGCCTTGCCCGATGACAAACCATCAACCGCATGCTCTGCTAATGCTTTGCTGGCCTCCTCATCTGGCTTCAATGTAGCCTGCGCATCATGGTCATCGCCATGCTGGCCTTCTCTTTCGCTGGGGTCTGCATGCGAGCTACCAACATCTGCAGATACCGCACTCTTTGAATGTGGGCTGCCCGCTTCATGGGCTGCGGCAGACAGCCGCTCCGCGTCTTCGTTCTGCTCCTCCTCTGTATATTGGTCTTCAGAATCTGCCTTGCCCGATGACAAACCATCAACCGCATGCTCTGCTAATGCTTTGCTGGCCTCCTCATCTGGCTTCAATGTAGCCTGCGCATCAAGGTCAACGCCATGTTGGCCTTCTCTGTCGCTGGGGTCCGCATGCGAGCTACCAACATCTGCAGATACCGCACTCTTTGAATGTGGGCTGCCCGCTTCGTGGGCTGCGGCAGACAGCCGCTCCGCGTCTTCGTTCTGCTCCTCCTCTGTATATTGGTCTTCAGAATCTGCCTTGCCCGATGACAAACCATCAACCGCATGCTCTGCTAATGCTTTGCTGGCCTCCTCATCTGGCTTCAATGTAGCCTGCGCATCATGGTCATCGCCATGTTGGCCTTCTCTGTCGCTGGGGTCCGCATGCGAGCTACCAACATCTGCAGACCCCCCGCTCTTTGGCAGGGGATCATTTTCTGCAGGCTTGCAGTCAAGCTTCTGACGTGGACTCGAGCTGTGCTCCTTTGAACCTGCTTTGGATTCTATTGCACTCTCGAGGATTGATTGCAATGCTCCTTCGCTGCAAGTTTGCTTGACCTCATCCTCGACGTGTTCCTGATCGCTCACTCGCCCTTCGCCCCGGTCCGCATCCTCAGAAGCCACCTGGATGCAAGGCGGCAGCACCCTGGTCGCTCCCTAGTCCGTAAACATCACGCCAAAATGAAATTCACTCGCCTCGCTTATGGGGACGTTCAAAACCTAGGAATGGGAACCCTGGAGCAACAAAACCCCTCACCTTGCCGTTGGAAGTCGATCCCTCCAGCACAGTTAGATCCGGCTGCGTGACAGCGACGGTGACGGGGGTGACAGGCTTCTCTTCGCCTGAGCATCCAAAAACAGCCGAGAATAAACAACGGGATCCTCATCAGTTGATGGTGACGTGTGACTTGGCCCAAACTTATCCTTTCAGGGACTTTGAACATGGAAGCAACCATGTGTGCGTCAAAGTAGGGATTCGGCCAACCTAATTGTGGCTTTCTTTTTGGTGTCTCTTTCAACCAGGAATGGCACCCTCGAAAACAAACACGCGCACACACACACACACAACCGCACACGAAAGTGGGTTTGTTATAGACAAAAAACCTGAACACTACTCAAAGAATTCTGGGAGCACCCATGTGTTTAGGGGCATGGACGCTCCCTTTTGGCTTCCTCAAAATTGGTCGTTCCCCTTTGGCTTCCCTGACTGACCCATGCCAACGGGCGTTCGCATGCACCCCTGCCTGGGATGTCGTCCGTCGGCTCCTTCACTGGCAGGGGCTGCCCCCTTATTTCAGCCTACCTTTGACGGCTTCCCTAAAGATGCATCCAAAAAACCCGCCTACTCTGCAAGAAGCGTCTCGAACATGAGCTGGTAAAGCTCACTTTTTGACTGGCTCAAACTCATCCTGCCCGATCGGTGCTTTGAAGCCCAAGAAATGGTGCGCGGGGCCCCCAATTGACTCCAGACACGTGGAGGTTCAACCGCCCCATTTCTGGCAGGGAACCCACTGAGCTTCCAGAAAGATAGTCTGCGGTGTGTTTGGGGTGCAGTGCGCCAGGCAAGGGCCCCCGCGAAAGGACTTCCGCGTTCCTTCTCCCTTTCGCACCGAGCCTCCAAGAACGGAACAAACGCCCACCCCCTCCTCCCCTCTTCCCCCAAATACCAAAAGTTTGGGGTGAGCATGCTTCTTCCTTGCAGCGCGAGCTTCCGCCTCCCTTTCGCAGAGCGTCTGCGACTCGAACCCTACACAAGCCACCCCGAACAAGGAACGCCGACACTCAAAAATCAGGTGCTTGCTTCAGGCCCTCACTTCATCTTAGACACAAGAACCATCGTGGTATCTAAGTCTCGGGTTGTCTGTTTATGTCTGTTTATCTAAGACGATATGGTTTATCCTGCCAAGTGAGTCCAACTTCTCAAAACCCGCGGCTCCCTCAGCCCAGCCTCGAGTGCGATGCCGGAGAGCTTCTTGCTCTTGCCTCAACGCATGCTCACAGCGAACGGTTGTGTCTCAAGACTCAAAATCAAAATAGGGGCCGTCTCTTGCTGGCTCCCTCCAAAAAGCATCCGAAAGAAAGGCTCCCTTTTTTGAGGCAAGGCCAAGCCAAGCCCAAATGAGCTCAGCTCATGAACTCGAAACGGGATCCCTGACGAACAAAATCCTGCAACGCTTTCGCCATGTCAACATTGGAAGTTTCAGGGCCCATGGCCCATAGTTGCAAACATGTTAAAATGACCGAAATCCTGCACCACCTGTTACGAATGCCAACAACATTGAACATGGGATAGTGGTCTGGGTGGCCTGTTCAGTGACAAAATGCGGTGAGAGGTGGTGCAGGATTTCGTTCGTCAACCGTACGCGTTCTGGGTCCGTCCCAGGTTCGCCAGCACGCCCCAATGGTATCCCCCCCCCCATGCCGCGCACCAACTACCCTAAGCGGAGTCTACACCCTTCAGTTGACTCCAAACCCAGCCTACGCCCACTCAAAACAAACCAAGCCGCAACCAACCCTTATCCAACCCTGCCCGCAACCACTAGAACCTGGAGCAAAGATTAGGGGTTGGTGTCCCGTGCTTTTCTATCACCACCCCCCAAATACCACAACATGCCGTGTTTGCCAGCTACAAAGCCCCAAACAACCATTCCCCTTTTTCGTGAGCGACTGAACTATTTTAGGGGGGGTCCTCTGTCTAGCAAAGGCGTCCAGATTAATCCGAATGTAACATTCGGCAAAACCCAAGTCGACCATAACTCGGCAAAACCATCTCTTCAACCTCGAACCTCGAATCGGCGGCCCCGCTTTGCCAGCGCCACACCCTCTGCACCTGCGGACTTTTTGGGGTTTCATTGCTTTGAGAGAAACCCACAGGAAAATCAACCATCTGGACCCTCGAAGCAGCCTGAAAACAAGGAAACCGCCGCATAAATTTGGGTTGAGACATCTCGTTTTTGAGGCTCCAGGTACCCGAAATCATTCAAGAATTGATTTGGGGGCGCAGCTGTTTAAGGTCGGGACTGTCCCCAAATCTTCAATTGCTCTTTCCTTATGAAAACCAAGACCTTGGGGCCACACGGAAAACAAAAAATGGACTTGTGTCAAAATGGCGGAGCCCCTCCAAACCAAAAGGGCGTTCCTTTTGGTTTCCCTTTGAACCAGGGTGGAAGGATACCCTTGAGAAAACACACGCACACACACGCACGCACGCACGCGCACGCGCACGCGCACGCGCACACGCACACGCACACGCACACGCACACGCACACGCACACGCACACGCACACGCACACGCACACGCACACGCACACGCACACGCACACGCACACGCACACGCACACGCACGCACGCGCACACGCACACGCACGCACGCACACGCACACGCACACGCACACGCACACGCACACGCACACGCACACGCACACGCACACGCACACGCACACCCACACACACACACACACACACACACACACACACACACACACGCGCGCAAGCTACCATGGTTGCTTGGGGGACGATCGCCTGGATCATGCCACGTCTGTGTCTGGCTTCTTGACACACACACTCTCTCTCTCTCTCTCCCTCCCCCCCAAACAAGGTGTGGTGTCCATTCCCACATTAAGGGTCCTTGACCCATAGTGGGAACTTTCCAATCAAAAGCCTCTAAATGTCAGCTTCATGTGAGCAAGCTGTCCCAAACTGCTTTCCCCTTTTTGGCTTGGGAGAGAGAGAGAGAGAGAGAGCGAGAGAGAATGAAACGTTTAGGTCCCTTTTGCAACAAGAGCCGTTGCAACGGGTTTGAGGAGTTACGGGTCCCCAATATCACTCCGAAACAGGCGAAACTTAGACGGAGGCTGGCTGCCCGCAACATCGCCTTTTTGTTGCCGTAGAAAACATAAGGCATGGTTCAGTTGCCACCAAAAGCGCGGGGCAGAAAACGAACCAATTCCATTTGGGGGAGTTCCAATGGACCATAAATCCAAATGCCAATGACCCATGGGCAATTTTGCCCGAATACATGCCAGAAGGGTCTGTGGGAAAATGTCCGACGTCCGACCGAGGACTCGTCCTCCCCAAACCAACAGACTTCCATTCGGAGCAAATGTGAGTGAGCGATAAAACCCATGGACAGACACACGTACGCGGAGACTTCCAATAATGTCAGTTGCGATAACCCCGGGAAAAGGCCCCTGATACATGGGTTGGTTACCCGCTTCGTGGCTTTTGGGAGGTTCCCAGCCACCCTTTCGACTTCTAATCTGCTAACAACAAAGGTGCCATAAAATTTCCCGTGGCCACGGCTTCTGGGGATATGGATTTGAGTTCTTCTAAAGCAGAGGTCCCCTAAAACAGTTCTTTTCCGTGGTTTCTCTTCAAACACAAGTAAGCCATTTTGAGAGACTCCCAGACCCCCTCCAAAATGGGCTGTTGTGCGCACCCGATTTATATATTTTTTCGCTGGCCTTCCGCGCGCAGGCGAGGAAGATAGGCAGCCTCCCCATCCGATCGAAAGAAGCTGCTCGGAGATGAGCCGTCGGAGCTCAACCAACTTAACCCGACTGGAAACGGGACATGCGAAACGCTTTGTTCACTGGTTTTGGTGGGACATTTGAAAGCCCCCAACTTGTCAGTGAAACAGAGAAAGAAAGAAAGCAAGAAAGAGCAAGAAAGAAAGAAAGAAAGAAATACAGAAAGCAAGAAAGAAAGCAAGAAAGAAAGCAAGAAAGAAAGAAAGAAAGAAAGAGAGAGAGAGAGAGAGAGAGAGAGAAAGTCCCCATGTCCTGGACCCAAGACAGAACATATATCGGTAGTAGTAGTAGTGGTAGTGGACTCAGCAGCAGCAGCAGCAGCAGCGGAAGTAGCACCACCTGCGAACTGCTTTTTCCTCCGCACCGGACTTTGATCTTAGACTGCCCCCTCCTCCAGCTCCGCGCTGAACGCTAACTTACTGACGCGCTGCCCCTTCCTCCAGCTCCACAAAAGAGTGCGCAGGACCCTTCCTCACCGATTTGTTTCTTCTGTGGTCCCGGATCATTTGGTCTGATCCTCCTATCTTTTGGGTTCTGAATCCTGAATTATTGTTGCCTGAGGCACTTTTCACCAACCCAAGAAAGGGTGCCTTGAACAAAGGGAGCACGCCCGCAATAAGATGGTGACACATCCATACTTTCCCTGTGAGCTTCCCTTTGATGTCCCCCTAAAACGGAGGAAACAGTGCTTCTCAAAAGATACAAAACTCAACCTGTTGTCTTCCATTGGTTGTTGATTCCTTTCACTGGCCCCTATCCTTTTTGCAGCACCCTGGACCAGCCTCAAAAACACCAAAGCGGGCCAGCCCCTGAGTTCTCACGGACGCCTTTGGGTTGTTTCCGGAATGTCCCGTAAAGTTTTTCGCAACCCCAAAACAAAAAAGACAAAAAGACTAGTCGCCTCTTACGCAAAACCTCGGCCTCAGCGGGTCGATGTCCTGGGACTGCTCCGCCTCGTCACCCTGAGGTGTACTAGGTCAGTGTTGACTGCTGCCCGGGGGGTTCAACAGTCGCCTGCTACCTACCGCATTTTTGGGCAGCTTTGACAGTGGTAAAAGAATGGGGCCAGCACCAGGACGGGAAGGGGATGAGTTTCGTGGGCCATCCTCAAGGTTCAGATGGAAAACCCCCCACAAGTCACTTGAAGGGAGCCAGGACGATGAAGGTGTGCGTGTGCAAAGTAGGGAAGCTCCTAATTTTGAGGGGACCGATCCCAAGACACACCCATCCGTGACTGCCGGGAAAAGACAGAAAACTCAGAATTCCAAGAGGGGTGCATCGTGTAAACCCTATAAAAAGAGGCGTGGTTAGGTTGCCATGGTACCTATGTATGCAACACATTGAGCCAATTAATCAGACCCCGGCAGCAATTGGGGGACTCGGCTACTCAGCTGGAAGCGGGTCCAATGGGAATTGGGAATTCCCATGACTCAAAACCTGGGTACACGAAGGTGTTTTCATTTTACATGCTTCTGGGTAGACCAGTTTATACCAGGTGTTTATGGAATCCCTAAGAGGGGCAGGTACAAGGGGGGGTAGTTGAGAGTTGCAGGGTTCCTTAGGGTTCCTTAAAGTTCCTAGGGTTCTTATTAAGGTTCTTTAGGGAGCCGCAGGCCCCACACACCCCACCCCCGGGGACCACACTCTCTTAGGGATTCCCCAAGGTCTTGATTACTCAGGTGACAAGAGACAGAATGGGTCAGCCTCAAATGGGATATGGAACCCCCAAAAGCAATTGGGGGGGGGGGCCTTGGTTTCCCTTTGGTTTCCCTTTCAAAACAACCCGAAAAGGCTCTTTGGCCACACTTATATGGGTATGTCTGGATCAGCTTGGAGGGCTGATAAGGCTACAATGTCTTTAGTGGCTGGTCCCCGGGTCCCCCCACCCTTCGGATGGGTTTTAAAGGGGAGCCAAAAGGAAACCATCTGGGGAACTACCCTCCCTAAACCAAACACCAATAATGTTGCTCGACTCAACAGCGCCTTACCCTGCAAATTGATACGGATCCCCAAAACGGGTGTCCCCAAAAGAAGATTCCTACAAACACATTGGTCTTTTGGGTTCCATCTTGGCTGCGCCCCCAAAAATGCGGTTTTCCTTGTGGCGTCCTTTGAAAAAAACAGCAAAACAAGCACCCTCGAAGAAAAAGACAGTCCCATACTGTGGATGGACGAAATCCATTTCGCGCCACCTAAGAAACCCTGGAATGATGTGGGCATGGGTCAAAATCCCGTACCACCAACATCCCAATCCCCATTAAAATAGGCTCTAAAATGGGTGGTGCGTTCACCTACCAACCAAGATGGGATCCACAGCTGATACCGCTGACGAAATCCATTTCGCACGACCTAACAAGCCCTGGAATGATGCAAAAAAACAACAAGCCCCACTTAAGAAGCCCTGGAAGGATGCAGAATAGACAACAAACCCCACTTAAGAAGAAGCTAAGAAGCCCTGGAAGGATGTAAATCCCAACAAATGCAGGGGTTTCCCCATGGCTTCGCCAGGTCGAAAAATGGGCCTTGTCGAGCTCCGCAGGCTCCGCGGAGGCTTCCGCGGCCTCGACCTCTTCGGCGGCCTCCTGGCCGGGGGAATGGCCCCTTTAAAAGAAACAAAACAAGTAAAATAACTAAATTACTTCGCTTCGAGCAATCCCCACCCTCCACACTCACGAGCATACGACCGTTATAACAAATTCCTCCGCATCCTAGAGACTTCGACTCCAAATTCCCATCGGCCCCTTCCCAATGATATTTTGCCTGTCTGCGTGTCAAACTCCACTTGTCTGCGAGCCGATCTCGAGAACTCGAAAATCGGTTCTGTTAACAAAAGCCAAGCCCCTTCCAAAAAGAAACCCATCGGGGGAATAAACGAAGTTGTTTATACACAACCCAAAGCCACACAAAAGCATCACCCTTTCCGAGCCTCAGGGTACACTCAAAACACGAAGGCACCAACATGAAATGTAAACCCAACTGTGCGCCGGGCGAGACATTAAGCAAAACCAGACTGGCGGAATACTGGCGGGATCCACTGGCGAATAATTACTGGCGAGCCGCTCCGGCTCAATACTGGCCGGATACTTGGCAGGATCCACCGGATAATCAGCGGGATACTAGGCAGGATCCACTGGCGAGCTACTCTGGGATACTCAGCGGGATCCACTAGCGGGCTGCTCTGGTGGGATAATCGGCAGGATCCACTGGCTGGCGGGATACTCGGCGGGATGCGCTGGCGAGCTACTCTGGGATACTCAGCGGGATGCTCGGCGAGATCCGCTGGCGGGCTGCTCTGGTGGGATACTCGGCGGGATTTATTGGCGAGCCGCTCTGGCGGGATACTCGGCGGGATCCACTGGCGAGCCGCTCTGGCGGGATACTCGGTGGCATCCACTGGCGAGCCGCTCTGGCGGGATACTCTGGCGGGATACTCGGCAGGATCCACTGGCGAGCTGCTCTGGCGGGATACTCGGCGGGATCCACTGGCGAGCTGCTCTGGAGGGATACTGGGTGGGGGCGTGGTGTAGAAGCATCGCAAACGCGGATTCCAACATCAAATCTATCAACTCCTTTCGGGTGGGGAACAAAGAAATTGGTTACAATAAAATTAACAATACGGAAAGAAAGAAAGAACGAAAGAAAGAAAGAAAGAAAGAAAGAAAGAAAGAAAGGCAGAAAGAAAGAAAGAAAGGAAGGAAGGAAGGAAGGAAGGAAGGAAGAAAGGAAGGAAGAAAGAAAGACATGTAATGAATAAATGTAATAGTAGTAATGATAAACACGCGGCATTCCTGTTGGTTTCCTCAAAGTATGGCTATTGTCCCAAAGTCACGGGATGAGTTACCTTTCTTGAGGGTGGTAAGATCCAACCCCTCAAGATCGGTACCTGCAAAATGTGGATGGACGAAACCCGCGCCAGGTTCGGATCTTGAAGGAAATCGCCAGATTTGGTCGTCCCTATACCGGGAGGATGGCAATTCACCAAGATTTGGAGCACCCATGCACCCACTCGTGTCGTGCTTAAAAGTCACGACTTGGGAAGATTATATATAGCGCTTGCTACTTTTCTTGAAAGTCGCGATGCTCGATCCTGAGCGGGTTTCAACCAATTTGAGACGGAGCGGCTCTCACCAGTCCAACCAGAGCCAAGGAAACTTGAAAGGGAAACCAAGGCTGAGTATAAGAGCAACAGGTTGACCGTGTTTGGCTTTGATTGCAAAGGGAACCCAGTGCAACCAATAGAAAACCAGCTCGAGTCGGTTTGGGCTTTGAGGTTAATCCAGTCTGAAACAAGCTTCCCTGCGAGTGTTGACTCATGTCCGAAAGTGTTGCTGAAGCTACGCATTTTACAGCAAATGTAGTGTAGGGTCACGCTCTTTTGCGTGAGAAGAAGCATGGTCCGAGCTCAACTTCATGCTTTCCCCAACAGCGCAGCTGCAGCTGCTTTCATATTTTCGTGGCTTCGTCTTTCGGCGTCACTGCGTCCTGTGCTAAATTGGCTTGACACCATCTGAGAATGGCACCACAGGTCATAGCCCCCGTTTCTTTGGCATGTGCAGGACGGCCAGTGCCGTCGCGTGCATTCAGAAAGGCATGCTGCTAATTCTCGGCTTGCAGGCTGTTGGCTATGTAGTGGTTTAACTTCCTCCGTGGTTGATCGATTGTTTGAGGACCAGTGCGTTTGCGCGCACGCCAATTCGAAGCTCTGGTTCGAAAGTCGCGACTTTAAGAGCGCAAGTAGTACGCGTGGATGGGTCCTAAAGGCACTTTCTAAATTTCACATGCAAGGACAATCAAAAGGAAGCCGACAAAGGACAAAGACGACAAGCGCCTGGAGGAATTTTCAGCCGCCGAACTGCCCTGAATTCACTCATTTCGCAGGGAATGAGGGAAATGACCCCGAACTGAACCATTGGTGGCGATTTGCGTGAAGGGTATGCCCTTCCGACCGGCAAGCGGAGGTGTCTCTTTTTCCAGACCCTCAAAATGGCGGGTTTTCTTTTGGGTTTTCTTTTCCAAAACAACCAGAGGGATTTTCCTTCACACCCCACATTGGCCTCGTGCACGCCGGCGCGCCTCGAAGACCGTCTCAAATCCCCCGGACTGGGCGCGCTCGAAGCTGGAGGTCCAGGTGTTCGAGGTCTCCGTGAGCTCCAGGGTGTCCACGCCCGAACCGCCTCAGTCGGGCGAATCCAAAAACATGGTCTTCCATTTGGTTAAAACCCCTGCCAAAAAGCGAAACTTGTCCAGTAGTGATAGATTCCCTTTAAAACCAGCAAGGGAGAATAATTATTATTATCATTGTTTACAACAAAAAAAAAAGCAAACGGAAGTTGTGGGTCGAAACAGGGTACTTGCGCCTGTATCAAACTGGGTCGACTATAAACAATAGTTGCTCTGTTGCTCTGTATATGTTCGGACTTGCGCCTCAGGATGTGATCTTGGGTCGAAATGAGGGTTGCCAATTTGGACCTCGAGAAGAACGGCACCTGCTCACGGGAAGCTAGGGGAGTTGGTGGCTTGCCTCTCTTACCCTTTAAGGATGAACGTCCTCCCCACTCACGTCCAGGTGAAAGGATGGAAGGTTATCGAGAACAACTAGCCTTGGATTCCACATCCAAAGCCTCTCAGAGATGGATCCCTCATCTTGTCAGACCATTGGAAAAACAGAGGGGTTCCACGAGTCAATGATTAGACACTGCAACCAAACCAATCTAAAAGGACACCTAGGAAGGCTTGATCGGATCTCCGAGGCCGCGACTAAGACCGGAGGGGCTGGTTCTGAGGTACGGCCTGTTTTCGACGCGTCAAAGAATCAGCACCCCAAAAGCTTCAGTTTGGTACCCTCTTTCCAATGATCATGGAAGCTGGCAAGAAGCTTTGGACTTTCCTGGAAGAACCAGTCCACTTCCATTGTTGAACAGAGGGTACCTGAACCCACAAACCACCCTAAATGCAAAAATCACCCCATGTTGGAAATATCCCTTTTTTAAGGCTAGTTTCAGGGTCCGCGGGTATCACCTTCGGGTGTCCAAATCGATTTCCCAGACCCGAGTGCCTCGGCGCGATGCCCACCGGCTCCTTCGTCTCCGCCTCGGCTCGTTGCCGCCACCTCTCTCCGCGACACCGTCTCTTCGGGCGCCTTTTCCGGGGCCCGAAGAAGACGGCCCGTCAAAACGGGTAGAGGCTAACACCCCCCGTCTTTACGGGTAGCCGGGTGCAAAGACTCCCAAAGACCTCTGCGACGTGTCAAAGCGGGAACCACGTTTCCCGGGGGGCCAAATGTTTGCTCCCCCCCCCCCCCGCATGCACAAAGTAAAGCAAGGATGAGAGAAACTCGTCAGCCCGTGCGTGTGTTTGAAAAATTAGACCCCTCCCAAGCAAACATGGTGGTGTTCCTGTTGGCTTTTCTTGGAGCAACCCAAAAAGGTGCATATGCCAAAATACATGTATACATGTGTATATATATATATATGTATGCATGTCTGTAATGTAATGTATTGTAGTGTACTGGAATGAAATTGTAATGTAATTAGTGTAGTGTAACGTAATGTAGCGTAGTGTAGAATAGTGTAAGGTAATGTACTGTAGTGAAATGCAAATATGTGTACATGTATATATGCATGTATACATGTATGTATGTTTTCATATATGCATGCATGTACAGTATACATGTATATATGCACATACAAATCTATGTATATATGTATGTGTGTGTATATATGTATATGTGTATATATGTATATGTGTATATGTGTATATGTGTATGCATATATGAATATGTGTACATCTACATATGTGTATATACGGATATATGTATGTATGTGTATAGATATATATAGCTTTATGTGTATATGTTTATATGTATATACGTATATATGTATATATGAATATATGTATACATGTATATACATATGTAAATATAAATATATATGTATACATGTATATCTGTATGTATATACATACATATGTTATGTATATATATATATATGTACAGATGTGTATGTGTATGTGTGCATATATGTATATATGTATAGTTGCATATATGCATATGTATATTAGTATATATATATATACTATGTATCAATCTATATTTGTATAGATGCATAGATGTATATATGTGTATATGCATCCAGGTATACAGGTACATATGTTGTCGAAATGTTCATATTTATATATATATATATATATGTGCTTTTGTGTATACATGTAGGTATGCAGGTATGTATATATATATGTATATATGCATATATGTATATATGCACATATGTATATATTTCATATATGTATATATGTATATAAATATACCCGCGAGAAAGACACGCGGTGAACAAACGCTCTCGGTGTCATTATTCCGAGATCCGCACGTGCTGCGGCTGCCTCAAGCCACAGGGTTTTGGGGCTGCCAAGCCGCAGGACCGGTAAAACAAAGATAAGAAGATCAAACGGGTCTGTCTTTCTTTGGAGTTGTGGTTTCAAAGGGAATCGCGGGGATTCCCTTGACCGAAACCATGGGAAATGGATGTCGACCCAAGTTGGATCACAGCTGGTAAAGCCAGCGGCAATGTGCTGTCGATAGTTGGGTGTGTCTCAACATGAAGAACAGTCTCCTTCAAACAACCCCAGTGCCCCTCAAACAAATCACACACAGAAAGTTTGGCTTTCCGTTTGGTTTTCCCTCAGAACAACCCAAACAAACATCGCGCCCCCAAAAAAAGTCACCCAAAAAGGGCTTCGGCGTTCCCTTTCGTTTCGCCTCAAAATCAGGCCAAACAAGGGCATCCCCTCCAAAAGCAACACCCATGGCCCTGTGAAAGCTCGCCAACAAGAGTCGGCCTTCCCCCCCCCCCGCCCCGTGAGGCAAACCAAACCGGGCCTTTCCGCCTCCGGACCTCAATCACATCCGGGCTTCGCACGCACCAGTCAATCTAGATCCCCAAAACCACCCGCAGGTAAAAACCGCGGGCATGGATCCTTTGTATGATGGCCATATAGTGGTATGTATCCCACTGAACCCCTGGGTGTCGTTTGGGGTGGTGGAAAACATTTTAATCCACGTGTCAAAGATGCTGGAAACGTAGTGGGGTTACTTCTTGATGCCGAATCCTCCTGCGGATTTCACCTTGAGGGGTGCTAAAAACCGCGCAAAAAATGGTGAGGAATCCACAGTTTGTCTAGGAGGGTATGCAAAACGCACAATTTTGCCACTGTCAAGGTCAGCCAAGTGGTAGGAACTCTAGCCTCGACCCGTTCGCGGACATCGTTTACTTTCATCATTCGGACCAATACGCAGCCATTTAGGAGGGTATTCCAAGCCTTGAAAATCAGAACCCTATCAGGGTGGTTTGTCTCCAAATACCCCAACACACGGTTGATTCCTGTTGGTTTCCCTTGAAACACAATGAGAGGGTATTGATAGCCCCAAGAAGACCCCCGAGAAAGCTCCAAAGCATGGGTCCGTTTGTTGACTGGGCGCGCTGCCTCGACGCCGCGTGCTCAGCGCCAGAGCACAAACGGCCTGCCACAAAAAGTCAGGGACTGTACCCTCCCAACGACCACCCCCGAAGCGTTCAGGCCTTGTTTGACCGTCCGTCGCCTTTCTTTTCAAGGCCAGTTGTCCCTTTAAGTTTTTGGAAGCAGAGTCTTAAAAAGATGGTAGGAGCCATCTTTAGAGGGTACACGGGCTCCTCGACGCAGGTGTTGGCCGCAAGACTTTACCGTACTTCCAGAACCAGAATCTCAGAAATACGGCATCCCCGAGTCTAAGACCCACTTCATGGTGAAAAGCTAGCTCGCTTTCCCCCTGAGGTGAGCTCGCCACATGGGCAGAAAGACCTGCCGCGACGGCCTTGCAAACCGCCCCTTTCCTCAACCCGGACAGCATACTCCGACTGCTTTTCGGCATGTATGAAAATACATCTACAAACAAATATTACCCTCCCATCCACACAGGAAGCTAGCTGAGGGGGAGACAACTTTCCTTCAAATGGGCCCCTTCTGGCGGGTTCATGTCAGTGGACGGGAGGGCATACAGCAACTCAGTCACTACTCTCCGAGGTTTCTTCTGAGAAGCATTCTGCAATATCCGCTTTCTCGTTGAGAACCAGCTTCTGAAAGTCGTCTTCGTCAAAGGTGATTAGCACTGCCAAAGCCTGCAGGGTTCAGGACAAGTCACCCTTTCTGTGATGTCAAAGTGGGATTCTCATCCATTCGAGGGACAGCCATGTTGGTGGAAATGCAACGGGGACCAAAATCTTGTTGAGGCGAATGTTGCACTGAACCATGGCCATGCCTAATAGTTCAACAACCTCTTTTGGGCTCCCTCTATGAAACGGGCCCAAAGCAATCGGTCGAGGCTCGACAACCCCCCCCCCCGTCCCAGCCTACCCAGTTTTCCAAAGACTTACCAAACCAAAAGGGGTGCTATCCTTCTGACTCCCTAAAAACACACAACATGTAAAATAAAGAACCCAACAAAAACTAGCAACGACATCTTCGTTTTGGAACCCCTGTTGTTTTCCCCCATGAGTGCCCGGCCTGGTGCCAGCGCATGGACTTCCAAATGCGCCGCACCAGCATCGCCTGCCACACCTTTTGCAGAGCCTGCTCCTTGGGCTGCATCGTGCTGTCCTCTCAGCGAGACTGGCTTACTGCCCCCCCCGAGAAAGAAACAAGGGAGAAAACAGCAGGGGACCGTGGTAGTGCACTTGTTGCTATATGTTGATCTTATCTAAACTATGATGCGAATGGATGATGTCCAGTCTATTAAATTTCGGTTAGAAGTTGAGTAGAGCTTGAGGAAGATATGAAGTAGGATTTCATAAGGAAAGGATTCAGAGTTCCCAAAATCGTGTTCTTGCCTACCCCCCAGCACTACCATGGTCAGAAAGCACTGTAGGCACCAACGGCCGCTCTCTAAATTCAATTCAAGTAGGACTCAATAAGGAAATAATTATTCAGAATCCGTCTGGAACTTATGTCTTAATTTTGGAATCCATTTTAAGCTGGATTTCTAAGTACGATGTCCTTTCCATCAAAGCAGATTCAATGGATCAGCCCTGCCGAAAACCAAACAAAAAAAAATGGAGAAACCAACAACAACAAAAAACTCCCCGAACTGTTGGCATAGTGAAAGGCTACTTCTAGAAAGAGTGTCTGAGGATTGTGTTTGTTGGATGTGTTGTCTTGTTTGGTCTTGGTTGCTTGATTTTCTCGATGCTTTTTTGGGCAGGCTTGATTCAATGAAAAGCCTGTCTGAAAACTGTTTTTGGTTTGCTTCTTCTTTTTAGTTGGTTTTGTTTTTGTTGGTGGACTCAAGTTGTTTGGTTGTTTTGGAAGTACAGGACAGGAGTGCATTACAACAGCAGAAAAGACAGACATGTACACACGTACCTCAAAGCAACAAACAAACAAACAAACAAACAAACAAACAAACAAACAAACAAACAAACAAACAAACAAACAAACAAACAAACAAACAAACAAACAAACAACAATTTACACAGGTTCAATAAAAACAAGAATGAATGCACTGCCGCAGTCCCCTATTCTGAAAAAAAGGGTTCCCCCAAAAGATGTCTCCCAAAAAGGATGGCCAACAGCAACACCTCCCCCCCCAGCAAACAGAAAGGAACTAACAAAAAGGGCCAAAGGAGATTCGCCAAATGAGTTTTGGGTAAACCAAGGCTTTGAACCTGAGAATGAGAGATTGCAACCCGAAATTCGCTACCAGGAACCTTCCTTTGATGTCCCTAAAACAAAGGTGTATGGGTGTGTCTTTTTTTGGTGGTACCCATTGTTGGGTGGGAGGGAACCAAAAGGAAAACCACAATTTTGGGGAGCCCCCCACAAAAGACACACCCAGATACCTTCAGATCCTTCGGGTGACCGAGCCCCCCGTCCTCGCCCCCGAAGATGAAGAGGAAGATACGGCCCCGCACGAAGATGGAGAGCTGCACAATGCCCAGCACCTGCATGATGAAGGTGGCTACACTTACCTTGGTGGCTGGAGGAGAAAAAAAGCTGAACGTGTCAGGGGGCACTGGATTTCCCCTGAAGTTGCAATTTACTGGTGGTTTCCTTGAAACTGCATTTCTTTGGAGGTCGCAAAAAGGGAGTGGGAAAACACTGATTCTAAAAAGTGAAAGAGTCAAGCCGATAGCAGCCAAGCACCAGGTTCCACAAGTCAATCTCCTCCCTGTGGATGTTGCGGTACGCTACTCTCACTTTGAAGAGAAACGCATCGACGCCAAGTATAAGGCAGACGAACTTCTTCAATACGAAGCCAACCCAAAGTCGAAAACTGGTCAGGCAGCCATCATGCTTTCCGCGTTCTCCAACATACACCGAAAAGTAGTACGTGTCCGCGATGACCTCGGTGTGTGGTGCTCGTGATTCAAGGAGAGCAAGCAATCTCGGCTCTTTTCTGGCTCACTTTGCTACTTTCATCAAAGTCACCGCCAAGTGACAGGGCGAAGAAAAACAACCCCAGTTTATGACTTTCACGATCCTACGAAACCGAGCATTTTGGGGTTCCATGAGACAAACTATGTAACACGCGGGTCTCTGCTCAGACTCCGACCACAGAAGGGGTTGCGTAGTGAAGAAGTCGCATCGCACTGAAGGAGGTAAGCTCAGGCCAGACCTCCAAGCGAACACTTTGAGCGCATGGCTTTGGCCTCGTCTTTTTTCCGGCTCACTGCAACCTGCCTCCACCCGGCAAAACCAGGCCTTTGGCGGCAGAAAATGAAGGACCCTGTTTCTGTCGGTCCTTGAAAGACCAAGGAAAGCTCTTGACATTGGTACAGGGAACCCAGACTTTCTCCAAACCGCTTGATTTTGACGGGGTGTCCAATTTCAGATATTGCCAGGGAAACACCCCTGTCTGCCAGGGTTTGACTGGGGAAGTGGCTTGTGGCTTTCAAAGGGAAATTGGGCGGCGAGGGCCCCTTTTCTTTTGGAGAATAAAGTCGTCTTCTAGGATCCGGTCCGGGTCCGTGTTGGACGAAAAGGTAGAAACTTGATCAGTCGTGTTGTCAAACGCAGGGGATCCCCAACGTGCCCTTGAAACATGGATACCCATATTTGTTGGGCAGCCTATGTTGTTTAACGTAGCTTGAGGGTCCAGGCATATGCTGAGCCCACCTTCCAAAAGAATGTGTCCGCTCTGCTCCATCGAATGCGCTCGACCTCTGAAGTGCCCATCTTGATGAGGCAATACACCGCCTGCAAAGCGCTGAGAAACTGGGCGGGTCGAACAAACAGGGTCCGCACACTGAAAAATGGACGCAAGGGCATTAAACTAGGAGCAAACCAACCATCCACTGCAAACTCCCTGGCCATGTGGTTTTTTACATAAAACCCAAAAAGAGTGTCCCCCAGAAGGTCGCTTTAAAAGTGGGTCGGGTTTAATATCTGTTGATCCGCAAAAAAAGTGGCTGGCCACTCGGCCGCTTCGCCAATAGCGGAGGAACACAATATTGGGTGTTTCTCAAAATACAGGACCTCCAGAATTCTTCTCTTTAAACCAGCGAAAAAGCGGTCCATCAGTTTGAGAACCCCTCCCCATATCGCTGAACAGCATGCCCATGCACCCATGCACTCCAAAAACCAACAAATGTGGCTTTCCTTTTGGTTTCCCCTTCAAACCGCAGCAGAAAAGGGTACAGTGCACACAAAACACGCAGACAGGGAGAGAGAGAGAGAGAGAGAGAGAGAGAGAGAGAGAGAGAGAGCGAGAGAGAGCGGGAGAGGGGTTTGCCACGGCACTATGCGTTCCTGTGGGGTGTACCCTTTTCAAGTTGGTTTCAAAGGAAACCAAAAGGAATTCTGAAAAAAATGGGACCCCATGTGCTGACACATACCCAGCGTCCATTCTCTGGCTTGGGTTGCAGGCTACTTGCGGCAACAGCGTATCGCAACGGCCTGCTTCAAAACCCAGACATACGAATGTCAGGTTCTCAATGTCAAAGTGACATGACCAGCCTTCGCCAGCAAAACGAACAGCAGGACAAGTTCGAAGCCGGACATCAGCGCGATGCGAGGGCTGTGCATGTGTATGTCCCTTTCCGTAATCTTTCCAAAGGCTTTAAACAGAGCATCCACCAACATACCCGAGATCATGTAATCATTCCTGATGGAATTCACATAGGATTCTGGCGAGCCGTCATCTGTCTCCTGCTCCAGATGCATATGAGTGGCTTGAAATAAGTAGCCTGCGTCATTGACCACGATCGTGATCAGATTTGCTGCCAGCATCGCAACGGAGATCGCCGCTCGCAAGTAGCGCAAGTTGCTCCATAGCTCGTGCACTTCCGAGAAGCCTCCATCCTGGCATGTCCGATTTGATTTTTGTCTCGTCTTGGTGGTTCTAAACACCACCTTCCGGGCCCCAAGGCGAGTTCTTTTGTTTCTGGTGCTAGTTCTTTTCGGGGACAAAACAATTAGGCATTTCTGTCCTGGGCAATACTCAAGACCTGGAAGAAGTCAGGAGACTCGGAATCGATGAACTTATTCCACATGATCTCCTCATTTTTGTCTGCCGCCCTGAGAAAGCTTTGATATAGTTCCTCCGCATCCTCTTCCTCATCATCACCACGTTGCCGTCGGCGACGCCTCACGCCCTCTATGCCATCAATGCACAAATCTTCCATAGCCCAGAACTACGGCTACCTGTGTCTGCGTCTTCGAGGGAACCCCCCTGTCAGCCTTGACAGTGTTCATGCTGGTAATGGAGGCCAAAAACTCAGTCATGTTTGAGCTTTCATGCACCAGTGCAGATAAGAGCAACTTGGTAGAGATTGATCTCCTCCCCTCCCCACCCCAGGGGAGGGTGGGCGGGCAAAGGGGTGGGCGGGCCAAGGGGAAGGGTGGGTGGGCAAAGGGGGAGGGTGGGCGGGCAAAGGGGTGGGTGGGCAACGGGGGAGAGTGGGGGGGGGGGGAGGGGGTGCCCCCCAATTCCGTTCATCCGGTCTTCCTCACAAATGGGAAAATGGGGCTGTAAGTGGTATATTCAAGCACGTGTGTTTCAGAATTCACCTTTTTTGGGCAGCAGGTGTTGGACCCTCTACAGTCCCGTTCATTCCAACCGAACCCTTTGCTTTCTAAGGGCTCCAGTCTACCTGTTTCAGCTTCCCCTGTATTAGGTGTGGAGCCACCGATCTGTTGGGATGCCTCGCTTGCTCCAAAACCCGCCTCTCGTACCGGCGCGGCCGGCACTGGTATCGGGATCTCACCTGGCGCACGGAAAACGCCCTGCTGCGTGTGGTAAATAAGCGGGACCCATTTAAACCCCTCACCAATCCAAGCCAATTCAAGGGAAGCACTTGGGGGGTTCACGAACATGGCCGGTTCCTTTCTGGACCCTGCCTTGTGCCATACCAAAGACTGACTCCGAAGAATGGTAAGGTGATGCAACACATGCCACATCCATGGGCATGTTGCTTCGTGTAGGCCGTGTTTTGCTAACGCAAGGGCTACCTTTCGTCAAATTCAGGGCCCCGGGGGAAAAAAAAGGGGAAAAAAACGGATAGCTCTTCTATGGGCTTCCCATACCTAAACCCTGAAACAACAACGCAGACCCAACAAACAAAACCCAAACAAAACGCAGACACGACAAAAACCGCAGACCTAACCCACAGGCCAAGGTGCTGCTGGGTTCTTCAGTCTCCTGGGACTCGTGCTCTGTGGACTCCTGAAAGCGGTTCCAGGCCGGGCGTGCCCTTTTGGTTTCCCTTCAAACCCAAAAGAGTTCCCCTCAAAAAGATCCTCCAACCTTCAGCTTTCCTGGTCCGGGGGGAGACCAATTTTGTTGCGTGTGTTTCCCTTCTGCCGGTCTTCCACGAGACTGCAAAGGAGCAAAATGGTCAAACCCCCAGAAAAAAAAGAAGTGTCTCTCCTTTCGCCCCTTAACCGCAAGGTGAAAAGGGCACCCTCCAAAACACGGGAGCGCCCAGGGACAAACACACCGGGCCCTTCCATGTTTCAAGCGTCCCCGGACGGAAGATCCGGCGCTTTGGTTGGAAGCGTTTGGTGTTTGACAGGTACCTGGACCCGATCTCCGGGAGGGTCCCCTTCGTATTTCCTTGGAACCCGCAAACCCGGGCAAAGCTTCCTGTGCCCGGAACCCGCCACTGTGGTAACAGGCAGCAGTGGTGAGGATGCATACTCAAACTAAAGGGTGAGAGCTCAACTAGCAGGAAAGTATGATCAGATCGTGGAGTCATACTTGAAACTATCCCAAACCAATGGAACAAATTGCCCATTGCAGTGTGGCGAAAGGAATGGAATTTCCCTTGCGATTTACTGGCGCTTTCCATTGAAACTGCCCCTTTTTGAGGCTTCAAAAAGGGGAATGGAGGAAGCCCTGCAAAATTCCGGCGTCATCTTTTTTTGAGGTTAGTTTGAGGGTTCTGGTTGCTTCCTTCTGTCAACCAAATGGAGTTATTCCCCCAGAAACAACGGGAGGCCTGTGCAAAGTGATTGACATCTGCGAGGGATAAAACAAAAAAAAGAACGGGCAGCGAGACTCTTGGAGCGCTCCGTGAGGGACATGGGCACCCACTCGCTAGTAGGCCTTGTGTCTGGACCTGGCAGGAAAAACGACACGGGGCCTGGGTTTCGGTTGAAGGGAAACCAAAGAAAAGGAAGAAGTCCATCTTTTTTTTTTTGGGGGGGGGGGGGTTGAAGAGAAACCAAATCCCATCCATTTTTTCTGGGGGGGGGGATCCCGATTTTGAGTCGACCACCCAGAACCCAAATGGATGGATTGCCCGCTTCGGGTGACCCTTAGTTGGTGGTTTGGAGTGGTGATTTGGATTTGGCATTGAACCCTGGGTTCTTGTGGGTAGATGCGAAACCACCCGTATGGCCGTCCCTCTGGTCCATTTGAGTGAAACACATCCTCAAAACTCACATCAATGATTTCGCACAGGACCCCCCCAAACTGATCTGCAGAACTCCTCACAATGCAACTCCCTCCCAAACTGATCTGCAGAACCCTTCAAAATGCAACCACTTAAAGGGGGAAAATGATGGGAACACTTTGCTTGGCCGAGCTCTCAGCAGGAGGCATGGCGCATGGCTTTCTGGCCAAAACATCCTCACCCCGTGACCGTGTCTTCGTGCTGGCTAGGGCATGAGTTGGAAGTTGGAATGACCCCAAGCTGAGCCAACCGGCGGATCCCGAGGACCTGGTGGATTCCGAGATACCCTTGCGGTTCCTTCCCCGAGTTGAATCGAAACCCGGTGGTAAAACGATCTACCCAGAACCATGCAAAGGAGTAAGAAGGCGGCCGCAACCATTTATGGTTGGGATTGCCCCTTACTAGCCTTCATCTACCGGGTTTTGATTGTGGCTCAGTTGACATCGGGAACCTGTAGGCAATCCCCGACCCTCATCCAATGGCTGCGGCCAATCGAATCGAATCGAGCCTTCCTTCCACGTGGACCACCCAAGGGTGCAGGCCTTGGGATTAGCACGGATTCTCCAAAGCCAACATACCAAGACGCCCAAATTGTTCGGATTACCACCAAAAAAGTACGGGGGAAGTCAACGCTTATACATGATGGAATTGGCCTAAATTGGGAGGGGGCCCCCCTCCCGTGCAAAAAAGCATCAACAAAAATCGAAACAAAGAAAAGAACCCAACGCCAATTTTCCATCCTCGTGGTTTGGTCAGTGGCTTGTCCAAATTATGGCCCCTTGTTTGTGTCTCCCTCAACATGCAGCACCGGCGCCCTTGCGCGGCAGGGTGCCAAAAAAAGTTGTTGTTTGCCACCCCCGCCCCCCACGCTCTCCTCTAAGGTGGTGTCCACTTCCCAAACCACCTTAACTGAAAGGAGGGTGGATTTTTCTGCAGTGGTTCTATATCAGTTGTATAGTGGTTGTATACTCCGTGTTTCCTTTGGGGCAACAATGCAAAGCCTTATCAACTGACGAAGAACAACTGTGACTTGAGCTAAGCTGCTCGTTCTTTTCGCTAACTTCTTATGAAAACCAACCTTGTGAACCTTGCAACTGTTTGGGGTGGGCTGGGGTGAGTCTGAAAGGTTGCAACTGTTTCGGGGCCAGCGGAAATCTTCCTCAGCGCCCCACGCTGCAAGCTCGACACCGAGAGGCTGCCACAGGGACTACCCCCCTGCCATGGGTCAAGATGCATCGCATGGCTAGGGTTGCCCACAACTTTTCCCTTTAAACATCAGCCCACCAAGGAACTCCCCATGAATTGACCTGGAAGCTGATGTTTAAAACCCCCAGAAGGGGTTTCAAAAAATAAGCCCAGTTGATGTCCCCAACAGCATGCGGTGCTCTTTTTAGTGCCCTGGTAGAACCCCGGTGGAACCCTGGTGGAACCCTGGCGGAACGCCGTGGAACCTTACCTCAGGGCCACCCCGAACCACCCCGGAGCCTATCTGGGCTGAGACCCCAAAGCTTTCAGCTGTTGGGGAAAAATGACGTCTTACCCAAACCCCTTACTCCACATTCCGAGTTGATTCTAGCTATGTTGCCAGCCAATGACCAACCCTGGCAAACCAGGTTTTTCAACAAGAATCAAGTAACATCAGTTGGCATACCCAGGCAATGTGCAACCTCATTGCTACCGGACGTGTCAAAATTTCAGGGGGAGCCTCCAAAGCAAGAGCCTTTCCACTGACCACTTTCCTCTCCGGAAGAACCTCAGGGGCAAAATCCATCCCGCCTCGGCTTGCCCCTTCGCAGCTTTCCAGGCTGCCACCAGTCCCTAGGTCAAACCCGATCGGAGAAAAACGGAATCCAAAACCTTTCAGTTGTCGGGGGTCGTCAGGAATACCATGTTTTGTAACTTCACACGGGGTCTGA
>CAUJNA010002746.1:122369-204869 GCA_963377175.1 Effrenium voratum | reverse complement strand
ATTACATTACATACATACATACATACATACATACATACATACATACATACATTACATACATACATACATACATACATTACATTACATACATACATACATACATACATACATACATACATACATACATACATACATACATACATACATACATACATACATACATACATACATACATACATACATTACATTACATTACATACATTACATTACATTACATTACATACATTACATTACATTACATTACATTACATTACATACATACATACATACATACATACATACATACATACATACATACATACATACATACATACATACATACATACATACATACATACATACATACATTACATACATACATACATACATACATACATACATACATACATACATACATACATACATACATACATACATACATACATACATACATACATACATACATACATACATACATACATACATACATACATACATACATACATACATACATACATACATACATACATACATACATACATTACATTACATTACATTACATTACATTACATTACATTACATTACATTACATTACATTACATTACATTACATTACATTACATTACAGTACATTACATTACATACATACATACATACATACTTACTTACGTACTTACTTACTTACTTGCTTACATTACATACATACATACATACATACATACATACATACATACATACATACACATACATTACATACATACATACATACATACATACATACATACATTACATACATACATACATACATACATACATACATACATACATACATACATACATACATACATACATACATACATTACATACATACATACATACATACATACATACATACATACATACATACATACATGTACATGCATGCATACATACGAGAGAGGGAGATTGGGGAGAGAGAGGCTTGGGGGGATGGGGAGGATGGGAGCAGAGGGAGGGAGAGAGGACGACAGAACACACAAGGGAGACAAGGAAGAGAGGAAGAAGGAGAAAAGGGAGAGGACAATGTCGGCGGACTGAGCCGGAGGCTCTAAAGTTTTTTCTTGAGGGTACCACGTTGCGGTGGTTTGAACGGTCTCCGGGAAGGCGGGAATGAACTTTCCAAGCTTTGACTAAGTTGATGTGGATTGTCATTCCCACCTTCACGGTTGCAACATGTTCAGGCCCGCGCGTGAGGGGACATGCACAGGTACTCAAGTTCGCAGCACCTCGGGAGGAGAGGCAAATCCTTGCGCTGATACTCACCGAGAAAATCAACAAAGAACCCCAAAAGGGGTCCTCTACAAATGTCGTTGGGTTGCGCGTTAATCTGCAGAGGCGTAAGCACGGGAACTCGCAATGTTTGACAAATGCTCAAACAAACACATCTAGAGCTCAGCCAGGGTCGAAGGCCTTCCCTTCAAGGCACGAGTCGGAGAATCCGCTTGACCCCCAGTTTAAACGATCAGCTTTGCCATCTGATTTGGATTCTCCCCGTGTCAAGCACATGGTTTCTCCCACTGTTGGTTCGGCTTCATCTACGTCGGGACTCTCCGCTCGGCCAGAACCCGCCCGAAAACGAGAGCCAAGGCCGAAGCTGCGGCTCTGGCTGGGAGTCCGGCACAGCCTTCGTGTTTGGATAGTGCGTCGGAGCGGTAGGGCCGACGTTCAACCAACAAACCACCAGAAAACCACCAGAAAACCAGAGAACCACCAAAAAAGCAGAGAACCACCAGTCAAACAGAAACTCTGGGAACCATCATTGAAAAGACTCACGAATCAACCCCTAGGATTGGGTTCAAACAAATGGGGTTCCTTTCGCATTCTACACACGTGCAGGTCGGAACCTTGTGAAAACCTGAGGCAGTGGACATGGGAACGCAGCCCCTCGAAAGGTAACCCGTTTTGGTGCGAAGACCGTGCAGTGGGGATCCAAATCCCAGTCATGGAAAGACAAGGGATTCTGAAAACTGTGCATAGAAACCAACATGAGGCTATTTAAACGGATCATGGATCTTGCTCATCTTGCCTCAAATCAGTACCCTCGCTATAACAAGGGAGGATGGTGCCGCCGCCCCGCATAAGGTTTGGAATACAGCCTCGCTACTTACCTGGGGGTTTTGGAATGGAAGAATCGCCATCCCTACTAAACCCTCTCTTCCCTCGGAGTTGCCTACGTTTCGACTTACATCACCCCAAGAGGAAAAACGCTTGGCTACAACAACCGAACAGGGAAATGGGGCATCTGAGGCCAGCCATGAAAGAAGGGCACCCTTTAGTAAATGTGTTCAAAGTTCCCTCCAGAAAAATGAAGAGAGGCCACTGGGTGTTGAGTCCACCAGGAAACAACTGACCCAGCCAAGGCATCTCACGGCGACCGAGCCTGGCAGAAAATGACTGCAGCAGTTGCTGTCTGGCAGCACGCTTGCTCGCCTGCAATTCATCTGGAAGTTTCGCAACAGTGGTGGGTATTTAAAGGGAGACCAAACGGAAACCATTTCAAAGACTTGGAGAAACCCCACCAATGTGTCTGAAAGACTCGCTTCGCTGTGTGGGCCAATATGAAAGGGCAACAAGGACATGTGACATAAGGGCCTGGTGTTTTTGGCCCCATAATTTTGTTCGGTGAGTTGGTGATTTGCCTGGATCCACGCTTCAACCCTGCATCCTAACGTCGAACCCCCGCGCCCCCCAAAAGTGATATCCAGATACCCTCAAAAATGAGACAGTCCCCAGTCAGAGTCAAGGGTTTTATTATTCCCTGCAAATGAGCATGGAACCCCTAAAACGTCCCCCCCCCCCCCCCCCCACAAACCAGTTTCCTCTCAAAATGACAGTTGGGGCCGGGTTCCATGTTGATCTGGGCATGCTGAGAGGGAAGGGTGCTCTCTCGATGCAAAATTACTGAACCAAGCAAGCCGTCATGTTCTATCTGGACCCTCAAACCATCCCTTTAAAATGGGGATGCGACCCAAAATTACGGAGGATCCCCCCTATTGAGGACAGTTTCTTTCGAGGTTCCCTGCCGCCTGCAGCTTCTTCCCGCGGACACGCGCCGCGCTGCGCCTCCCGGAGGAGCCGTTGCTTCTCGCAGGCGTGCCAGCGGGGCAGCGGCTCCAACGACGAAGGTGAAGGCCTTTGGATCGGTTTTGGTCAGCTCACCCCAAAGCTGTGGAAAGAACAAGCCTTGCACATAGCCCCGACAAAAACCCATGGTTTTCAGGGAAGCCTCTTCTCTGGCCAAGCTGCGGAGTAAACCAACACCTGGTCCCCTTACAGAAACCAAAATGGGGCTGTGTAAACAAAAGTGGTGCAAAGATCTGCAAGTTCGACAAGTAGTCCAAAACCAAACTGGCCCAAATGAGTTCTCAAAATGGCGGACCCCCCTTTGTGGCATTTCAAAAGGAAACCAAAAGGAAACCAGCAGCTTCTTCCTTGGCCCAATATCCTTGAGCCGACTCGAGGCTCTGTGGGCTGCGGCCGCCCGAAGAGCCGATCCTGGAGCGCCCAAAGCTTGGGGGCACACCAAAATTCTGAGTGTATTAACTATTACCCCAGGTTTAAAGGGTCATTGAGACTTTGCGGGCTCTTGGTTGTATCCCAATGGTTAGGTTCATACAGCCGACTAGAAGCCGTCTGCCAGGCGGGCCAAACTGGCCCAAAGCGCATGGGCAGAACCACTCACTTGGCGCGACAGGCAGGGACCAAAAGAACCGACGGACCGTCCTGCTGTGCCTTCCTTTGGGAGAAGGCTGTGCCATTGGGATGCATCAGACTGCAGCGGACTTGGCTGCAGGCAACCTGACCTAAACTCGTCGCACAAAAAAGGAGTGGGCAACAAGGTGATGCTTAAGACCAGCAAGAGGGACATACAGGGCTGCCGGTTCGGCTGCTCGAAGCAGTTGCCTGACGTGTGCTAGATTGCATCATTCATGAAGCTGCTTGCATGTGCATAGCCTCAACAGCTTGACTGCCTGCATGGTATGTCGACAAGTCAGCCCAGCAAAGGGAAGGGCGGTGCTTGGTCATGGATTGGTCTGACATATCTGGTCTGTCATGTCTGCGGAATGACAGCCATCTAGCGAGAATGCATTGCAAATACAAGTACACCATGTGTGGAGTGTTGCAAACGGAAACAGGACTTAGTTGAACACAACTTGCAACACGTGACAATCCCAGCAAAGTATCACAGGTTGTGTCAATCCATTGTCCCCGATGGTGCAAGCGGAGCCTCACCAGCCTCACCTCGAGTCTCCAAGCTTTTTTCGCGAGAACACTTTCGGATCCCATTTTCGGTGTTCGAAATGGCCGCTATGTACATCCGATTCGCTCCGCTCACTCAGGTCTCAGGTCTCCGTCGGGTCCGGGTTTTGCATGGCCGCGTGGCGCCAAAGACTCGCCAGCACCTCGAGCCGGTTCCACCCGGAACCGGAACCGGGCAGCGGATGGCTCCGGTTGCATCGGAAAGAATGGGATGTGAAGGGATCTTCATGAGCTTGAGCGTACGATTTGCCCAAAAGGGCAAGAGTGATAACTGCAAACAAGCGGAAGCCAAGTGAGTCGGCTCAGCTCCAGCGCCATGAAAAAGGCCGAGAACCTTTCCGACGTCCGACTTGAGGTTTCGATTGGACCGCCCCGCCTGCTCAGTAACAGGGTCTCGGGCTTGTCCGGCCCCATCCTCGATTGAAAGGTCCGGTTCATCTCATAGCCACGGTAAATATTTTCAGCTGGTGTCCCTCAATGACATTGGAATTTGGTGAGTAAAATAACCAAGATCCAGGAATTTCGACAACGTCTCAACTGAGTCGCGAGCCTCTGGCAAGCCCCGAGTTGTGGGTCGATCTGCCTGTCCCCGCACTTCTTCCAAAGAAAAAACACTGACAAAATGAACGGGAAAAACAAAACGGGCAAACGGGCCCTGAGGCTAGCACGTGTCTCACTGGAGGGCTGGGCTCGGCTGGGCCACCTGGCATCAAGCCAAATGTCGAGGCACCAAAAAAGAGGCATACTGTCAGACCACATCCTGTACGTGTCTGTTGAGCGTACCCTTCTTGGGGTCAGCGTGAAGGGACACCAAAATCAAAAAGGTCCCCCCATGTTTTGCCCCTGTGACATTCCTCAGGGTTGGCAGCGCATGCTCTTGTCGCGAGCTGCCTGTGACGAAGAGTCATGATGTCTTGATCAAGCATGCGGTCTGTTAGAAGCAGCTGATGTACTTCCAAGATTAGCATGGAAGGAGAAGGGCCCCAGGAGGTTCCTGCAAAACAAGGTGCTGTACCCTCCCGCGAACACGAAAGCTGACAAAAGGGTTCTTTAGGAACATCCTCTTCTGACCCAAAACATGTTTACCCCCAACTAAAGTGCATAGACTCACGAAGAAAGGCTACTTTCCTCTTGGAAAGGGGCTTTCTGCACTTCCATGTTGCTTGGTGGGAGGGTAGTTCTCACAAACTCTAGGGGTTGATTCCCCATTCTTTTCAACCATCGTTCTTTTCAAAAACCGATCGCTGTTTCGCCTGGGGTTCTGATGGTTTTCCAGAAAGAAGGATCCCTGGAAAGAATGGGGGAGTGTCCCCTGGAAAAACGTCCAGGTCCTGCGTGACTCACGCGAGCGAAGCTTCGGAAGCCCGGGCCTGGGCTGCCCGGGTCGCTGGGGCCGCCCCCTCCCCCCGGGTCAGCTGGGCTGGGGGGCTCCTGGCACGCCAGGGCTGTGCGCCAGAAGCTGGGGGGGGGGGGGTTGTTTTGTTGCAGGGATCTCCTTTTGGTTTCTCTTTAAACCACCAACCTAAAGCCGGGGTACCGCAAAAATGGGCAGGGTACCCCCCCCCCCCAAACGGAAATCTTAAATTTTGGCTTCTCCTTCAACCCCGAAAAGGAACCTACCCTCAAAAAGAGGCACACCCAACTTGAGCGCGCCTTGGAGTGAGCGCCGCGTCCTCGGCTGTCTCGCATCTCGGTCGGTTTCAGCAAGCCGAGGCCTCCGAGGGCCCGGCGCGGCGACGCACCTCGGAGCTTGGCCAGCGCCAAGCTGGGCTTTTCTGGCGACTCTCCTTTTCAGGCCCCTTTGAGAGAGAGTCTGTGACAGACTCAATGCGGATGCCACGTCTAGATCTGCAAAAAAGACTCCTTTTAACTTCGTTGATGTGTTTCTATCTGACAACACTCCTTTTGATTTATTTGATTTGTGTTTCTTCGATTCCTTCTGATTGCAATCCAAACCTTCCATCGAGGCGATGGCCGAGCTCACTCTGCCAGGGTCTCAGCACCGCCGCCTGAAGTTGCACCCGCTGCATGGTGGAAAATCACCGCTGGTTGATATCAATCCGTGTCATTCTCACTTGATCACTGTGAAGGGGATTCTTCGCATCCCGGAGAGGAACGGATTCCTGTCATAGGGAAAGTGGGGCATGCCCAAAGATATGTTGGAGGATCCCCCCCCCGCAGAAAGGTGAGCCTGATCCTCTTAAATGGGGTGCCCCCTATTCATGGACCAGGGTTCGGGTCAAAACTGGCTGCCCGAAACATGGGGCCGGTCATCCCACCCCGAAAACCCAGGCTAAACCACCAACCCAAAACCTACCCTAAACCACTTGGTGCCCCCAAAACCCACCTTCCAGAACTCCTGCCTGGATCGAGTTGATCGCATTGTCAAAGTGGCGCACGTAGTTCTGGTCCAGAAACGCGCCCGAATGTGCATGATCCACGCCCAGATCCCGCCCGAGATATCTTTGCCAAGGTTGGCCCCACAAAAAGGGAACATGGGTTGCCACAAAGGGATTTCTAGGGGTCGCAATCCCCCCCCCAAAAAAAAAACCCAAAAAAAAAAAACGTTTTGTTTAGGTAGGCATGACTCCGGAGCACTCTGGCCTCAAACCGATTTTCAAGCTCCTCCTGGCGAGAGAGGAAGCGGCGCTCGACGTCTCTGGCGGCCTGGCATCCAGTCCCTCAACCCTTGAGACCTGGTGCGCGACCCATGGGTTCGAACAAATCGGTGCTTTCTGCTGCACACGAATCAGCTGGAACACGGGTTTGCTAGACGGGGTCTGACCCATTTCTCTCATGGATCTATGTGGTCATCAGTGGTTGGACCCGTTTGTGGACATCGGAAAAACCGTGCTTGCATTTCTGCCCACCAAGCATTTCGAGGGAGTTCCCAATTCAAATTCAAATCACAGCCATGTGGGTTGGTGTGAGTTGGTCTAGGTTGATCCTGATCGGTCGGCCTTGGGATGGCTCGATCTAGGAAGCTGGATTTCAAGGGTTCAACGGGCCGCATCTTGCCCAAGGCATGCTTTCTGCTCTTCCAAGTGACAGCACATTCGTGCGGGACCCGTGTCATCTGTCGCGCGCTCTGCGCGCCCAAAATCCAGTGCAGGTTGTTTGTTTTCACTAAGATTCTGAGTGCGACGATATGGTACAAGCCATGCTTCACCCAAAGGAACGAAAGCTTCACACACGCCATTCACTTCAGCCACTGGTTACTCGTTCCAACCCAAGCCCCCCCCGGCCTTCTCAGCCTCCCGGCGAAGAGCCTTTCCCTGGGCCGGGAATGGAATCCCGTGGCGTTAAGTGTCTGGCAAACCGCCTTCCCGGCCGTTGAAATGGAGACCCAACCGGCCAGGCTTTTTCGAAACACCGGGGCGGAACGTGAGATCAACGGGTCAGCATTGTGCGTACACCGGCTGAAGATCTTGCTCTGGAGAAAAAACTGGTCCCAGGTCGAGGTTTTCCTGAAGTCTCCACCCTTTGAACATGTACCCAGAATTTGGAGCAACAGCCTTGTTTGGACGGCTCCAAGAAAGGGCCTCAAAAATATGGGCCCCGTCCGACTTGCAAGGAGCCCAAAATGTGCAAAATGTCCTTGGCTGGCAGCAGAGCTTGAGTCATAAAGCCTGATGTTCAAGTAAATGGACCCTCGAACTAGCCTTGAAACAGGGATATCAGCCCATAAATTTGAGCATCCAGTTCTAAGGGTAGTTTGAGGGTCCAGATACCCAAAAATGTGTAAAGAATTGAAAGGGCTTTTCGCAGGCATCTATTTCCGTTGAAGTTCTTTGCAAAAACTTCCTTGTAGCTCATTTCCTCTGTGAAAAAAGCACTCGAAGGGCAGAACGCACAACACTTCGTGACCGAAGGTTGACCATGATGAATCAGCCTGGTGAATATTAATATATTATTTTTTTTGGGGGGGGTTCCCCAAACAGCCAAGTGGGGCACCCCTCTATTAATCAACCAATGGTTTCCTGATCCTGGCTTCCGATTACCTGGCTTGTGCAAGTGAGTGCTCACTATGGTCACTCACTGGTTAGGTACCCTGCCCCTGGCAGTGTATAATGATATGAGCAACGCTCAAAATATGCGCTGGCCCAAAGGGCATGGGAGTCGGGTTTTGTGGGACATGTCGTTTTCGTCCCCACAAGTCCCTCCCATAGCCTGCTGGGAATGGCGAGAACCTCTGATGGCTATTAATTCTAATCCCAGCGAATTGTGCTGTCCACCAAAGGGTCCAGTACCCGCTAAATTCATGGCAGACCCGAAACAAGCTTTGCCAAATGGTCGTTTTTTTAAAAGGGAAGCCAATGGGGGGTCCGCCCCATTTTGAGACATACCCAAACTTGTTCCAGGGTGGTTGAACCATCTCCTTTTGGGCTTCTTTGGAATTGGCCACATGGTATGAGCCTTTCTCCTTTCCAAAGACCCCGACCACTTTTTTGAGGAAAGAGGGCAACATGTCCCTCCGCACCCGAGAGCCCCACACAGAAGGGCCTTTCCTATTTGTGTGGTGCTGCCAAAATGAGGGGTGTCCCAAAATGAATCGAAGAGGAGCCCCAAAAAGAGGCACGCCCAGGTTCAACGAGACTATGGAAGAGACCCTTTGGCACGAGGGGCCTCGTCTTCCTGCACATCGGCTGCCCGCATCAACTTGCCCCGCAACTCCTGAAGGGAGGGCATGTTCAGGGAAAAAGTAACATCCAAATATATAAGTCCCATTTTGGGCTTGAAAGAGGCTGAAGTATGTTGGCCCCAGGTTTGGTGGCTAAACATCCTCGATGGGTTATGACCCTGGCATCAAATCATGGTTGGGGGAGGAACATGTGCAACGCCCTCTTCGTGGAAACTGAGAGGGATTCCATCTGACGAAAACGGAGAGCACATCAGCTTGTGGTTTTCATGTTCGGAGCTTATGAAACTCCTAACCGGCATATGGAATGGCGGTTGCATGTCCCAGCTCGGGCCTAAACATTGCAGCTAAGATTGAAAACTCAAATGCGTGTGAATTTTAATGGGGAATTGATTGCGGCAGGTTGAACACTGGGGGTCAGCGTTAGTTGCTTGTTGCTTCGACCTTTAACTTCTCACTTCTTTGCAGAGAATGGTGGCCCACTTTTTGCAGGTCAAAGAGCAGCTCGGAACACTCTTAAGAGGAAACCCCCTCAAAAGAAATCCCACCGCTCCGGATCCCCTCTTGAAGGGGACGTCCCCCCTTCATCAACCTCCGGAATCGCTTGTCGCTGCATCTTTCCTTTTTTGCTTCTAGGTCAAGGTGTCTGCACACAAGGAGCAACTTGGCCACCTTTTGTCTGGGCTGTACTCCTCCCGGCTTCCCAGCAAGCTCCCGTATTTTGCGCGTTGTTTCCCGTTGTTCACCCTCCAACACACTGGATGGATGGACCCCCACAAACGGCGCTCTCCGCGTCCGAGACCCCGAAGCTTCGCCGCGGCCTCCGCCACTTCGGAGGTCTTGTGCTCCCAGGCCTGCACCTGAAAACGGCTCCACCGTTGGATGCGTGTTTTCTTCCCTTCGGGTGGCTAGCTGAAGCCACGAGCCACATCCGAAAAAAGAAAAGAGCAGATACGTCTCTCAAAAGAAGTGATGGTAGTCTGAAAAACCTGTAGAATCAGTGTAGAAACTTCTCCAAAGACAAACCCGTGGTAGTCTTGTTCTTGCACACACAAGTCCCCTGCTTCTCTTTCAATACCTTGCACATAAGTTCCTGACTTCCCCAAGAAAAAAGATGGGTGTCAAAGGAAAACTCTGGGAAAACGTGCCCTCATGAACTTTGGGAAACCCCCAAAAACAGCGGTTGGTGGATATAATGTCCAAGTCCCGCCTGAAAATGCGTACACACGCCTCGAAACACGTTGGACTGCCCCCAGAACGCCGGGCTTTCCCTTTGGGTTCACTGTCAAGCCTTTTCAAATGGCGTTCTAGTTGGCTTCCCTGTAAGGTGGTACCAACTCAAACTCCACATGCTTGTGCAATCTCCCCGTCTTAAAGAGTAGTTTGCGGGTGCAAGTTTGAAACCAATGTTGAAAAGGGTACCAACTCCAGCAGAAAACAAAAAAAAAAACATCGCCCCCATCCCGGGCCTAGCCTGCTGCGCAAAACCCTTCTGGAGGTTCGCAACCTGCTCCTTGAGGTCCCGTAGCAGCCGCCCATCTGTGCAAAAAAAGAGGCCACGGTGAAAGAAATATGGCTGTGGCTCAAAAAAAACGGTACCAAAATGGGATGTGCCAACATAGGGAGACCAAGGGAAACTCACCCATGAGCCAAAAAAAGGTTATCTTTGAACCACCAAAAAGACGGGGACCAAGGGAAACCCACCCATGAGCCAAGAAGGTGCTCTTTGAAAAAGATATCAAGGAAAACTGAAGAAATATGACGACCCCGAACAAATAAACCCCTGTGTACTAATATGGGGAGCGGTTCCCTCCACCAAAAGTCGTAAACGCCCACTAAAACCAGGGACACCCCCATATTGGATCAATGAATGGGTGAATGCACGGACAAACGGACGGACGGATGGACGGACGGACGGATGGATGGATGGATGGATGGATGGATGGAGCGACCTGCAGGGCTCTGCGGCCAACGGGAACGGAAACCACCCCCTCGGAAAAAAGCGCTTTCCCCATTCTCCTAAAGTTCCATGTGTTTTCATTTGTTCCCTATTGGTCCCCGTGCCCCCCAATTGGAGCTGGCACGGGGGTGGTAGGAGAGTCAACAGCTGACATCATTCAGCTGACTCCACGCCTGCAGCGGACTCGCGGGCCGAGCCTCAATTGAGCCCAGAGGAATTTCCCCACCGCGAGGGGTGGGCGGTAGGGTTGTTTCTCAAAATGGCGGGTTGTCTCCAAGTATTGGGCGGACGCCAACCAAGGGAAACGTCGCCTATTGGGCCCAAAACTGTGATGTTTAGAACCAAAAAGCAAAATACATTGAGCCTCACAAATGGGCTCCTTTCGTGTGCTCTCATCCCACCAAATGTTGCGGACAATTGGAAAATTGGGATCCAGGCCCCCCGTTTTGAACTACCTGCTGACGGAGTTTGCCAAAGTGGCAGGCAAAAAGACCGCAAAAACATATCCCCAACAAGAACCCTCCGGAACCCTTCTGGAAACTCAGCGCGGAGCTCCAGAACGACATCCCAAAGCTTTCAGCTGTTGTTGACAATCGCGAGAAGAAAAAAACAAACAGGCGCTATCTCCAACAGCAACCCCAGAACCCTTCCGGAACCCTTCGGAACCCTTCTCCGGAGCCTACCTATGAAAAATAAACTAAAAACAAAACCGCTTGAATGTATACGTCTTCTCTTTTTCAAGCGAAGGTCAAGATTATGAATGCTCCCAAATTCCCCCACCAAACCTCACAACCCATGGCCATCTAGGAGCTTGAGGGCGAGTTTCTCGTAAGATCAAGTACTGTAGTTAACGCTTCATTGACCGATGAAGGGGCTCCAGAGGGAGGCACCAAAAAAGGGTGCATGCATGCGACCATTGATTCCAATCCTTCGAGGCTCCTTGCTCTCTTGCTCTCTCCTCTGAAAAGTAGGTCGCATGGACGTCCGGCACACTTTTGACAAGTGGCCTTCGTCCCCAAGATGGTTGTCCACAAGTGGGTTGTCTCAACAAATGCCTGGTATTGAAGTGGTCTACCCCAATCCATGTACGGAAATTAAAAGGCGGCCGCACCTATTGCCCCTTACTCATCTGCATCCACCCGGGATTTTTTCTTGTGGATCAAATGGATGTTGGTCTTCCTCTTGGCTCCAACCCAAAACAACAACCCAAAAAGGGGCACCGTGCCTCAAAACGCCACGGGTCCCGACTCTTCCCGCCGCCCAAATGTCACTAGCCGAGCCACCCGGGTGAACTCCGGCATCACTCAGGGCCGCATCCACGTACCGCGACAGGCGGTCGGCGCGATCCGCGTTGACCTGGGGAGGTGTATGGTAGCCCAAAAAAATGGTCCGGGCATCAGGGAAACCCCCGAGTTGATGGTGATTTAATATGATTTTGGGGTTACAAAAGCAACCTGTTAGGGCATCCGGACGAATTGCCGGGTGCACGGCCTGTGCCAAACTCCAAGCCGGTAGAGGGATGGGTCAAAAGACCTGCGTGGATGTTGTCCACAGTATTTTGCTTCGATAGGTAGGGAATGAGCTGAAACCACGGAAATAACTTTCATGTTCAGTGGTTCCCTTCATCGTTAGGTTCACCCGAACCCCAGTCAAGTTGTTTGAGACGGACAGAAAGGACTCCCCTGGCTTTTGTGGAAAACTGGGCAAGTTCCCCGTGCCCCTCCTAAATTAGGCCATACAACTCGGGAAACGTTGACGAAACTTCCTTTGAAGTAAACCAAAGACAGAGGAGGCTAGTGAAGGCATTGAATCCTACGAATCTACCTGGAGCCTCAAAATCCCCCTTAAACATGGAAGAGTGCCCCCATAAAAAATTGGGGAAGCTTCTATTTGTTGAGCTCTTTCGGCATGGCTGTGCGGGGAGGCCAAATTTGGCTTTGAAGGGAACAAAAAAAAAGCGCAAGCCCAGCTACTTCGGGGGGGGTCCAAACCTCATTTGAAATTCCGAATCCCTGTCGACACCTTGAACCCGAGCCTTGCGGATGCGATCCAGCTCGATCACCACCGTCTCCGCCTCTCGTGCAGGCAGAAGGGCAGGCAGAAGGGGCCCCGAAGTAGGTGGCCCCTTGTCGGCCTCCTTGGAATGGGTTTGGATTTGTGGTTGGATTGGTGGTTTGGAGGTGTTCCAAGATGGTTTTAAGGTCAAATCACCAAACCACGAATCCAAACCATCAAGGAAGCTGTTCCCGATCTTGTTCCATGCTTCCCTAGTTTCCAACCCACTTTTCTCAAATTGGTGTAATTGTCCCTTTTAGCAACGTGGTAAAAAGTGACTAAAGGGAGTACATACAAACACCTGACCTTACTTTAACACCCAAAATGCGGGGCACTGCTTCGTATCTTTAAAGGCGGCACAAAGTGGCAGCAGGGTCCAAATAGTGGCAATACGTTTGGCAACCCCCCGCATGGTTGTGAAGAGCAACCCTTTCTGCAATACCAAAGTGGTTGATTCCCATCGCGACTTCATCACTAAACTAGAAAGTCATATTACCTAAAACTCCAATTTTGCACAACCATGGCAGACCCCTTCCCAAAAAGAAAGCTGGATGCCCCACTGGAGCCTCAATGAAATGGTTGTGGCCCTAAAACCGATTTTCTCCACTACCATGCTTCAAACGGCTCGAAGTGTTCCCACAAAGCCCTAAGGATGCCCAGGTCAAAATGTGGGGGCTGTTGGGATATGGGCCCCTTGCAACCAACAAAAACAGGTACCCTTAACAAACAGGCTGAGGAATCGAAATCAAATTAATTCAGGATCAAAAAACAAGTAGTAGTGGTAGCCGTCGTCGTCGTTGTTGTGGTAGCAGTGGCAGTAGCAATGGTAGGAGTAGTATTAGTAGTAGTATTAGTAGTAGTAGTAGTGGTGGTAGCAGTAGTGGTAGTAGCAGTAGTAGTTGTAGTAGTAGTAGTACTACTACTACTACTACTACTACTACTACTACTACTACTACTAGTGTAGTACTGGAGTAGCACTAGCAGTAGCAGTAGCAGTAGCAATAGTAGTAGTAATAGGAATAGAAAAGTGGTAGTAGTAGTTGTTGTTGTAGGAGTGCAGTAGTAGCAGTCGTCGTCGTCGTAGTAGCAGTAGAAGCAGAAGTAGAAGTAATAGAAGTAGTAGAAGCGGTGGTAGTAGTAGGGAGGCGTAGCAGTAGCAATGGCAGTAGCAGCAGCACTACTACTAGTAGTAGTGATGGGAATAGACATAGTTGTAGTAGCAGTAGTAGTAGTAGGCGGAGTGCAGTGGTAGCAGTCGTAGTCGTAGTCGTGGTAGTAGTGATAGTAGCAGTGGCTTTTGCTTTGGTAGTGGTAGTCGTACAACTACTGCTGCTGCTGCTACTGCTACTAGTACCAGTAGTAGTAGTAGTAGTAGTAGTAGTAGTAGTAGTAGTCGTAGTAGTAGTAGTAGTCGTCGTCGTGGTCGTAGTAGCAGTAGAAGTAGAGGTAGAAGTAGAAGTAATAAGTAGTAGAAGTGGAAGTAGTAGTAGTAGGAGGCGTAGCAGTAGCAGTGGCAGTAGCAGCAGCACTACAGCTAGTAGTAGTGATGGGAATAGAGCAGTAGAAGTAGTAGGCGGAGTGCAGTGGTAGCAGTCGTAGTCGTAGTCAAAGTAGTAGTGATAGTAGCAGTGGCTTTTTGCTTTGGTAATGGTAGTCGTACAACTACTTCTGCTGCTGCTGCTACTACTACTACTACTACTAGTACCAGTAGTAGTAGTAGTAGTAGTAGTAGTAGTAGTAGTAGTCGTGGTAGTAGTAGTAGTGGTAGTAGTAGTAGTAGTCGTACGAAACTAGAACTCGTACTAATAGTGCTAGCAATAGTTGTAGTCGTCGTCGTAGTAGTAGTAGGACTGGCAATAAGAATGGTAGTGGTAGAAGTGGACCTAGAAGTAGAAGTAGAAGTAGAAGTAGAAGTAGTAGTGGTGGTAGTAGTAGTAGTAGTAGTAGTACTAGTACTAGTAGTAGTAGTAGTAGTAGTAGTGGCAGTCGTAATGGCACTAATAGAGGAGCAGTAGCAGTAGCACTACTACCGCGCTGACTGCCCCTTCTTCCACGCTCACTTTCACTACCTCCTCCTTCAGTTCCACTCTTTTCATCCTACCAACCGGCGTACCTGCTAACTTACTAACTTGCAAACTTGCTTGCTAACTGATTCTCCGTCTCCGCGCCGGATACTGACTTACTAACCGCCTGTGCTCCAAGGTGCACAGGATGCTAACTTACTAACTGTCTTCTCCTTTACATAGTCTGGAATGATTTGCTTTTGATCCCGAACGATGTCTTTTCATCCTAGGTGTCATTTGTTTTTGATGAGTATGCCTTAGAAACACACACACATCCATATCACCTCAGGCATCGCGGCCTGCTTCTTGAATGCATTCTGCAGTGCTGCCACTTCCGTACCGATGGCCCTCCGAGCCGCCTGACAGGCGAACTGCACGGAGCTCGGACTCAAACTGAACCCTAGAAGCAACGGGGCGGAGAAAGCACCTGGCGGTTTGGCAGCACCACTTTTGACGTTGGTTTGATTGTGTGTAGGAAAACCATACATCTTTAGGGTTCCCCCCCCCCCCCATTTTGACACATGCATGTTCTTGGCCGTAACCCCATGAAACCAAGTAGAACCACCCAGAGAGCCACCGTTTGCTCACGTCTTCCGCTCCATGTCGCTCCATGTCGGCTTCCGAGCCTCGGTGACTTCCTCTTCGATGCGCTTCTCATCCTGGGAAGGCTCGTGGCTGCAACTCTTCTGCTGCCAAGCGGGAAATTTGATCTGCACACTGCCACACATCCAGCACCCAAAGTTAGATCAGTAAGAAAGGGCCAATACAAAAACCTTAAAGTGGCGGGGAAGCGGGGGGAAGCGTCCGTTGTTTGAGGCACCAGTTTTGGGTGTAGCCTTTTGTTGGGGGGAGGGGGGTTAGTTTGTGGGCACTTGGGTGCCAGTGCTTGGTCCCATTTCAAAAAAAAAAAGCTACAAAAAGGGAAGCTTGGGCCAAGCCGGTGATATTTAAAGCACGCTAAAACCACTCAGGGGGAAATCTGTGGAGATTCCTGGTGGCCAAGTCCCCTTCACTCGAAGTTTGGCTCAAAGCTGGCGAACCCACAAAGGCTTGTTGCTGTTTGGGGATTCCCTTTATATACGAGGAAGTTTTTTTGGGACCCCAAAATCCACCGACATTGTTTGGCGTATCGGATATCTAAGAGAGGATAACCCCCCGGTTAGTCTCTCCCGGGACACGTCAATTACGCAGGGTTTCGTCCCCCCCCTCCCCCACGTACCGCGCGGCGATTTGATGACGTTCCACTAAACGTAGTCTTCGGGGAGCCGGTGTCGCAAAACAGGGGTCCCAGGCTCGATTCCCCTGCCGGCTTTTTGCTGGTTTGGGTTTCCTGCTTGCTTTTGCAGAAAATCTGGAAAACTCTGTGTTTTTGGATGTCCTCTTTGCTGGAAAACCTGTGTTGTTTGTGGAAAATACTGCGGAGCCAAGGGGAAATGCAAGGAAGTGCAAGGAAACATCTGGAAAAACGCTGTGTTTTTGGACGTCCTCTTTGCGAAAATGCTAGAAAAAACAGTGTTTGTTGCGGGAAATACTGGGGAGCAAACGGGAAATGCAAGGAAGTGCAAGGAAATGAGGGGAGGAAATAGGAAGTCCACATGTCAGGAAAGCAACGGGAAATGAGAGAGAGAGAGAGAGAGAGAGAGAGAGAGAGAGAGAAAGGGAGACAAAGGGGAACTGAAAGGGACATGACAGGGACAGAAATGAAAACGAGGGGAGTACAGGGGGAATGACAGGGAAACAAAGCGCAATGAAACCAATCGGCACGACGAGAGATGTAGGGAAACGAAAGAACGGGACATACATGGAAAATGACACGGACCTACCGAGAAAATGTCAGGGACATGAAGGGGGAGTTGAAAGGAATGGAAGGGACATGACCAGGACATCACGGGAGACGTGAAAAGGACATGAAGGGGAAATCAAGGGGAAAGCCAGTAGTGAGATGCCAGTTCAGGGTCATGAAGGGGCAGTGCCGGGATATCGAGGCAACTCAGGGGGGACGTGACGCTGCAATGCAGAGAGAGAGAGGGAGAGAGAGAGACAGGGAGAGAGCGGGAGAGAGAGAGAGAGAGGGAGATGTAGGAGAGAGAGAGAGAGAGAGAGAGACACAGAGAGCGAGAAAGAGAGACAGAGCGAGACAGAGACAGAGCCAGAGTCAGAGAAAGAGACAGAGAAAGAGACAGACAGAGAGAGAGAGAGAGAAAGAGAGAGACAGAGAAAGAGAGACACAGAAAGACAGAGAGAGAGAGAGAGACAGAGAGAAAGAGCGAGAAAGAGATAGAGAGAGAGAGAGAAAGAGAGAGACACAGAAAGACAGAGAGAGAGAGAGAGAGAGAGACTAGGTCCTCCAGTAGAGAGGGAAGAATTAGGGTACCCTTTTTCTGTAGAGGGGCGTGGACAGGAAGGAGACAGGCAGACAGAAAGAGACAGAGAAACAGAGAAACAGAGAGAGAGAGAGAGAGAGAGAGAGAGAGAGAGACGGACAGAGAGAGAGAGAGAGAGAGAGAGAGAGAGAGAGAGAGAGAGAGAGAGAGAGAGAGAGAGAGAGAGAGAGAGAGAGAGAGAGAGAGAGAGAGAGAGAGAGAGAGAGAGAGAGAGAGAGAGAGAGAGATATAGAGAGGGAGATTCAGGAGGGAGAGGCTTGGGGGGAATGGGGAGGATGGGGAGCAAAGGGAGGGACAGAGGACGACAGAACACACGAGGGAGACAAGGGAGAGAGGAAGAAGGAGAAAAGGGAGAGGACAATGTCGGCGGACTGAGCCAGAGGCTCTAAAGTTTGGTGTCCATGCTCCATGCTGATTTGATGGGAAGCGCCCTCCCACCAATTGACATGGAACCTGCAGGGACCAAGTCCCTTTAACAGGAAGATGGTCCAAACCAGCACCCTCCGAACGTCAGGTTCCATGTTAATTTGCAGGGGAGGGTAACGCCAACCAAAAAAGTGTGTCAAGAAAACGGAGACGCCACCCCGCTATGAAAACAGGCGCTGGAACCGATGCCTGCAGCCGCGTCCGGCGCTCCGCGTCCAGGGTTTCACCGAGCTGCCGTAGAGTCGCCTCAACCTGGACGCCAGGAAATAGGCCTCCAAAAGGTGTGGACCCTGACAGCCACAGTGGGATTCTCATGGTTGTTCCTCTTCTTTTTTCAGAGGGTGCCCTGAAAAACAAGTCACCTCCATTTGGCTTCCCTTCAAACTGTGAACCCACCCCCCCCAAAAAAATGGCAGCCTCGCAGAAAGACGCGCTCATGTGTGAAAACCCTGGACACTCTTTAGCAGCCCCTCCTCCTTATCTGTGGGAACCACCCTGTGGAAGCCAGTGGGCTGCTGTCGGGCTCTATGAGAAATCTTCAGGATTGCGTTCTCGCCTTACAGGGGGGTCCATCGGTATCACAGAAATTGGTCCTACAACTAAGTGGTCCAGAAGTCGAAAACGACAAAACGGCTTGAAGTGCCCCACAAACTCCTCAGGATGCCTTTGTAAAATATGTGGGGACTGTCGAGATAACATTCCTTACCTTCCTTTTGGCGTCGCTCCCGGCAAACATGCCATTGGCCCAACGAGCGATGTTGCGGGGCATTCGGCCCTATGGCTCTATCACAAAGAGGGATGCAAGGTGGCCAAACCTCGAGTAGGGGAATTGAATGGATTCCTTCTGGCTTGGCAAAAAGGATTAGCCTCTCACCTTGAGAAGTCAGTCAAGAGCAAGGCCAAAGTTCAAACATTGTCTAGTGCGGGCGGCCATGTCCATGCAGGTCCAATTCTCATGCTCTGCAAGAAACATTGCTTTTTGATCAGATCCTTCGTGTCCTTTCTTCCCTCCCCAAACCCCGTATCCGACTCTCCCCAGCCCAACCAGTTGGGGCATTTCGGGAACCTGCCGCAAGCCTCCAGGAATTTCAGGAGGCTCTGTCTCAACATGTGCGATTTGCCCTTTTTGATTTGTGGGCCGAGGTCTCAACTGGTTTTGTCTCAAAATGCTAGACCCCCAGCATATAAGTCGTTTGCTTGTGGTTTCCTTTCAATCAAGCCTCAATCCGCAAGCCAAACCGACAAACCCAAAACTCAACAAACAAACCTCAACAAACCCACCCATGTCCCTTTCTTAAAAACCTCAAAACACCAACAACTTCACCCCCCACCCCCCAAAAAACAATAAATAATAAATTTAAAAAAATGGTTATCTGTTGGCTTCCCTTCAAACTGGTAAGCAGGCTTCCCATTCACCCTCCACACAGGCAGGGGATCAAATCCAACTCCAAACCACCCATCCAAACCACCAAGTGGAGTTCAAAAAATGGAAAAAGAAAAAGAAAACAAAAAAAGAACTAGGTGGCGCTTCTCCCCCCCCCAAAAAAAAAAAAGGCGACACCGTCTTCGCGGCCTCGGCCTTGAAGCCCTTGAAGGCCTCCGACTGACGAGCTGACACCTCCTGGCTGGAACTCGCCTGCGTTTTTTTGGGGGGTACACTGACACGGGCACCGGACAGGGGGTCCCTTTAAGGGGCAACTGATCGTCCAGGGGCCCTCCAGATGCCATGTGTGGGAGGAAGTGTAATTACCCTCTTTTGGTCGGTTTCAAAGGGAAGGCGAAAGGAAACAACCATCTTTTGGGGTCCGATTCCCAAAGCAAGACACACCCAGCTTCGAATCACCGTTCTGCATTGAAGCTTTATTTGGGGTGCGAATTCCCCGATTTCCTGTCCCGCTTCGAGTCCCCTTGGATCCATTCAAGTGAGTTCATTTTGGAAGCACAGGAAATAGGAGTTGCAAACACCCGCCAACCAAGATGTCTGTCAGAAATCGGGATTCCAACCAAGGGAAGTGCGGGTGGTTTTCGAGTCGCCCTTTTTTGGGAAAGGAAAAACCTTTTGGGAACCCCATGTTCTGGTGGAGCATATTTCCACGTGCAGCACCAGTGGGGCTTGGGAAGTCTCTCCACCAATTCTCACAAAACTTCATGCACTGGCGCGAGCTGGACTTTGTTCAGGCAGATTCCAACCCATGTGTCTTGAGGGCAATCCTAATCCGGTGCTCCGAACATATTGTTCCCCCTCAAAGTGGCTTGCATCTTTTGCCCATTTGGACCTATGGGAAGCCATTCAGTGCCCGAGGTCGGTCTCCAGCAATCACGTTCTCAAAAAGCACTTGGAACGGAACCTACCAGGTAGTGCCCTTTTACCCGGTTCTCAGGGTGTCTCCCCCCCGAGATACAGCTCAGTTTGGAGTGGTTTGGAGATTGCCTGGTCATGTCCTGAGAAGCTCAAAATCACAAACCACCCATCCAAACCTAAAGCACCGATTCATAAATTGAGGGACTGACAAGGACGATTTTGATTGCATTTTTGAACAAGAACACCCTACCAGAGAAGGCAAGCTCTCGGATCTTCCTGCTGTGGTTTTGCTGGGTTACTTGCCCGACCGATTACTGGAATAAGCCATCCATCAAGGGGCTGTGCATCCCAATTGGGGCTCCAATTGCCATGGCACCGAAAGCTGTCAGAGAAGAAGGCATGTGCCCCCTTTGCACACAGAAGCCTGCACGAACTTGAGTGAAGACTTCCACCCGGGAACTCTGACATTCTGGGCATGCCAAACCTTGATTATAGTTAGACGCCCTGCAACAAGTTAACTTATTGCGGGCGGGAAGAGAAAATGATGGAGGCCAGCATGGAAAAAGGTGAAGAAAAGGCAAGTAAAGTCTGGCAATGAATCTGCCCAACCGATAGCGGCTCTCCTCAGACCTTCTGGACATGGCTGACAACGCGGTCTTGATCATGCCGCCCTCAGATCTGTAGATCCTCCTGGGTGCATCATGAATTTTCAGGGAGGCCTTTTTGGGTTGATTGCAAGAGAAACCAAAAGGAGGAACCCGCTCTCCTTTTGGGGAAGGGTGCTACCCTATGTTGCGGCAAACCCAGCACGAAAACAATGCGTCACTTTGGCCACAACTTCGGAACCTTCAGGGTGGCCCTCAAGTCGACCCTATTATTTTCAAAGCGCCCCACTAACTGACAAAGCTTCGGCGCAAGGATATCAGGCTTTGGTCCTACTGTGCCGATCATCCTTACCATGCAGGGTATGACCTTCTCAGAGCCACCCTCAAAAAGAAAAAACTCTCATTGACAGGAAGTCATTTGTTGGCATCACGGTAGGTTTGAACCCAGGACATTGGTTCCCCTTTCGGATGTACCAACCGCCTGGGTTAAGTTTAACCGGAAATCAACAGATGGAACGCTGGTAATGTTGGTCTCCAATGTTGCCAGACACAATTGCAGGGGGAAGCTCGACGGAAAATTCGGTAGCTTAGCGGAAGTGGCTCACAGACCCACATCAAGTGCCTGTCAGCGGGCCCCAAACCCTCCCTGAGAAAACGCACGCTCTAAAAATGACTCTCTGGCTTGCGCGAAGTCCTCTTGGCTTCCCTTACACCAAACTATGTCAGCTTTTGCTGCCAAAGTGACTGGCTAGATTCTAGTCCCTTTTTGGTCTGTTTTGCAGCGAAACCAGATTCCAAAAATAACAGATCCATGCTTTGATTTCACCTTCGTTTGGCCTCTCACAAAAAAAGAGCTGAGTGCGAAGTGACATCACCCGCTCAATGGTTTAAAGGGAAGTGGGAGACCCCTCACAGGCCAGCCAGAGACCCCGCAAGTCCCAGCGCTTCCGTCGCCAAAGGTGGTGTGGTAACCTGTTCTCTCCCCAAAGAAACCAAAAGAAATCGTACCAAGTTTCCACCCTTGTTTTTTGGTCGACTTTAAGGAATGGAATGGCCAAAGCAGCAATCCCTGAAATTCCTCGCATGTCCACTTAAGCTGCGCCCAAAACCTGTTGACTGTTAATGCTGCTCTTTTGATGCTGTTGGCTCAGGCGTCAGTGTATGAGCCTTGCTTACCCCAAGGTAAAGCCACTAGAACGGGCGTTTCTCAAACTAGGGGACACCTAGCAGAAATTCTTCGCATGACCCAAAAAACGCTCGGAAAGTTGTCCTTTTCGTTTCCCTTTAAATAGCCTCCCCCAAAAACGGGTTGGTCCGAGGGAGTGTAAAATGAGCCACAATCAAAGCCCGGTATTAATATAGTCTACCCAGAACCATGTAAAGAATTACGAAGGCGAATATCCGCAGCTATTTATGGCTGCGGGTTTTGAGCAAGTGGCTCAGATGGGTATGGGTCAAAAATGGAGTAACCCCCAAATGGAACCCAGGTAGGACTAAAACCTGCGGTCCGCTGGTGGTTCAATTTTGACCCATACCCAAATAGTGACGTGGGGGGGGTTCCCTCTTTGGGGCCCCCGGCGCCGCGTCCGCCACCCTTGCGTCCAGCTCCGTGTGGCCCTTCTCCACGCTCGCGCAGCGCTGCTCCAAAGCGTCCAGCGCGCTGGACACCCTGGCCACCCGAAACCGACAGGGTCACCCGAGGTGAACCCCGCATAAATCCCGGGCTAAAGATTGTGTTTGGACAACAAAAGGGGCACCGGATCAAAAAGAAACAAACAAGGATCAAAATAACTATTCCAGGTGGATCAAAAAAGCCAACACATGAAATATTGCCCCCAGATAAATGGGCGAAATGGTATGCTCTCAAGATGGATCCCCTCGTGTAACGTGGCTGTCCTTCCTGTTTCCCTCTGAAGCCAACTGAAAGGGGCAGCTGCAAGTAAATATGTTTGTGGCTCGTGTGGGAAGCATGGGTACCAGGGGTCGCGTTCAGACACATCAATGCGCGTGAGGTCACATCACAGCATCAGCGCCCGTGAAGTCACATCGTTTGCGCTTCCACGGCGCACATTCTGCCGCCAAGCTAGCCGTTTGCGTCCCGCGTCTCGGTAAAAGCAGGGTTTTCAGCTAACACCCAGCGAACATTTGATGACTTTCCGTGTGTTCACCCACCTGCCACGCCGGTATTCTGGTTATCAAGTTCTGAGTTCGCACGCCAGCTGAGGGAATGCAAATCGCATTGGCCACCCGCCTCCACAGCGTGCACTGCTTTGTCACACAACTAGTGCCATGGTTATGGGCCATGGTCATGGTACCGGGGAATCCTGATCATGGTTGGCCATATTTCCTGCTCGGGGTCCGTGCCATGCCTATCTCAAGTACAAGAATGTGGTACATATGGATTCGGCACGAATTCAGCGAGCTCCTAAAAGGATTGTTTCTTAGTATGTCCTTCCGGTTTCCCGTCAAAACCAACCAGACAAACAAACACACACTTACTTGCCCAAAGAACCCTGAAAGAAAACAGGGGAAACCAAAAGGTCAGATCCAGTCGATATGTTTGCAGAACCCTGGAAACGAATGCCCACGAAAGGATGGAGATGGCTCAGGGCCAAGTTTAGAGGACAATGAGGTGTGGCTCATTCTTTTCTTCGCTGGCCCCCTTTTGGAAATTTTCGTGGAAATTGAGAGGGAAGGAGGGGGGGGGCACCAACATGCGGCCGCTTTTTGGAAGCAAATCGATCGCAAAACGGAGGCACGGCGAAGGCTTAAGCAAGAGCCGAGATCCGGCATGAGCCGAGTTCCTTCAATACTACCCCTCCCAAAGAAGGCTCAACTCAAATGGGCCCAGCTGATGTTTGAAGCAACGCAAACTTGATTTGAGTTGTGGGGGGAGCCCTGAAGGACAGGGGAAGCGACATATTGGCATGTCATGTGGCAGCGCTTGCAAGAGCTTTGTGGATGCTGCCGCGTGACTCGAGACTGGCATTCAGCAACCTTCCTTTCTGTCACCCCGCTCCAGTGTGGCGATCAATGGGTTTGATCGCTCGACCTGCCTCTCAGATAGGCCTTGTAGCCGTGCCGATCCCTCCTCGTAATCATCAGAGCCACGTGCAATGCGGTTTATTCCCCGGACTGGCGGGCCCAATTTGGGTAGGCAGTGGGCCCCCAATGTCATCCCCGAGGTACCACCAGACTCCAAATCAGCATGCCGGGCGCTCAACAGGCACCACAGTCCGCAACATCGCCAGCTGTCCTGGCCCTCGTTGGAAACTTCATCGCGCAGCCGCAGATGTCTTGCCTAGTGACAATGCCATGGCTGTCACGACTCAAATCCAGTGCTTCCTTTGCATCACACTGTGGCAACCTTTCCACAGGGCAAAGTAGTGGTACCCTACAGAAGTGGGAGAACTCTCCTCAGAGCCCTGGATGTAGCACCCGATTGTTTTCTACCACGCGGCCAGCCCTTTCCCCGGTGTCCGCTTGCTCCGGGCGCCCCGGCAAAGAGCTCCTTCCGCTCGACTCCCAGTCGCTCCTCGAGCGCCTCAGCGAGGAAAGATCAAAAAAATATGCACGCATCACGAAATGAGAAATCCCCGAGGTGCCGGTGCCTTTTGGCCTGCTGCATATACATATATATATATATATATATATATGTATAAATATATATATATATATATATTATATATATATATGTATAGTGAGAGAGGGAGAGAGAGGTTGATACGTGTACGTATGTGTGTGTATATATATACATATATATATATATATGTGCTATGTATGTACGTCGTATATGCATATATGGTAGAGGTCAGCAACCCCCCCCCCCAACCCAGCGCCATGGTCGTGGTTCAGAAGCGTCTGCCGCTCCCCTCGTTTGGTTTACACTTGGCTTCGGTTGGTTTAGGGTTGATTTGGGGATGGTTCGGGAGCGGGGTGCGAGTTCAGCTCGAGGTGGGGCTCTGGGCACAGAAGCAGCGGGCTATTGCCGCAGAAAATTGGCCCGTCCACTCCGTCCTCCACGCGCTGGCCGATGGACTGGGTCATCAAGGCACGGGAGAATCCCAAGGCCTGCGCACCGGGCACCCAAACTTCGCGGATTTCCTGTTGGTTTCCCTTTAATTGCCACCCCAAGAATGGTACCCTCAAAAAACAACATACCCACCTGGTAATTGAGATGTCGCAGGTGTAAGCTTGGGCTTGCATCACCATGCAGAACAAAGTCCGATTGATGCAGGGAAAGGAAAAAGAAGCAAGATGCCCCGATCTATCATGCAGGACGTTGTCCCATAATGATCTAAAATCAGGATGAAACAGAATTAGGCAGACCCGGTCCTGATTCAGAGCCTCTAGTCGTGAACCGTGCTCTTGTTGCGCCTCACACACTCGCTCACAGCACGAATTCGTCTCACTCGGAAGAAATCGAAACGCAGCGGTCTCAGTGCAGCACTGCAGCGCGTGCGGCGCTCTCCCCTGAGTCCAGACCCCTCGAACCCTCCGCTCTCCCCAGTGCCCTTCGATGAAAACCATTGGAAGGGCAACCCCTCGGTTGGTCTGCTTTGGGTCCAATCAAAGCACGCCCCAGATTGCAAAGGGAGCCATAGGCGGGTTTTTGGCCCCAAATGGTATCTGAGGAGGAGGAAAAGTCACGAATCGTCCCTGAGTCCCCTCTGGTGCTGCTTTAAATAGTGAAAGGAGGAGGTCTTCTATTTGAGCTTGTCCCACAGAGGGACCCTCAAAATTGGCTTCCCTTGAATTCTCATTTAACCTGCTTCTGAGGGAAGAACTCGGGTTTTGGAAAGGAACCTGTGGATCCCCAAGAAACTACTGGACGGTGGGCTCATTCCACTTCTCATTCCGTGATTGTTCAACCCTGCAGAAACTACTGGACGATGGGGTCATGCCACGTCCCATTCCCTAAGAACCAACTAGGGGACGGCTCAGGGCAATGCATTTGGCCATGGGCCAAAATCCCGAAGCCCCAGTGAACATCCCAATCCCCACCTAACATAGGTTCTAAAATGGGTGGTGAATTCACCTACCAACCAAAATGGGATCCCGAAACGGTTTTGACAACCACAGCCATTTCTCATCGGCCCCTTCCAGTAGTGATATTCCAGTAGTGATAGATTCCCTTGAAAATCCACAGAGGAAAAGAAAAGATCTTCTTCACCAAATGGAAGTTTCTCCTTCCCGGACCAACCCCCAAAACGGGTTACCCGCCCATCGGCCCCCGACGGCTCGGAGCTCGGAGCCTTCCAGCCGCGCGTGCAGCTCCGAGAGCGCCGCGCCGGCCTGGATCGAGCCTGGAGTTTGTGCGGCCAAAGGAAAGAGAGAAAGGTGAAGAGAGATAGAACAAGGAAAGAATCAGAAAAAGAGAAAGAGAAATAGAGAGAGAGAGAGAAGAAAAAAAGAGAAAGAGACCCACCTTGCTGCAGCTTGTCCATGTGTTGCTGCAGGAACTCCACCGACTGGCAAGTCACGCCAAGTCCAAGCAAAATGCTCAAAACACAGACTTACGATGAGCTTCAACCAGGGCTGCGTGCCGAAGCTTGCAGCACATCTGAGAGGCATACCCTTCACATACCCACTACCAAATTATGTAGGCATTGTATACGTGCGGTCAACACTCCGTTATTTCATGTTTTGAAAGAAACCTTTACGTTGGTTATCAAAGTCCCCACTTAGAGGTTGATGACCATCCCAACCCCAATGGTAAGGCGTCTTTTGACCATGGCACATAGTTGCCCCCTTTTGGGATGGCTCAAGCATCACCCTTCGGTTGCCATGTTTTACCACTTTCCTTCTGGTGGGGTGATGTTGGGACTAACATCGGCCTGTTTATCTGTTGGCAAGGGGGTAAGGAAAGGGACTATTTGAGACTCTTCATAAATAAACGAAAAGCTATTTGAGGCTCTGAATGAATAAACGAGACTATTTGCAAATGAACGAGCAACTGTGTGATACTATGTGACAATAAAAGACAGACTGTTTCTACATGAAAGAGAAGCTATGATAGGAGAGAAGCTATGTAAGACTCTTAATAAATAACAAGGACGCGTTGTGAGACTATTCATAAATCCAGGGGAAACTAGATGAAACTATTCTTCGTAAATCCAAGAGAGCTGCTGTGAGGCTTCTAATAACAAACATAGAGATCTGGACCCCGCAATAAACTTCCACGAGGGGGGATTAACAGACCCTTCAAAAAACAAACAATCCTACGGTTGTCAAGGGCTCCCTCCCCCAGTGGCAACCCCAAACTGGTTGAGACTGGTTGAGACTGGTTGCTTCTGCCCCAGAAAAATATGTCGCAGCACCTGCAAAGGGGGGCCCTTGGTTCCCTTCGATTCATGCATAAAATGGGAATAAATAGAGGTTGTCACAACTGACGTCTAAGTACGGGGGAAAATAATGAGAACCCAGTTGACTAAAAGATTCCTAGTTGATTGGGATCGGGGGATGCAACCCATTTAGACGGAACCCGGATCACCTGGCGGGAAACCGCCAACAAATGTGTTTCATGAGCACATGGAGCAAGCCCCGCCCCCTCATCTGCGAGGTTGATTAATCCGGGGTCAGCATGAGTTGGGCTCCCCATGTTTCCCCTTTAAACATCACTCCGAAGAGAAACTCACCTGAGAAAAGGGCTCCGAAAAGGTGATGTTTAAAGCCATCGTTCGGGTTTTATAGGGACCACTGTTCAATTTGTGGACCCTGTCCGAACGGCATGGTTTGGCGTGGGGGAACGAGCACGGGAACCGCGCAGAAAGCAACTAGTTTCTCTCAAACCAGGCAGCCAAAAATCCTGGTTCTGTTCTGTGTGTTTGGCCAACTTCCTGTAGAAATTGAGCTGGTGTCCGCGGTTGTTGGGTTCAAAGCGCACGCCACAAGGTCCGGCGGAAAAACTGGCTTCGCCTGCGCCAGGTAGCCACCATCCACCCCGCCGGTGCCGCCGTCGCTGGAGCGCATGGGGATCTCCAGGGCAGTCAAACGCACCCGCAGCTCGCCCTGGCAAACGACCCTCAATTGAATTTTGGCTCTTGCTGTTCTGTCCGGTTTCATGGACGGCGTCTCCCCTTCTTTTTTGAGTGTACACTTGTTGGGGGTCATTTTCCTTCCAAAGGGACCTGTCAGGATCCATGTGAAAAAAGGTGACAGGGTACTTGCCGTGTGGTTTTTTCGGCTATCCCCCAAGCAAGCTGCAGGACTCCAGAGTTTGCGGCTTGGATTGGTGGGTTTGAACCCCTGGCTGTTCAAAGTTAAGGTCGGAAAATCGGAAGAGAAAAAAAATGACAAAGGGTGGACCCCGGGAGAAGCCATGGATGGCTTCCCTTCGGTGCCGCTGTCAGACTCGGCATGGGACTCCTGCTTTTGGGAGTATTTGTATACCTTGTTTGGGGTTGCTTAGCGAGCCGCAGGCCACGCGCGTGTTGACCCATTGAGATACCCGGAAAAAGAACCATTCGCCGCCAACACGGCATGAAAAACCACCAACATGGGTATGCCAACAATCTGCAGGGGCATGCCTGAGACGGAGCGCCTCCTTGAATTCACAAACACCAAGGACATGCTTGGTACTCCCCTGTAGAACGAACATGGAACCGCTGGTGGCTGCTTGCCGGATGGCTTTTGTTGCTTGTTTCCTGCCAACAATCTGCGGGAGTGGGGATCCCGATCGTTTGGGAACTGAGCCAGATTCTCAGAAAAATGGGTCGCACCCCCGATCCACATCAACCAGGGCTCCTGTTTGATCCAGGGTTCCCATCACCAACCATCCGACGCAAAATCTGCAGAGTATGGATCCTAAGCGACCAACACTACCGGATAGCCAAGTTGTCTTTTCCCCTAAGAACAGTCACCGTGGCTGGGCAAAAGCACTGAGACTTTCCGAGTTCTGAAGCCCAAGGGCGCCCCAGGACCCAAGTGCCCCAGCCAGCGCCGACCGGTGCCTGGGTGGCAAGCAGCTTCTCCCGCAGATCCTTGCAGGCACAGAAAAGCCGCCGCCATACGAGGCTCGTAGAAGCGAGAACGGCGCCAAAAGGGTACAAGTAGGCGGGTTAAGTCGACCCAGTTCTCAAGAAGTTGACCCACTGCATTAAGTCGACTTGACACAAGTAGTAAAATCGGCCTCCCTCGATTTCATGGTTTGGATTCGTGGTTTGGAGGTTGATGGGGTGGTGTCTCGTTGTCCCTCTGGCTTCAAACACCCAAGCCACCAATCCAAACCGGAATCTCTTCAAAACACCCAAAGGGAGGCTGCTCTCTAAAATGAAAACACAGCATGTCCAAACCAGGGCAAGGAAGCTCATATTGAAAGCCCAATGGTGCGCAAACCCGGGACATTGATCCTCGAAAAGGGGCAAACAGGCTTCCTGAAGGAAATCCCGAGTCGGATGATTCTATTTGGGGAGAAGGGTGTACATGGCCCCCACTCTGATGCCTTTACTGGGAGTAGAACCCTGTAGTGAATTGGCCAACAGAAATCGTTGTGGGCACATGGAGATTTCCACCAAACAACCCATTAACTGTTTACACGGCTATAAGCCGTCAAGCCAATGGAATCCGCCTCCACTGAACCGCTCAGCATCTCCAGCTCCGCTTGCACCTGGGCCTCAGGATTCAGCGCACGGCGTCTGACTCTGTTGCTTGATAACAATATCCGTGTGTTTCTGATTATTCAGACAATAAAATGTGTGATTTGCGGGGTGCTATTCCAAGCAAAACAAAAAACACTCAACTCCCAATGGCAGTGTTAGAAAAGAAACAAAACTATTCCAGGAACAAGGACACGTAGACTTCCACACGTTCTCGCCCGCCTTCGGAACGCAGGGATCAATCAGGAAACCACACGAGGAAATTTGCTTTTAAGGAAAAGAACGATGTCTGAAAAGAACCTGCGCTGAAAAGTTCCACTAAGCACTGCCTTGCCTCCGGCGACCCCCGCTGCCAAAATGGAAAAAAGTGATCGAAGTCGGGTGGAGCAGCGAGAAGTCGCGCGAGCGACATGGCCCGCACACGATTCGCGCCAGTGGTCGGGCTTATCCCAGAAGCGCAAAAAAGCAACGGCTGTGGATCTTATCCATTTAAAGTTTGAGAACAAGTCGAAGACAACGCATCCCCGGTTCCTTTCATCATTCGCTTTACCTGATAAAACTGCTCAGCACTGCTGAACTTCTCTGGCACACAAAGAAAAGTCTGCGCGGGCAGGCTATATAGGAAAGCCCACTCAGAGGCGGACAAAAGCGCCCACCTTTTTCCCGGACGGTCTGACAGGAGTGCTCCCAAAACATAGTGGGGGCTGGGCCTCACATCGGACCCCGTTGGGTCCGTGAAAAGCACATGGCTAACCACCGCAAGCCACCAGAAGCCATGCGGTGACAGAAAGTGCTTCCAATAAAACTCCAACAAATGGGACTCTCTTTTTTTGCGGCATCCCCAGCATCCCCGGCTCCCACGCAAATTCCAAAAACATAAACGCATTTTATCCCGCGACATCTCCAGCATCCCCGACACACCTTATGCGCCCAAGTCCGGCCAGGCCGGGACTGGAAAGTAAACTGATGTAAAATTGGCATGATTTTTGGCCCGCGAGGGCCCCAGCCGAAAAGGCCACACACGATGGGCAGCGTCAGTAAAAAAGGTGGACAAACGTAGGGAAAACGCCAAACCAGCCTTGCGGTGGCAGTAAGTGCTCGAAGCAAAACGGCTGACCGGACCTGCAAATCCTCCGGGACGAGGTTACCCCCAGCGCTTCAAGAAGCGCTTTCCGTCACCTTGACCAATACCAAAACATCATCGTATATGCCTTGACCATCGCCAAGCTTCATGCTAAAACAACTAATTTGCCCTGAGCGAAAACTCTTCTACACAAGCACTGCTACAAGCGTGAGCTGCCTGGACGAAAGCGCTTTGAAGCGCTTTGGGTGCTCTACACTGGATTCAAGATTCAAGATCTAGAGTCCGGAAATCTTGAACCTTTAATACTAGATTCAGAAGTGCTATAAAGCTTTTTTGGGCGGAAACAGTCAGATGGGCAAATGCTGGCACAGTTGTGGGTACCTGAAAAGGGGGAGGAAATCACCCGAAACTACGGTAAATACTTTTTGGGTGTGGTTTTCTGTCGTCTTTTTTCCGGGGGGAGGGGAGGGTATACCATTTTATGTATATGTACATATTGCAGGGAACCCTGTTTCCGAGGCACGGCTTGCCAAGTGGCATCTTTCTGCCTCATCGCCTGTCGCCACTCCTGGGCAAGGGATCCGAAGGTGGAATGCTTCCTTCCAAACGCCAAATACAGCTTGACTTTTCCTCGCCAACACATGTGGGCATGTGTTTTCTTTTACTGGGGGATTCATTCGTGGAAATCATTTAGGTGCGGATGCATGACCAGCCACTTGTGAGGTGGTTGCAACTCGTAAAAATCGCAGACATGTGTTTGGCGCCCAACTCAGGTTACTTCAGGTCAGTGTTATCGGGAATTGTAGCTGTGATGGCCTCATGGACCTGATCGATGGAGGTGTCACGCATTTCATAACCCGCCAAAAAAGATATCTCCCCGGACAAAAAAAGTGCGACCCGAAACCCCTCGAACCCAGTAGAAACACTGTTTTTGCGAGAAAAAAAAAACTGAAGACACACACACAAAGCCCCCTGGCCCCCGGCGCTCAGCACCCACGCCTCCGCGGAGTTCCGCTGGTGTGCCAGGACCTGCGCCACCTGCGGGCTCCGCAGCTCCGGTTTCACTGCTTGACGGTTCGAGTTTGTGGCGGCCCTCTTCCGTCCACCTGTTGGAAGGAGGGTAAGATGCAATTCAGAATGGTTTGCGCCTTTTCATTCCGACTAAGCCAGTTTCCGGCTCTTGGGCGCGGCTCAAATGCCAGATTCTACCTGAAATGTCCCAGCTGGACAAGATCTGCAGTCGGCATTGATCAAACCCATCTTTTGTTTGCTACAACACCTGGTGCAGAACTTTGTGGGTAGCCACGGTCAATACTCGTGCTCTTACCCCATCGGGTCCCCTGAAACGGAAGACTCATTTCTTCGGCCAACCTTCAGCCCCGGAGAAGCCAAGCCATCACGACATCCAAGATGAGTCACGTACCTAAAGTGAACATTCCTTCAACCTCACTTCCGGATTTCCCAGCTTCCCTCCAATTCGTAATTTTGATTGGTGGTGAGGTCGCCCCTTGACCCATCCTCAAAGCCGTCCTTCCCTCACCGCTGCAACCGCCCGCTCCGGCGAAAACGAGACCGGCCTGGCCCTCCACCTCCGCGTGCCCGGCCAGCTGCCGCAGGCTGCGACCGCTGAAGTCCCGGAGCTCTGCCTGTCGCTTCGGCGGAGGCGGTGGAGGCGGTGGAGGCGGTGGAGGCGGTGGAGGCGGTGGAGGCGGTGGAGGCGGTGGAGGCGGTGGAGGCGGTGGAGGCGGTGGAGGCGGTGGAGGCGGTGGAGGCGGTGGAGGCGGTGGAGGCGGTGGAGGCGGTGGAGGCGGTGGAGGCGGTCGCCCCTTGAAAAAGGAACACGACGTGGCGGGCACTTACAAGGGAAACCAAAGGCAAAGGCAACCAAAGGTAAACCGAAGCCTCCATGGTGCGGTTCGTCGGCTTCGACAAAATACACAAACGATGGCTTCGGTGTCCCATGCTTGTCCCTTTCTGCGAAAACATTTGTATCTTGAAAGGGACCTTTAGGCTTGTCTGCAATGGGGGAACCTTGTTTTCCTTGGTTTCCACTATGGTTTCCAGCAGGGTTGTTATTCAGCGATAGCTGTGTTTCTTCTCTTGGGGATAGCGAAAATGGTGCTTTCCTTTTCACTGTCCCTTGAAATTAGCCCCATATGAGCCGCGGTCAAGTGTTTGCCCTTGGTCTTCCGAAAGGACCAAGGGAAAATCAGGGCTCGCCCCCTTAAATTTGCTTCAGATTGGTGTTGCTTTGCAAAGAGTGTTCGTTCGCTTCAAACAAGATGTCTTCTCTTCAGACCGAAGCAGAGATCGGCGAGCTGGTCTAAAGCCGAAAGGGCCGTCTACCGGGCATCCAGCGAGGATGAGGCGGTGATCGGATGCAGTCAAGGCATGCATTTTCCGTGGCAGCCAATCGACCCCACAGTGGCAAGTCCCACCTGGTGGCAAAATGCTGACCTTGCTTGCGCCTCAGTGGCACGTTCCTGGACGGGCTCGGTTGCCAAATTTGTGAGAAGCTGCAGCCGCTGGTTCCTGGTCCAATTTCGTTCAAGCGAATTCTGTACAGCAAGGTTGAATCGCCCCTTTAGCTGCAGCAAAAGGAGGCTGTGTAACAGCAGGCGTGTCAACCCTGGGTTGAAGCAAGACTTCGTGTGCCAAGAATTGCATTTTTAGCAAGGCATGAACGCTAGGCTCCAAACATTCCAAGCACCTGGGGAATCGCATTGCATCGAACATCTCCGCTGCCTGCAGAGCCATGACCTGCTCCCTCAGCATCGCCTCCTGCGGGGCGGGCAGCTTGAAGAGCTTACCATCGCCCGTTTGATGGTATCCTAAAAGTGATTTGCAAACCTCTCAAATTACAACAATTCAGAACGATATTTCTAATCTACCCTTCAAAATGCAACCACCACTTGAAGTTGTAGAGATGGCGCGAATCCCCCCCATGTCCCGAATCCCGGGACGTCTCCTGCAGCTGCGACCTCAGATGTGAACGAAAAATGGTTGCTTCGGTCTGCCAGCGGCTTCCCTTCTAACCCAAAACAGGTGCTTCAAAAGCGGCCCCTTTTGGGAAGCCAAATGGGTTTGCTTTCTAGCAATAGCGACAGAAAATGGTAAAACAGGGTGGCCCAACCCTGGCTAGCACCGCTTTTGGGATGACCCCCTTGCCAACTCCAACAAGGAGCACGCCCAGTCCACGCCAAAAGCACGCTCTCACCCCTCGCGACATCCGCCTTGCACCCTTGGAGCACTTTGCAGCAGTCGGTGGTCTGAATGCCGCTAAAGTCGACAGCAGCTTAAACACAGTTTGTGGGTCTCGATTTGAATTGGGACACTCTGTTAGACATCTTTCTCCGTAGTTGGATTCACGTCCACCAGGATTGGTTGCAAAATGCGTCTAAACAAATATACCGTCCAGCTATCTTGGGGGAACCCTTTAAGGAGGATGATTAAACATAGCTGTTTAAGGGGGCTGACTAAGGGCAACAATCAAAACGTTCAGTTCGCCATCCAGCCATCTGGGCGGTCAAAATCACGTTTTTCCCCAAATGGATATGGAAAAAGTCGTGAGCCCCCTGCTTTTTTTGTGGAAAATTGAATGGGTGCCGCCCCACAAGGGTTTTTTGTGGGAAGTTGTGCGAGCCGTCAATTTTGACATCTAAGTCCTGGACTGCTGAGACTGCGTCTCCAGCATCTTCAGCCGATGCGACTCCACCATGTTTTGCTCTTCAAAAACCTGCACTGGCAAAATTCGGAAATGCAGAATTTGCCAGGCCAGGAAAGCTCGCAACGTGTTCCTTGTGGGGGTTCCTTTACAGGGTCTGGTTAAATGCGCCATGTCAACCCCCTCAGGAACCCGAATGGTTCCCTAAAATCCCGAAGTCGTCCAACGTGTTTATAGACATCGAACATCTCCTTCTCCCCCATGAAACCTGGTAGGAACCGAATCACCTGCTAAGAATTGCCAGTGGAAGCCAGGCAGTGGAATCCTCAAACGAACCATTCACTGGGAGCTTTAGGTGCTGCTCAGTGGACTTATGCGGCAAAACACACATCCCACCGGCCTTGCGCAGGAGCTGAACATCGTCCTCAAGCTTCCTGACCGCCTGATTTGGGAAACAAGAATCACATGTCATGCGCAAGACTCCTATATTTTCCTTTGTTCGCCGCTTGCTAAGTAGAACCTTGTAAAACCAGCTAGTAGAACCGCCTGCTGAAAGGGAAGCCACGTTTTTGCTTTTCTTTTCTTTTTTGGGAGGGGGGGGGTGTTTCTTGTTGCGCTTTCCCTTGCTTTTCAGAAATCCGTGCTGCCTCGTTTTCGACCTATGCAGCTGCTACCACACGCAAACCCGACTTCCCGTTTGGTGCATAGCTTATACCGGAGCCCACCTCCCTTCCTCTCAGACCCTCCCGGAGAAACGCCTTCAACTGCAAAATGGTGTAAAGAAATGAGTCCATTGGACCCTGGTGTCACCTTGAAACCTTGAAAGTGAATCCCAAAGGGGGGGGGCCTCCCCTCCCCGCCCAAAAAAACACAATAAAACAAAATGCAGAACTTAAGCCCAATAACCGCGCCAAAGACGCAGCATCCAAATCACTCTCATCCATGTGTTGCGCCTCAAGCTTCATGCCTCCTGGACCGGGTAGAAGGACAACAAAATGAACTTGCAACTTACCGAGCGCTGGATTCCGCTCATGCCGAAGGTTCTGAGATTCAAGCCAGGTGAAGTATGCGTTTCTTGATGGTGATTGCTTTGGGAGAGAAACCCTATGGGATCCAAACCCCATTTTGCTATGACGTTCAATCGGAATTAGAGAGGAGAGAGAGGAGAAAGAGAGCGAGAGAGCAAGAGAGAGAGAGAGAGAGAGAGAGAGAGAGAGAGAGAGAGAGAGAGAGAGAGAGAGAGAGAGTATGTGTCCCCCATGACCACAAACCCCAAATGGACCATAGACAAGTCAAGATCTGTCGACAAAACCTCAGGTAGAGCCCTCGCAAAGCTGCAAGCCTGCGAGTCTCGGCCCTCCAAGCGCCGCTCCAACGCATCGATCCGAGCCTGGCAGCACCCGAATCACACCTCCATATTTATTTTGTCTTCTCATGGCGCGGGGAGGGTGTTTGGGGGTGGTGTCCCTGTGGGGTGCGCGACAACAGCGGAAAGCTTTGGCATGCCGTTCCGAGCTCCGCGCTGAAATTTCAGAAGGGTTCCGGAAGGGTTTCTGTTGGGGATATCACCTGTTTTTGTTGTCTTGTTGCGTGGCACGGTGGCAAACTCTGTGCAGCGGGTTGCTCAAAACGGGGAGCCCGGATCCCAACTGTCCAATTGTCCGCAACAGTTGGTGGGACTATGAATGGGCTCAAAATTGGGAATCCGCCTAGCACCATGATTAAGGATTGAATCTAAACAACCCAGAAGTTGATGAATGGGCTTGCCTTGCATGAGTTTGAATGTTGTTTGCCTTTGTCCAGGGAAATGGGCCACAAATTCCAAAGGGATGGCATTTGGTGCACGTTGCCATTTGAACATGGGGGCTCATCAATTCCCATAGGGGCCACAATCTCAAAATGGGGGTGAAGAAATGCAAAATTGCAAAACGGGTGGTTTTCTGTTGGTTTTCCGCCCAACATCAAAACGGATGCCACCAAAAAGCACCATTGACATGGCCCCCATCAACATATCTCCCTTCCCGTCAGCAACCGCCGCGTGCCAGCAACCACGACAGCACCTGAAGCACACTTGGAACAGATCAAACAGCGGTGACCAGCACCAGCAAGAAACACCCTGAGTGGCATCTAATACAGCATCCTAACCAGCAGCCTGCGGAGCCTAATACAGCATCCTGACCAGCAACTTGAAAAGCACCACAAACACCCCACCCTGACCAGGGCACCAAACAAGCACAGCTGGTAAACACCCCAAAACAGCACCCTGACCAGCATCCTGACCTGACCAGCATCCTGATCAGCACCACCCTAACTGCAGTGCCACTGCTAGCAACCACCACCACAAGCAGCACCTTAGGCGCACAAACAGCACCCTGACCAGCACCCAAAACAGCACCCTGACCAGCACCCAGCGCCAAACAGACACTGCTAGTAACCATCGCCACAGCACGTTATGCACACAAACGACACCCCGACCAGCACCCAAAAAGGCACCCTTATTAACCTCCACCACAGCACCTGAAGAACACAAACAGCACTCTGACAGCACCATGACTGCAGCGCCAAACAAAACAGCAGCCTGACCATCACCTGCAGCAACCACCTTTCCCGAATTCGACCGTGAGAACCCCCACAGCTAAGCTATCTGCGGGAAAAACTGTCTTTGCTCATGTGTCTTAAAAAGGGGACTCCCAAACAGGTTGTCGTTGAAAACCACATCGGTGCCCTCAAAAAAGACACACTCACATACTCTTTGGAAGGCCCCATCCCATCAGCCCCATCATCCCAAAACTGGAGTCAACGTTGGCTTCGAGCGCTGGAGCGTGCCGGGAAGGCCATTGGTCTATTCTCCACATCCATCTGCACCTCGAGTCGATTGGTCTGCCAGGATGGGCATCATTTCGGTGGGGGTTCATGTCCGCCAACCACTTTTGAGGGTGGTTCCATTAAAATTCATAGCCTGTAGGCAGCCCTGTCGAAACTCTGCACACGAAGCGCGAAGTTGATTGAACTCATGAGCCACCGGCCGCATGTTTGGGCGACATGGTGAGGTCACCTGCACCCCTCACGTCTGACACACCCCGAAACTGCCATAGACGCACGCATGTCTGAAAATAGTGGGGCCCTGAATGTTGGGTTTCTTCTTGGGCACCAAACAAACGGTTCACGGCGCCAAACAATTACTCATAGTTTACCACTACCCAATCCGCAAACTCCAGTCTTGTTTCGGCCCATGTACCCCGGAACAAAAAACCTGATAGAAGCCACGAACCCGAATGCAAAAGATGGCCTTGGGAATGCGCATTTCGTCAACGCGAGCAATGTTGTCCAGCTGGAGACATGTTTTGAGCGACGTTTTGAGCTTGTGACCGACCGTTCAACCGACACCTCTAAACATGTTTCAACGCAACACTCGTAAGCGGCTTTTGTCACTGACACTTTTGAGAGACGCTTCTGAGCAAGAGCTTGAGCAACGGCGACACTTCTGAACACACTTACAAGCGGTATTTCGAATTACGCTCCTAAGCGACACCTCTGATTGACACATGTAAGCGTCAAGCGCCAATCCTGAAACCATAATTCTGAGCGACAAACTACGGCAAACTGAGCGACACCTCTACACACAGACACAAGCGACACTTCTGAGCAACACTTCAAGTGACACTTTTGCACTTTACACACAAACATACACGAAAGCGACGCTTCTGAGCGACACTCCTGAGCGACAGTTCGGGCAACATTGCTATCTGAGCGACACTTTTGAGCGACACTCTTGAGCAACATTTGTGAGCCACATGCACTTCTACACGCACATCAGCGACACTCCTGGGCGACACTCCTAAGCGACGATTCGAGCGACACTTCTACACACACATATCTGAGCGACACCTCTGAGCAACACTTCTGAGTGACGCTGCTGAGCGACACTGCTGAGCAACACCTCTGACCGACACTTCTGAGCAACACTTCTGGGCAACACTTCGATCCGAGCAACGCTTCTGGTCGACACTTCTGAGCAACACTTTGACCGACATTTCTGAGCAACACTTCATGAGCGACACGAGCGACAATTCTGATGAAAACTTCTGATCGACGCTTCTGCTCGAGACATCTGAGCAACCCTTCTATCTGACATTTCTGAGCCACACTTCTTGGCGATGCGACACTTCTGAGCAAGACTTCTGAACAACACTTCTGATCGATACTGCTGATCGACACTTCAGATTAACACTTCTGAGCGACGCGACACTTCTAAGCAACACTTCTGAGCAACATTGCTGACCGACACTTCTGCACAATTCTGGTCGACACTTCTGATCAACACTTCTGAGAAATGCAGCTTGTCACGTCTCTTGCCACGTCTCTTGTGTTAATGAACACTACTGAACGACACTTCTGATCGAAACTTGCGATCGACACTTCTGATCGACACTTCTGAACAACACTTCAGATTGATACTTCTGATCGTCTCTCTGTCTCTCTCTCTCTTCACTCTCTTCACTCTCTCTCTCTCTCTCTCTCTCTCTCGCTCTCTCTCCCATACTTCTATAATCGACACTTCTGAGCAACACATCTGGCCGACACTTCTGAGCAATACTTCTGATGGACACTTCTGATCGACACTTCTGAACGACACTTCTGATGGACACTTCTGATCGAGACTTCTAATCGACACTTCTGAACGACACTTCTGAACGGCACTTCTGAACGACACTTCTGATCGACACTTATCAACGACACTTCTAATCGACACTTCTGAACAACACTTCCAATGGACACTCCTGATCGACACTTCTAAACAACACTTCTGTCTCCAAATGAGCACCGCGCCACAGCGAGAGCGATTCGACCCACCCAAAGCGCGCAGAGGGTTCGCTTCGCGTTCTCAAAATTCGCACCGCACCACAGCGAGAGCGATTCGACCCACCCAAAGTGCGCAGAGGGTTCACTTCGCGTTCTCAAAATGTGCACCGCGCAACAGCGAGAGCGATTCGACCCACCCAAAGTGCGCAGAAGGCTCACGTTGTATTTTCAAAATGTGCACCGCGCCACAGCGAGCGATGCGACCCACCCAAAGTGCGCAGAGGGTTCACTTTGCATTTTCAAAATATGCGCCGCGCCACAGCGAGAGCAATTCGACCCACCCAAAGTGCGCAGAGGGTTCACTTTGCACTCACTTTGCATGTGCAAAATGTGCACCGCGCCACAGCGAGAGCGATAGGACCCACCCAAAGTGCGCAAAGGGTTCGCTTTGCATTTTCAACAAATGCACCACGCCACAGCGAGAGCAAGTCGACCCACCCAAAGTGCTGCGCCTGCCACGACATCGGCGCGCAAGCTCGAAAGTGCTGCGCCTGCCACGAAATCTGCACGAAAAGCTCTCAAGCGCTGCGCCTGCCACGAAATCTGCACAAAAAGCTCTAAAGTGCTGCGCCTGTCACTAAAAATCACGCTGCAGCGACATGCAAAGCGCTCAAAATGCTGCGCCTGCCACGCACTGCGCGCGGAAAACTAGCGCGGGACTGTAGCGCCAGAATGATTTCGACCGATTTCTTGCAAATCTGCAGTCGTGAAAACGAGCCGATTGTACGACAGGGCCAACGAAAACGGCGCCGGCGCAAACACTATCACGCGCCTGCCAAGCAGGACACCTCAAACAACCACCCCTGGATCGCAAATCCCACTTAGAACACGCAGCCTTCCAAAACACTGCGCCTGCACAACAAAATAACACGCAACGCTGCAACAGACACGATTCACGCACGGGCACAACGAATTCAGCGCTCCAAGACTCATCGAAAAGTCACTTTTTGCGACAATCCCAATGGCACGGCAACTTTTTCCACATGCGAACGCTCGCGAACGCTTTCGAACGCTTTCGAACGCTTGCGGACGCTTTCGGCCACACGCGAGCTGACCAGCGAACACAACCTTACCCCCAGACCCCACTTAATAACGGGAACCCTTCGCTACGCATTCGGGAAAATAAGCTCATGTGATATCCGCAACAGCATGCGGTGCTCTTTCTAGTGCTCGCACCACCCCGCAGCCCTCGCAGAACCTCGTGGAACCTTGGTGGAAATTTCATGGAACCTTACCTCAGGGCCGCCCCGGACCACCCCGAAGCCTATCTGGGCTGAGACCCCCAAAGCTTCCAGCTGTTGAGGAAAGGAATGAAGCACAGACCAAACGAAGCGTAAGCTGGTGGCAGTCCTGCGGGCTCCTGAGCATCAGCAAAGCTATTTTTTTCTTGCGAAGACCGAGACGAACCCAACCCAAGCAGGCCTCTAAAAACTGGGAGCGGGGTGGAAAACCTGGATCCCCTTAGTCTCCAAATATCAAAGCGTGTCACAACTAGTACTGGGCTGTCGTCAAATTCCCACTAAATGGAAATCCCCACTAAACACTAAAACGCTAAAAAGCTAAGGGGATGGCTGGGAACCATCAAGAGTAGTGCTGTCTTGAGAACTTGTAGATGCTATTCTCTTGGCACCCCAGGCAAGGGTTGCTCTCAACCCTCATTGACCAGCGGCTGGAATGCTTGCCCGAACCTCATGTGAGCGGCCAAAGTGACTTGCTTCTTCCAAAGCACATGGGAAAATGAGTGAGTCTCCTCATTCAATGGGCCATACAGTTCTGGATTGTGTGCGGAACCTCGTGTGTGGGTGCGCTTCAGGAGTGGTCAAAGATCGCCAAGCTAGGTTGGAACTCCAAAAACAGGCTCCCTCAAACAAGGATCGAGCCAAAACGTGAAGGATCATATGAATCCACAAGGGGTTAAATCACCCTGGGTTCCCTTTCTAATTGGATCTTGGCAGCAAAAGGAGCCAATCCAGGAGAACCACCTGGGCCATGGCCTCCCTCAAAATGGCGAGAGAGACTCGCCACCGACGTCTTTTGGTGGCTGCCCCTTTTCAAGTTGGTTTAAAGGGGGAACCAAGGGAAAACTTGGGGGGGTTCCCTTTAGAGGCTTCGTGGGGGTCTAGGAAGTCCTTGGTGAAATCCAAAAAACTCTCAAAACTCTCCCCTCTTTTGTGGAAGTGGACAGGCTTCCCCAAAAGGAAGCTAGTCATCCAAAACCCTCCGATGAGCTTCCATGATTGGAGGCATGGTATGTGGGTTGTTGCTTTTTCAGATTCCCCAAAAAAGACGAGCCCCCCATTCTCAAATGTCACATCTCTCTGAGGTGCTCGCCAGCCACGGCAAGGGCTTCGGGAAGACCAAGGACTCGGGCGCCGGCGGCGCCCGAGGCATCGGCTCCTCATCCTACGCGGCGCTTGCGGCGCTTGCGATCGAGCGGGGGGGGGGGGGGCGGGGGGGCTGGGTGTTTGTTGAGGCGCGGTACCTGTTTTGGGGCAAAGGGAAACCAAAGGACAACTATTCATTTTGAGCCCACGCCCTTTTCGTTGGAGTGGGAAAGCCATGTCACCCGCAAAACACCCGAAGCCCAAAAGCGTCTTTGCAATTTGCTAGAAAAGACAAAAGGAAAAGAAAAAAAAAGCGATGTAGAAAAAAAAGGAGAAAAAAGGAAGAAAGGGAACCGCTGGAAGAAACAAACTCCTTTTGGAGGGACTGCCAAGGAAAAATGTCTTCCCAATAACTCAATTGGAAGGCAACCTTTGACACCAAACTCCCTGACCTTCTTGGCGCGACTTTGCCCGAGTTCTTCCCTCCTCCCCCCTCTTGCGCCTTGCCAAATACCAGGCCCCCGATCTGAGTCCTGAGAGCTCAGGACAGGGGGCCTTCTGGCCCCAAAGAAGCCTCCATTTTCCCTGGAGCAGTGCTTTGGTTGAGTTTCCATGTGAGACCAAGAGCGAAAACAGGAACCGGCCTGATTTTGCAGGTCCGGAAACATCCCCCCCAAAATCCGCCGCATGGACAATGTTCATAGTCAGCCAGTAATGTCCAAGTTGAAACCCAACCATGTGTGGTCCGAAAATCGGTTTAAACAACCAGGCCCAGTGGTTTGAGCGCCCTAGGCTCCTAACCCCAAAGTAAAAATCACCAAAAAAGGAAAGTATGGGCATGTATCCAACTTGGGGGACCCCAAAAGCAGGCTTGTTTCTTGGGCTTCCCTTCAAAACCCACCCCAAAAAGGTTCCAGATATTTTCCCGACGCCGTGGGATGTCCCTATAGGCTGTATAGCGCAGTTCTGGGTCCCTTTCAGCCAGTAGGACCTCAGTAGGAAGGCCTGCCCACGCCCGCTCGAGCCTGGCTTTGAGAGGCGCGAGCATCTGCTTGGCAGATGGGACCTGGAGCACCCAGCGGAACACCCATTCTTGGGTTGTTGTGGTGGTTTCCCCTGAAAAGCCAACCAACACGACAGGGGGCTTTTTCCCCTCCCCCCAAAAAAAAGGAAAAAACAAAACGAGGGTCCGCAGGAGTCAGCTTTTGAAAGGAAAAAACACTTGTTGGACGTGGTTCGAAGTGAAACCAAAAGGAAACCAACCACCAGGGATGTGACAGTTCCTTTTGGGGTTGTTCCCAGAACAAAGCCAAAGAGAAACGGCTATATTCGGAATTGGCTAAAAAAGCAGATGTGCTCGTCCACATCCCGTTTTGCATTCCCAGCAGGAATGGGATTTAGACAAGGTCCGTCTGCGAAGATCACATATTTATGTGGGGACTTGGGGGATTGCGAGTGGACAATCCCCCCCCAATGCATCTGCCAGACCAATGATCCCCCCCCCCTCCCTGGCCTCTCAGCTCCCTAAGGGCACACGGCCCACAAGCCAGCTGAGGCACGGCAAGAAATTGACTCAAAACAACAATGCCCTTCAGAGGGCCGGAATGCCCGCGTCCAGGTGAGTAACAATCAACCATTGGTATTAAAATGTTTTACCCAAATCCATGTAAGGAAATCGAAAGCTGGACAACACTAATTTATGAACCCCTGAGGGTTGGGCAAGCAAAGGCTTGGCGACAACCCCTACACCAAGTGACCAATTCAAATCGGGCGATTCAAGCGAAAACACACACCAGAGGGTTAAAGTGCCCGTACCTTGACCATCCTGGTCAAGCTGTATGGAAGGTTTGACAAATGAAAATAAGGATGCTTGTTCACTGGTGCTCGGAGTCAGTGCGCATTCTTTTTGGCTTCGCAATACCTCTCCTCACTCGGCACGTGCCGCCTTTCCTGAGCGCGGCGAAGCGCGGGAGCGTGCCAATGACTTGCGCCCGCCTGGGCCCTGATCCCAGTCCTGGGAAGCCTGGCAAGCTGGGCTTCGAAAATGGGCTTCGAATCTCAAAGGTCTCCCTTGGGCCTTTTCTGATCAACTCACGGGGAATCGCTTCAGGAAAGAACCCAACCCGGCAATCATTGGGCGGCATTTGAGGCTTCACTTCTCCACGCGGGCTTACCCCGCTTCGATATTGGAAAACACCAAGCCCTTGGCTTCTGCATCCTTCCGGTATATTAGCAAGCCAAAACCGAGGCTTTGAGGCAATGGAATTCAAGATGGTGTCCAAAACGGGTATATAGCCTTCATCAATGTGGTGAGTGGTTGTATACCCCCTACCCCTCGGACCCAGTGGTTTTGGGATGGAAACCATCCGGGTGTCAAAATCGGAGAAATGTGGCCCCCCAAACAAACAGCTTCCCCTTGGCAATCGCACAAAGGGGACGCTCAGAAACATTCAAAAACAATACCCCAAGAGGAAACTCATCAAGTGCCCCCAACAAGGGGCTTAAACGGGCTGAAAAAGGAAATATTCCAGCCATGCCTTCACTTCCAAAGATGATTGCCAAGCCCGGAAAATGTGCTGTTTGGTGTGTCTTAAAATATAGCAACCCGAACAGGTGGGTTTGGCTGTGGTTTCCCTTTAAACCCAAAAAGAGTGCCGAGCCCCAAAACAGACAGACCCACACCAGGACGGGACCCCTCAAAACGACGTCCGACATGCGACAACTCCGCCAGCACCGCCCCTCTCTTCGCAGGCTCGGGATCTCCCCGGATCCCTGCGACGCTTCGATGTGGACATCGAACCGAGCTTGAAGACTTGGAACCACCCCGAAAGTAAGCACAAGGGATTGATCATGCTGTGTGTTGAATGAATCTCTAGAAGTTTACGGGTTGTCATGGCCCACTTGGGACTTTTTCAAAGGCTCACTTTCTGTGATACGTCTATGACATTTTAACAGTTGGAAAGTGGTTTGGACATGAATCCCAGCCACGTCCAAAGGCCTCTCTTTGGACACCTCATCGTACATTGCCCAGAACAAAAACAAAAAACAAACAAAAACCCAGGGGTTCTTTGTTGGAATACACCCCTCTTGTTTCACGTACAGAAGCTCTGGACCCTGCTGGTAAAAGGAAAAATGGAACCTCGATCAAGTCTCTCCTCCTTGGATTTGTACCGTTCTAAGCCCGAAAATCCTCGGGGCGCAGATCTCCATGCGTCTAGCATGCATCATGCCCAGGCCTATCACCAGATTGCCCTTCTCATTTCTGACGATCTCCAGTTCGCCTCCCAATCGTCGCTCGATCCACTCCTGCAATCGAAGGCGCAGGCTCGAGTTGAATGGACATAGCGGGCCCGGAAAACACAGATACACGAAATAGGGGGAGAGACCAAAATCACCCCCGAGGAGGCCCCACCCCAGAAAGGACTTCTGTCAGAACCTCCAAGAAGGTCCCCTTCAGAATCCTTCCGTGGCTCGGGGCCCGGCGCTCCTTGAGCGAAACGACGTTTCCCTTGGGCAACACGTTCGCTTTGCCTGGCGCCGTATCTCTTCGCTTCGGAACCGAATGCGTGCTCCCGAAACCCAATCGGTAACTATCAGTGACCCTTTCAAGGGCCAGATTTTGGCAGCACAAAACGATTTGGGTTGCTAGGCAAGTTTGTAATTCACTCTTCTTTCAGACCAGGGAGAAAAAGTGCTGTCTGGGCAAAACTCATGTGTGCATGTCGTGGGGAAAAACTACTAATCTCTGTGTCATGGTAATACGAACCCAACCACATGGGTGTCCAAACTCTTTCTGGGGTCCATGACACAACCCCTACCCTGCCCAGGTTTCCACATAAATGGCACATGGCTCGTCTTGCACGCGCGAGCGTCGCAAGTCTCAGGGCATCGCATTGCCGAACCATCGCGTCAAGCATCGCTTTGGCCAAAGTCGGAGCCTCCTGTGCCAAAACGAAAAACCGTCAGTCCATTCAAAACGGCCATCAATCGGACCAGTTGATTTCCGTTGGAAACGGGCATCTTTTCATGTTTGGTAGTTGTTGTACAGGGAAACCTTTCCAACAGAAGAAGGGAAGGCACCACGGAAGGCCTGGGGGTGACCGATGCTCTGGGTCGCAGGCGCACCGTGGGTACAAACAGGGCACGGCTCGCAGTGCCACCGCGGGGGGGCCATGCGCAACCATGTGTTCCGTATGTATCAATATATATATACACTTAAATACACATACACACACACATGGACCCCCCGCCCCTTGCAAGATCCAGGCTTTATCTCTTGCAAGCAAAAACACTGCAAAACTGTTTTGACCACATGTTGCAGAATCTGATCCTGAAAATTGTTTTTCAGATTGCGGTCATTCTTCAGGAGCAGCTTAGACAGTCATCATTCTAGATCAGAGAGGAATCGTTCTTGAGCTGCAGTTCAGAAAGTGATTGTTCTTGATTGGCGGATGTTTGGCAACCTGAAGCAGATGCTTGACCAGCATACAAGTGACATGTGAAAGCCTCTGGACAAAAAGTTGACAGGCTTGTTTGCTTTCTCGGACACAAGTTTCAAGGGCCCTAATTCTGGCATGAGATGATAGTTTTTAGGGACCACGCTGCATTGGCAAAAAACTTCAATTCTGCCGGACGCAGGCCAAGCCATAGGCGACTCTGTAGGAGTACAGGTCGTGAAGTCGGCACACAGGCGCGCAAGCGCAGCTCCTTCTTCGCAAACCTCAGGCATACCTTTGCAGCGTATGCCTGAGTCGACGCCCGCGACCATGTCTTCGAAGCTGACACTTTCAGAGAACCGCCTGGCTTTTCCGGCATTTCCAGGCTGGCTTTCAGGATGCTGCAGACGCGCGCAAAACGAATCTGCACTGCTCCTTGTAAGCGAATCTTATTTTCGCAGTCCGTTCATGCGCGCGTTTCAGCCAAACTTAAACAAAGGGGGGCTTTAACCCAAACACGCTCCGCCTTCAAAGCAGAAGGCGTAAAACAAAACGTGTATAAAAATGAGGCCCTTGCCAGTCGCTGTGGACTGCGGAGGAGGCAGTGCAACCAAAAGACATTTCACGCTGAAGCACTCGCACCTTTTCCTTTCCTGCGCAATTGCGAAGTGCGCGTGCCAAATGTGTAGCACAAATCGAAGGGAGACATTTGATGCCAGTTTGTATGAACTGGCATGTTCTTCCCACTGCGCCCGTTTAATCCCCACTTCACTCGCTCAGTGGTGTGAGGAACTGCTTCCAATCCAATCGACATGCAACTGCGCCCCTTCTTTAAAATGGATGTTGTCAAAATCCAACCTGCTGGGACTGTCGGCAATGTTTGAATGTGAACCGACTCCCCCATACGAAGTTGATCTGCCATGTCCAGCTTCTGAATTCAAACACTTGCGCATGCCTGCTTCTGTAGTCGAACAACCCTTCACAAGCGCTGCCCTGGCTGCCTCGTTGTCTATGTAAACGACAAGCTGCTTCCCAACCAAAACAAATGACACCCAACCGGCAGTAATTTAATCTTGTATTTTGGATGGCCCACGCAACCCGTCAAATAATATGTCCAACGATTAGGGGGGCTTCACGAAAGTCTCAACCACATTGCCACTGCCAGCAACCAAAACTCCACGGCAGGGTTTTCCAAATCGCTAGCACCATCTGGCGGGGGTCGCCTCCTGAACTAGTTTCAACAAAGTCTCCAACGCCCTGCCCAAATCGGAGTTCAGTGTAAAGCGCTGATTACCTGTGACTGCCGCTCTACCAAGGATGGCAAGCGTCCAATTTGCGAATCTCCCAAAAATGAAGGGCAAGAACCACTGCAAGCAATCGTCCTTTCAGCTTGTCGGCTTCCTTGGCGACAATGCGCCCACGGTCAAAACGGCCTGAAGGTCAGTCACCAACTCGTTCGTCCGATTCTCCGTACGCTGTATTGCAAAGTGTCCGGATGGCGTATTCGAAATACCGAGGATTACACCGAGACAGGCACAGCGAGAAGAAAACTCTGGCCCTGGCATACTGAACTCCGAACAAACGCAACAAAGCTGTTATAGCAAAGTCTGTGTAAGTCGCGGTGTCTGCTCTGGTAACTGCCGTGAAATCATCAAAGATGGTAACTGCCGTGAAATCATCAAAGAAGGCACTGCCGACCACCCTCAAAGCAAACTTCAAGAGGTGAAACAAGCAAGAAGGAATGCGCAAAAAGGCAGCAACACTTCCAACCGCCCCGAAAGGCAGCGCAAGGACTCGGAAAAGCTTGTACCCAGAAACTTTGACCGCCGCCTTCAGTTTGGAAGTCAGTGGCAACCTCACCGCAAATTGTTTGTAAGAAGAAACCAGGTCCAAGGTGCGTCGCACCATCGTGTGCAAATAAGAAGCCATCACGTCCACTGGCTCCACTGACAGCTTCTCCGGCAGACCGAAAGCCATGTTCAAACCGCAACAAGAAAATCATCAATCAAGCGCGCTTTGACCCGTTGCTTCAAACGCCTTTTGGCCACTTGGTTCCACACTGATCCATCTCCTGTCCTCTGAAGCCAAGACCTGGCCCACGACTCCACGGTTGATCCCACAGGTTTCGCGTTGCAGCCTGAGAAATCTTGGGCGGTCTGACTCCCGTTCGAAACACCTCTGTCGCAGTAGCCCAACCCGTCATGTTGAAACCAACCATGACCTCGTCAATGACCTGCGTGTCCGGGTAATTCAAGGAGGCCAAAATCTCCTTCCATACCAAAAGTCGCTTCCCCTCCAAGATTTTTTAAGTGTGTAGGGAGTTTGCTGCGCAGCACGTCTTCTTGCCCTCTTCAAGCATTTCTTGAAAAAGGCTGCTCTTTTACTACTTAACAGCCGAAGCCTTGGCTGGAAGACCGTTTGTCAAGGAGCCCCTCAAGCGCCTGTAACCCTGGAGCCACTCGTTCATCTCCACTACAGCACCCAGCTTTGCTCACGGCGCAGCGCAGGATCTGGGCAACGCGTAGTCAGTCATCATCCGGACCTTGACGCGGACCCAGAACTGTGAAACAGGGGTCAAGCAGCGCAGAACAGCAGGCCGTCGCGCAGGCCGGAGTTGCAAGATGCGGGCAGCCTCAAGCTTTGACGGAAGCAGGCTGGCAAAGCAGCGTGGGCAAGCGGCCTCATACAAACATTCCTCTCTATGGACCTTCTCGTTGCGACGCCTCCTTCTTATTCCCTTCTATTCTTCTTTGTTTCGGCTTCCCATTCCTTCTCATGGAATTCTATTGACCTTCTCATTCCAACCATTGTGTGTATTGACCTTCTCGTTTCTTTTTATTGACCTTCCTTTCACACGTCAAGCTAAAGCTCATCTAGTACAACGCGCATCAGGTCAAAGCTCCTCGCCCTGCGTTTTGGCGGCGAGTAAACAAACCTCGCGGCCAAAACTGTGCTTTGATACACTGCCAAGATTCGTTGAAACGCTCAAGCAGCCCTGACGAAAACAATCTTCTTCAGGATCTCGGCTCTGTGCGTAAAAACTCACGGCTGCTTCGGAAAAGCACAATCCAGGCAAGGCTCAAAACGCTTGGACGCACGACTTCTTCCACGCTTGCAAGCTTTGTCGCACTGCCAGCGATACGCCCCTCCAGGGAAAAATCGCTTCCTGCTTGAAGTGCATAGGAGTTGGCTTGCTCTGCAAAGTGACATGCATCCCAAACGCGCATCCAAAGGCGAACATCAAAATTGCACAAAATGCAAATCCAGCACAAGGAGGAAATTGCGCAAATAACCCCGCTTGCTCAAGAGCTGCATACCATCAGTCATCCATTTTGCGCTCGTGAAGACCACGGATCCCGGAAAGAAAAATGCAAATGCAAAACACGCAAGTCAAAGTGCCCAAAGCCGACGCGCTGCGCTTGAATTGGGTTCGGACGCACACTGCCACGCGCCACACGGCAATGGCACACACGACCGGAAACTTCATCTTCTACGCTGCAGTCTGCAAAGTGGTAGCACAGAAAACATGCCCAAGCGCAGAAAGTCTACACACGCGGCCGCCGACTCTCACGTAATGATCCTCGTTGGAAGTTAGGACTGTTTCGCCACTGGTCTCCACTGTGAAGAGGACACTGTCAAAGTGGAACACTTCTGCGCCTCAGGCAAGTGAAAGAGAGACAGGGCAAAGACAATGTCAACTGACATCAGTTTCAAGTAACAGCCCCTGCCCAAGCAAAATCCCGCAGAAAAAGCCAAGGAGCCATCTAGCAGGTGACCAACCTTCGTTGGCCAGGAGATAGGCAACGAGGGTGATCCCAACAAAATGACCAGACATACCCGAGCCTGCCTATAAGACAGTCCAAAGATGTGCCGAGCAAAAAGCTGCAATTCAGCTCTCCCGTGCATCCACTGCTTGTTCTGAGTTGCAGTTGTTCCTGCCAAGTTGGCCCACATGTATGAGTTGTAAGAAGGCACCAGCTCGCATACAAAACGTGTGTTTGCTGCTTGGCACTCGGATGTGTTCAGATTCTGGCAAAGCACTTGGTTGAAGCTTGCATTCTGTAAAGCAAAAGGTTGCAGAAGGTTGGGTCTGCTGGGCGTGGATCATGTGGGGGAGGGCGAGCACACACACATATACACATATATATATATATACATGCTACCCCCCCCCCATGGACCCTGGTTGTACTGCCTTTTGAGGATGGCAAATCTAGAATCTCAAATAATTATATTCTCGAAATGTCAAATTGTGGGTCCCCAAAGCCTGATAATTTGGAGCCCGGAGTCCTCCATAATGTCCCAACATGATGCCCTTTCCAAATAGGATTTTACTTCAACTAGAATTGTAATTTTGAATATAGCTTAGTAAGGATATAGTTTTCAAAAATGTGTTTATGTTCAATTACAGCTTAAATAAGCAATTCCTTGCCAGCCAAATAGGAGCTACATGAAAACGTGAATAAAGTTCCGGGTAAACTCCACCTAATCTTCAAAACAAGAAGTTAGATAGGAGTTTATTCCCAAATATATTCTAAGTGTTAAATATAGTCTAATACGAACACAATTCAATTAGCTTTTGATAATAACAATTAAATAGAGACTACTTCTCCAATATATCTCATATCAAATATGGCAAAACAAGGCAATTCAAAATACGATTTGTGTTTCTAACACCTCGAACGTATTTTACCACTGGATTGAAGATTCGAGATTGACATATTTCACGGCAAACGTTTCCGAACATCTTGTTGAACACCGAGAGTATTGTGACAACCCCGCACTTTTTAAAAACTAAAACAAATCTGGGATGCAAGATTCAAGATTCGCAGAAAATATTTTCTCAGATTCTTGAATCTTGAATCCAGATTTGTTTGATTTAACAATAAATAAATGAGTTGTTCTTATACTCTTGGATGCATTCAAATTCTTGCAGATTGCAGATGCTGATGTCATTACTTGTTCAAATCTGTATGCATGCATGAATACCCTATATACATAATATGGCATCCCCTCCCCCCTAATTTTGACACACAATCCAAGAAGCGAAAAAAGACATACAACACTGTAAAATACAGGTCAAACGCACCAAACCAGGGTCCATGGGGGGTATATATATATACACACTTGCTTTCCTCTAGCTATACAAGAGTCACTCTTGCGATCCTCCTCCGTCCAGTTTTCCAGAAAGGCGAGGATGGAGTCTCGCAACATGTCCTCGAGGGTCCAAGAAATACACCCTGACTCCAGATTTCCCAAAAGGCACCTCAGGCTCAATGGCAAGTTGGTCAAACATTTGGGTTTGTCAATGGATGGCGTCACTTTGGTTTCTCTTTAAACCACTCAAAAAAGTTACAAGACACACTAACGTTCATGGCCAACATGTGGACAAAACGGTGCCTCCCTCAAAAACGAGGACTGTCCCATGCCCCTCAATTTCACCAAAATGGGAAGGGTGGACATGGAACCAAAAACTTGTTTGTCCACCAAACGCACCCTGGGAAACGGACCGACCAATTTGGGCCTGTTCCCAGAGAAAAAGCCACATGGGGCTTACTTCGCCACTTGTGGGGCTCCGTTCTGCAAAACCATCCCAAAGCGGCGAATGCGTTGCCCTCAAATAAATTGGGCAATCCCTTGTCATTTGGAGTTGGTTGCCCAAAGGTACAATTTGTGTCCATGAGCCACCGTCAACGTTTCCGTGTCTTTTTTGGGCATCCCATGTGTTGGTTAAGAATAGGAGGATAGACAAATCAGGAGATGTTGACCGAACCTCACATGTTGCTATGTAGGGTTCCCGGTATTTCCCCTCAGAACGTCACCCCTTCTAAAGGGCAACTCAATTTAGAGGGCCCCACAAAGTAAGACGGGACCCCAGTCCCCTGTCCTCCGCCGGGGTGAAGGAGTCCGCAGGGAGGCTCTTAAAGAAGTTGTCCGCGATCATCCGAGTGGAGTCTGCCGATGAGAAGTTGCAGAAGGCGGTTGGTGAAACTGGGAACCGGGGTTGGTGGCAAAACTGGTTCAAACACCCAAGCCCTGGTGCGCCTAGGAGGCACAATAAAAACAGGTGCTTCAACACGTTTAAACAGTTGGCTCGCCCAACAACTGGGGATGTTTCAAGTCAATCACCAAAAAAATGGGAATAGAAACCGAGGAGGCAACCAACCCCCAAAAAAAAATCAAAACATATCCCTGTTTTGGGCGTAAAAATGATTCGACCCCCCCCCCAACAAAAAAACAACAGCGGCTCGTGGCTCGCGCGCCTACCCCAACCCGCGGGGGCGCATCGACCTTGCCCTTGGGCTCGAACTTGCCTTGGATCAAACTGACCTCCAAAAAGGTCAAAGCGTTCTGATCACCGGGGGCCAGTTGAGTCGCCCATGTGTCTTTTTGCTGTATGCCTCTACCGGCTTGCTGGTCGTTCAATCGGAAACCTCCAACAGTAACTCTGAGACCTCAAAATGCTCCAGAGAACCAATTAAAAAAAGGACCGGGTGTCTGCTTGTTTGATGATTTCAAAAAGAGCCCCCCTCCAAAAAAGGTTGACAAGAAAGTATATGGATATATAACAAGGTATTATTATTATTATTCATAGTATTATTATTATTATTATTATTATTATTATTATTATTATTATTATTATTATTATTATTATTATTATTATTATTATTATTATTATTATTATTATTATTATTATTATTTATTATTATTATTATTATTATTATTATTATTATTATTATTATTATTATTATTATTAATTATTATTATTATTATAAATAAACAAAGGCACCCACTGGGTGACTTTCAGCCATCAAACTCACCGAGCCGCCGTTGCCCTTTCCGGCCGGCGCCGCCGGCGCGCCAGCCGCGCCGGTGCCGTGGGCTGCCGGGTTTTCTGGGCCGGGCGAAAACACGGAATCACCCCAGCTGCACTCAAAAAACACACACACACCATGGGATGTGGCGCGTGCGTTTTTTGTGTGGGGATTTTCTAGGTGTTTGTGGTGTTTTTGTAGGATGTTTGCAAGGTGTTTGTGGTGGTGTTACATCCAAAAACCACCAGTACAAGAAATTGTTCTGAATCAGGGACCCTGCTCACCCGTTGGCCGTTTGCAGGCTCTTCAGTTGAAAATCAAGTACTTTGGGAGCGGATGTCTCCCCCATATTTTCAAGAGGGCTTTGCTCACGTGGAACGAGCTACCGGGGTTTTGGGGTTGCCGTGGTTCCATATCTCACCACAAAAGGGCCTTGAGAAACTTAGGTTGTTGGCCGAATGGGGATCGGTCTAAACTGGGGACACCCATCTGGATAATATCCAAGCGAAACCACAAAAAAAGCTATGCCTAAGAATCTGACTCTTTCTGACAGGGTGTGCCTGTCTTTTTCAGGCCCGGTGCCCTCCCAAACAACCTGCCTTTGGGGGTGGGAGCGTCAGTGCCAGCGATCATTTTGCGGCATCAAACCCTCTGCCAGGTTCCATGTTAGGGCAAGCATCTGCAAGAAGACCTGCCGAGGGCTCGGGACCCCATCCAAGGCCAACCTAAGGCCTCCGGCTCGCGGGTTCTTCCTGGCAGCGGCAGGATGGTGAAGCATTTGGCTGTGGTCAACCCAAAATGCCAAGGCTCCCTTTAAAACCAACCACACGGGGCCAGACAAGATACCCCTATCTGCTGTCCGCTTTTGAGGCTCAGACCTTTGCGGATAAGGGAAAGCCAAAATAGAACAGCCAAGCCGAAACCCATTGGGGCCTGTCTTCAGGGATGTTGAACTGGATCCAAAGTGGTCGCATTTCCCAAATTACGGTTTGCTCGGTCGTTTCCCTGCAGCAGCCCCAAAATGGTGGGGTTCCTCTTGGCTTCCTTTAAAGCCAGCCAAAAGGGGGTACCCTCAAAAATATAGACCCATTAGCGATTCTGGGGAAACAATGTTGATTCCCATTGGTCTTTGAAAGGAAAACCAATTGGAAACCAATCTGGAGTTGTCCCTAGTTTCGAGAAACACACACGCATGCGTCAAAGACCCTTAAAAATTGTGAGAGAAAGAAAAAACAAAAAGGAAACAAAGCAAACCCCATATCACCTTGGACGTTTTTCACGGATCCATCCCGTCGACTCCTCGCTCCGCTTGCAGACCCAGTCTTTCGCAGTGACTTCCACCTGGCGACGCAGAAATCGGAAAACCTCACCCTCAAAACCGGTGGCTTTTTTGGCCCCCAAAACAGCTGTTTCGCAACAAGGGGGCAAACAAACTCCTTGATTTGGCCCTTTGGAAAATTTCAGCCAAAGGCCCCTGTCTCTGTAAACCACAAAAAGGGTACCCTCAAAAACATACACCCTGGCGTGCCACAAAGAAAAACATCTCGTGTGTGGCTTCCTGCCTCTCCTCCGATGCGTCGGTCAATCCAATCGCGCAAAGGGACCTGTCCGCTGCCCGCTCAGAGGGCTCCAAATGGCTTCCTTTCAGATGCGACCACATTGAGAAGGTCCTGCGCACGCCTCTTAGAACCCGTTCAGTAGAACCCGGAAGTGGGGTCAAAAAAAGGTGCCCAGACAAGGTCAAAAAAATCGCCAAAGTTTGTATCTGGGCGTGTGCCCTGGTTTGTGGAAACCGCCAAAAAGTCCGGAGGAAACCCACTATTTTGGAGAGTCGACCCATCTCATGCTCTTTCAGCCATCTCCTACAGGGTGGGGCCAACCCATTTAAACTACTGTTTAAACATCCTCCTTTTGGATAATCTTCAAAGGTGAGCGTGTTTTGTTTGAGGCTCGGTGCCGTTTCTGGGATTACTTCAAAGCGAAACCAAACGGAAACCGAAGCCCATTGGGGGGTCCTCCTTTTGACTAACCCAGGTGCACATGACACCTCCCAATGCCCCGCGCCTCGTCTGGCAGGAACCTCCGCTTGGCTGACAGCACGGCCGGGTGCCCGTTCATCGCGAAGATATTGCACCCGCCGCGGGAGAGCAGGTTCAAGACCTCTCTAGAGTGCGGTCTAGCTTTGGTTTCAAGTTTTGTTTGAACAAGCAACCCCTGGTTCAAGAGAGGGCTTCTCACAGTGGAGACTCTTGTGGTTGGTACTCAAAGAGAGACAAACCCATTTTAGGGACCACTCTTTTGAGAAACCCCCAAAAGGAGGTCTGAAAAAACTCTGGCTAAAGTGCCATGCGGAAACGTCAGGTCGCCTCAAAGGTAGACAGGGCTCCCTTTTTCTGTCTAACATCGCCTCCAAGGAGTCTCGTGCCAAAAACGTCAACTGAAAGGTGACGTTTAAATCACCCAGGGGCAGAAAAAGGACCCCTTTTCCGATGGCAGTGGTACGCTTGAAGCCTGGAAGGAAATGACCCTTGCCGCGGTGTAAGCTTAGATCGATGTGTGGACCATCTCTCCAAATGCCAAAGAAAAGGCATCATGATTTTACCATCATCAAAGTCACCGCCCAAGCAAGTCAAAGAGGACCACGCCCAGCTGAGGTTGAAAACCTCCAGAAACTGCCAAAACTATGACCCCAGGTCCTTGACCATGCATCAAATGGCTCAAAAAGCTGGTCTCCCACCTCACACCATTTGACCAGGAGCGTCTTGCATCTAAAATGCAAAGGCACTTAGCACGACCTAGCACGGACCCGGCAGGTTTAAGCAACTCTGTAGTGTATGGCACATCCTGTCATGTGGGAACTAGTATCCCCCAGGGTTTGCGCAAAGCGAGGTGAATCCAGTAGGCTTTTGTGCTGTTCCCATCCGGCCCATTAAGTGGGCGTAAGTATTAATCAACCCTTTGATGACATTGGGATTTATGTCGGCACCAGTTCAAAGGTTTTTGGGGCTGTAACAGCTGAGCGAAGAAATCCTGATGCTTCTTCTGAGCAGAAAGCAAGAATTACTACGGCCTTGCAGCACATATTCCGCAATGAAAGTTCGAACCCGAAAAAAGCACATATGCACGAGGGAGAGTGCGGGTAAAGCTGGGAAGAGAATTTCAAAGTTGAGCTGGACACCGGGCCATGGCTGGCTCTCCTGGAATGCCCTTGTTGGGCCTTCAAAGGAAAACCAAAACGAAAAACCGCCCCATTTTGCGGGTTCACATGAAACCTGTCTTCCTTTTGTCAGTCCTCTTTTTGGGGGCTGCTTTACAGAGAAGCAACCCACATTAGCCACGTATGCTCTTCCGTACACGGAGCCCACCCTTGACCAAGGGATCATAGACACAGCTGAGCGCTGCGCCGCCTGCCGAAGGGCCACCTCCTCATCGCTCAAAGCTTCCTCCGGCAGTTGGTCCAAGATGGTGCTGGCGTCCTGTCGCGAGCGAGTCACAAGGGCCTGGTGTTTTGGTGTTGCGATGCTGGTCACCCCAAACTTTGATACCCGCTGACCAAACCAGGCAACCAGCCAAACCAGGCAACGTGCAAATGCCCCAAACGAGGTGGCCAAGCAAAATGGACCTCACACGTGCCCAACACACACCCCTCCCTTCCCCCCAAAGGTTTGATATCTTCTATTGTTCAACAGCGTTCCGGGCACGTGTTTATACCTGCCAAGGTGTTTCTCCACATGGGATTCGAACCCCTCTTGGTTGGTACTTCAAGGGGCCCAAAGCGAAACAACTTTTGTGTTTTTTTTGGGGGGGGTTCTTTCCTCACTTCCAAAGTGGATTGGCCAAAAAGTGTCCGAACTGTTTCTTTGCCACAAAAAATGGTCCAACCCCCGCTCCGGCGGCGCTGTGCCGGAGGAGGCACCTCGCACGTCCCCGGGTGGTCTTTTTTAGCGGGTGGCTCGTCTTTGTTGCCGAGGGTACCCCGTTTTTGGTGTGGTTTGAAAGGAAGCCAACCGGAAAACCACCAGTTTAAGCACCTTTGGGGGGAGACCCCTAAGAAAAGACACACCCAAGTGGGGGTTCAGACCGCAACCCGCTGGGACGGGTTTGTGAATCAAGGATCAACATCGCATGGCATAAATCCCTTCATGTGGAGAAGCAAATGGCCAATTCAAAATGGGCTGGAGCTGCGCCGTCTACTTGCACACTCTCAAAATGGCGAGTGTCTCAGGCTTACATCCTCAAATTGTGATAGAGGCTTATAACAACTTGCTGAACGTGACACGTTTGGCCTTTTGGGATGGGACACATGATAGATCGTTCTAAACAACAAAATGAAAGTGTATGGGAACCTCCAGTATGGACCTCACTAGTTTCGCAATAGGCTTGTGGCAAAATTGGCAGTCCCAAAATGTGCGGCTTCAACCACCATGAATTGGTACCCTCGGGAAAAGACACACACCTTTTTGGTCGAAACTACACCGATTGCCTGGAAAATACAAGGAATCGCGCCAAGAGAAAACGGAGTCTTATCATGTTCCCCAGATTCTGCAATAATGGCAGTGCACCAGCACCAAATAGCGGGTATGGTGTACAAGTAGATTGAAGTCTCTGGTACCCCTACTAAGGATATACGACGGTAGTCCTTACATCATGCCTTCATGACCGTCCCTACGCAACTCCCAAGAATCGGTTGCATTATACTCTGAAAGGGCCGGGGCCTGGTGCTCAAGTTGGCCTGCAACCCCTTGGGCTTTTGAGCATACCCCGACCCAACCCATCAAGATTCCGTTCATTCGCATGCTTGGCCCCAAGGGACCAGCCAGGCTCGAGTTCGAAAGCCGAGGACGGGACCGCTTCGGTGCACCTCAACCTGCCCTCTCCTGGTGATCGGCTCAAAGACGCAAGGATGCCCCAAAAAACTGCCAGGGGAACAAGAAATGTCTGGCAGTTTCCCTCAGATTTTGTGAGTTGGATGCAGTGGCGCGCTTCCAATTGGGATATTCACAATTGCACTATATAATGTTGACCGACGGGGAGGCCAAAACGAAGCTCAACTGCCCCCCCCCCTGCCCCCCCCCCCCCCCGTTTGGTTCATGAGCCAAAGTTAAAAAAGCTTGTTGCCCCACAAGGACAGGAGGCTTGTCTCAGAATAGGGGACCCCTCAAAACTAGGCGTTTTCCATGGGTCTTACAGATTTCCGTGGGTTTAGTGAGACATGTTGCGAGTTCCGCAAAAAGAAAACAAAATGGCTGCAATGGCTCCACGAGTTGGCTCAAAACGCCCCCAAGATGCAGCCACTTGAATGATCCCGGGAAAAACCCCGGGCCAACAGCAACAGGCATCACCTGTTGGGCAAGTCTAAAGGAAGTTTCCTCTAAATGGGGTGAACCCTGACAGCAACTAAGGCCAGGGCTGGTTGGTCTTCAGCTCTACTTCCCCACCGATTCTGGCTTCTATCCAGTCCTGTCTCTCGCATATCGATGTGTTGTGCGCAACGCGGCACGCTCTGCATATATATATATATATATATATGTGTTTTATTTTTCTATAAAATTAAAAAATGTATAAATATATACAAACAATATATTATATGATACAACTAATATACATATAATATCTAGCTATGCAAACATGTATGTGTTTATGTATATATATATATGTATATATATATATACATATACATGTGCGTATAGATGTTCATATATGCATATGCATATACGTATCTTACATGTGTGGATACATATAGACATGCATATGATGTGTTGTAATATGTATGTGTACATGGAATACAAAACAAACAAAGAAACTCTGGGTCTACGCACATACGCATCATAGGAACACGCCACACACACACACACACACTCATACATAAACACACTGTCCTTCAATGAGACGTTCTGCGGCAGAAGCGCAGAGCGGCAAAAGCCGACTCGAGGGTCGTTGACCACCTGAGCAAGGGAGGCCAAACCTATCTAAGCACTATACAAACAGACACCTTTCTTCAAGTGATATATATATATATATGTGTATATATATCCCGTTGTCCGATTGGGGGGGCTGAAAACCACCTCAAGAAGTCTGGACATATTTCCTCCCGAGCTCACTGATTCGGGGGTAGGAGCAAATTTCACCCATGAAGGTCTCTTAGAACCGACGATCTCAACCGGGGCTATGGATTTGGATCTCAATTGGGGGCCCCAAGTGGACAGTGAAAAAGCGGGACTTTGTGTTTACTAGCCATTTTTGCCGGTAAAACCATGTGTATTCATAGCTATCTGGTCAGAATTACAAATGTTTCCCCAAAAACAACGAAATGAACCATAGACTGGAAACTTTGTCTGAACCACACGATATGAATGGTTGAAAAGGCTTCTATCAACCTTCTCAACGTGATCCATCTAAGATGGCGTCCACCACCCCGCAAACCACTACCCTCAAGCGAGAACGGGGTATATACCCTTTGCATCGTGGCTGTAGTTGTGGTGAATGTATATCCCATTAAACACTGCGGGTAGTGGCTTGGGGACAGCAGGAACCATCCTAGAATCCAGGAACAAAATGGCCACGCCTTGCGGCATCTAGATCTCTGAGAGGACACACTCATGCGGGAAAGCAACCAGTTTTATGTCTTCTCTCAATCTTGCTGGGACCCTGACCAAAGAAATACTCCCAAACTGTCCGAGGTGGCAACGCATTCCTTGGGTGGGGGGAAAGGGACAAAGTGCATTTGTCAAAACAAGGGACTCAAACAAACAACCCAAGCAGCCGGACTCAGAAAACAAATAGACTCGAAGAAAAGCAAGGACTCAATTTCAGACTCGCGGGTGCGGGAGGCTGGGGGGAGGAGAGGGGGCAGGGTCAGAGGGGAGAGGGGAGGTAGAAAACCCCGGGAAGAAAACAATAAACCATCTAACAAACAAACGAAAAAACATAAAGAAGACTCAATTTCAGACTCGGGGTGGGCTGGAAAAAGGGGAAGGGGGGGACTGGGGGGCTCGCCTTTCGATTTGTTCTGAGTCCGAAATGTTGTTTTTGCTTTGGGTCAGATTTTTTGAGCCAAGTCGTGTTCCTGAGTCCGAGTTTGCTTGTTGATTTGCATGTAGGTTTTGGGGCTGGATTTTGTTGACGCTGTGTTCGTTTGCTTTGGCCTTGGTAATTTGCTTCACTCGGCACCCATTTCTCTGAATAGACGTCTCATAATCATAGGCTTCGGATTCCTTTTAGCTTCCCTTGCAAAGCCCAACAAGGGCACCCTCCAAAAATACCCCGGTGACACATTCGGACGTGCGAAGCGGTTCCGGAAATGCAGTTGGACACCGAGGCCGCGGCATCCCCGATCAAGGGAGCGGCTCCTTTGCCCTTCCCAGGCCTACAGCTTCCATGGGCTCCACCCCAAGGCTACGTCCCCGAAACAAGCGGACCTTCCATACAGTGGCTACATATATATATATATATATGTGTGTTTCTTATATGTGTGCATATCTATTCCCCAGCCCTTGGAAAGGTGGGGCATCTGAAAATGCAATTTGCGTGTTCGACGGTGCACTTGTCTCCCTCTTGTGCCCTTCCAGTCCCTGGCAGGCTTCCAACATGTCCTACTTGGGGAACCAGATCTTACATTTCGGGCCCGCGCGTCCCCTACAAAAATGTCAGCTGCTGACCCAGACCTGCCTCAACCCATAATATTCTCGCAAGATGTCAGTAGGTAAAAGCAACAAAGTTACATGTTCAATAAACGTGAATATTTGTAGCTTATGTTATTGGGCGTCCCGCCACTGAATTTCCGCCATTGAGGGGGCGGCGACTGTGGCTTTGCACTTTTAGCCAATGTTCATAGTGGCTTTGCACAATATATATATATATATGTGTGTACATCTACGCTATGTACGCCAGGTGTGTATGTATGTCACGTATGTATGTAGTGCTTGCTTGCTTGCTTGCTTGCTTGCTTGCTTGCTTGCTTGCTTGCTTGCTTGCTTGCTTGCTTGCTTGCTTGCTTGCTTGCTTGCTTGCTTGCTTGCTTGCTTGCTTGCTTGCTTGCTTGCTTGCTTGCTTGCTTGCTTGCTTGCTTGCTTGCTTGCTTGCTTGCTTGCTTGCTTGCTTGCTTGCTTGCTTGCTTGCTTGCTTGCTTGCTTGCTTGCTTGCTTGCTTGCTTGCTTGCTTGCTTGCTTGCTTGCTTGCTTGCTTGCTTGCTTGCTTGCTTGCTTGCTTGCTTGCTTGCTTGCTTGCTTGCTTGCTTGCTTGCTTGCTTGCTTGCTTGCTTGCTTGCTTGCTTGCTTGCTTGCTTGCTTGCTTGCTTGCTTGCTTGCTTGCTTGCTTGCTTGCTTGCTTGCTTGCTTGCTTGCTTGCTTGCTTGCTTGCTTGCTTGCTTGCTTGCTTGCTTGCTTGCTTGCTTGCTTGCTTGCTTGCTTGCTTGCTTGCTTGCTTGCTTGCTTGCTTGCTTGCTTGCTTGCTTGCTTGCTTGCTTGCTTGCTTGCTTGCTTGCTTGCTTGCTTGCTTGCTTGCTTGCTTGCTTGCTTGCTTGCTTGCTTGCTTGCTTGCTTGCTTGCTTGCTTGCTTGCTTGCTTGCTTGCTTGCTTGCTTGCTTGCTTGCTTGCTTGCTTGCTTGCTTGCTTGCTGCTTGCTGCTTGCTTGCTTTGCTTGCTTGCTTGCTTGCTTGCTTGCTTGCTTGCTTGCTTGCTTGCTTGCTTGCTTGCTTGCTTGCTTGCTTGCTTGCTTGCTTGCTTGCTTGCTTGCTTGCTTGCTTGCTTGCTTGCTTGCTTCTTGCTTGCTTGTTTGTTTGGTTTTTTGTGTGCTTCTTGACTTGCTCGCTTGTTTGTTTGAGTGCTTGTGTGTTTGCTTGTCTGTCTGTCTGCTTACTTGTTTGTATGTATGTAATGCACGTATGACTGCATGCATGCATGCATGTACGTGTGTGTGTGTGAATGCACGTATGTCATGTCATGGCATGTCATGTTATGTCATGTCATGTCACGTCATTGTCCTGTCCTGTCCTATCATGTCATGTCATGTCATGGTATGTCATGTCATGTCACGTGCATGCATGCATGCATGTATGTATGTATGTATGTATGTATGTATGTATGTATGTATGTACGTACGTACGTACGTGCGTACGTGGGTATGTATGTGTATAGTGGCTAAAGTACATATACACGTATTTGTATGTATCAAATGTGTGTGTGTGTGTATGTATATATATATATATATACACGTATGTGTGTGTGTGTCACGATCAAACTCCTGCGAGTATGGGTTCGGGGGTAGTGGGCTTTGCTACACCAACCTCTCCAGGAGAACAGACATGAGCCCTGGACAAAATGACACGTGTTTCTGAAAAAACGGGCAAGGGGAAATTTGGGCCTTGTCTGATTTACATCTTGGCATTTTGGGGTTCAACTTTGAAAAAGGGGCCAGCTACATTCCCACAATCAAGAAAATCGGCAATTGTCAGTTGCTCTGCAATATGCCCAAGCAAGCCTGGCCAAATAAACGGGAAGGGAACTTTTCTGGGTTGCCCACTCAAGCAGTTGCCTCTACACATGCTGTACTTCCCTTGAGACTCTGTACACTGCGTCAGGGCCCGGATTGGAAGTTTTGGGGATGTGAAGCCCTGCGTCATGCCCAAAGTAGGGCCTCTTTTGGAACGGTGACACTCAATGCCACCTTTGGAGTGGGTCCAACCGGGGTGCATTTGGGCACCTCTCCACTCTGCGAACGCTTTCTGCACGCGCCTTTTGCTCCAGACATCCAGCCAATCCAGCACGGATTGACGCAAAGCCAGTTCCTCCCCTGCGCGTGGGGCCACGCGATTTCGGCAGCGAATGGACCGAAAGGACGGCAAGGGCCACTGGCAAGGGCAAGGGGTCAGAAAGGCGGGCATGCGATTCTTGAGAGAACTCTTGAAGGGCTTACCTTAGAGAAAAACCGAGGGGGAACCGAAATCCAATTTGGGGGGTCCGATGGCTCATGACCAGGCGGTCCTGTAAGCTCGTCTTGGGGCAAGGCCTCCAACCACTGCTCCTTGCCTCGGATCGGATCCAAGTCGCAGATCCAAACCCGCCGTGTCTCTTTTGGGGGACCCGCAAAATGGTGGGTTGTCGTTTTGGTTTCCCTTGCAAACCACAAACAAAGGTGCCTTAAAATTTTAAAAATCGCCAGGGACACACGCGAAGAGACAAGTGCGGAGAAAATGGGGAGACAAGTGGCGACACAAGCCGTGACAAGGTCCGAGTCAGCAACAACAAGAAGGGAGACACATGCGAAGACCAGTACGATCGGGAGACAGGTTGGGGGGGTGACAAGACCTAAGTGAAACAAAAGGGGAGACGAACAGTGAAAAGGTCCCAGTCAGCAGTCACAAGCAGGGAGACAAGTGGCGGGTAAACGAGCACAAGCAGTGAGTCAAGTGGGGAGACAAGTAGGGCATCAAATGTGGAGACAAACCGATCTAGAAACTGGAAACAATGCTTTGCACGAATAGAGAACCCCAACAGCCAAGCTGGTTCGGGGAAAAAGTCACTCCAAAAATTTCGAAAGAATACAAAACAATAGACCCCCAAAAAAAGAACCTACATAGGGTTCCGTAAAACATACATTGCGAAACGACCTGCAGGATTCGGAGCTTGGTGACGCGACTGGCCTCGGCGATCCGTTAAGGGGACTGCACGCACCAATCTTTCGGAAGCCAACTGGGCGCACCGCTTGGCACCGGCCCCTTTGCCCCTTTGGCCACGCCTTTGCCACCCTGGCACCGACTCCAGGCTTGGCCAGACAACTGCGTTCTTGTTAAGTGATAGTGGTTGTGGCTCAAGCATAGGAATCGGCCGAAAATGGAACCCTGCTAAATGGAAGAGTGGACTACAGACTGCGGTTTCCTGGCTCTTAATCTTTGAGCCACACCTGAATGGATGAATAATGATGGGGAAACCGTGGGCAAAAGAGTGCGCCAGCGAAGTCTGGCAGCAGGCTGCGAAAAGAATCCGATCTCGCTGTCAAAGGATCAAAAACAGCAGAAATGCTCGCAAAGGTGCGGCTTCTCGTAAGGCGGACACATCACGCCGCATGCAAGCAGCGCCGATCCCTGCCCGGCCTTTCCCACAGCTCCTCAGAACACAGGCGCGCAGCTTACCCCCAATTGGTGGTTCTTGTTTGGTCACGTGTACCTTCGCCATGCGAAATGAGAACCGAGGTCCAAACTCCAATCCAAAGCACAGGGCGAGCGGAAAGCAACTGAGGTGATGGCCAACGGCTGGAAATGGATTTGCCTTGCCAGCGTTCATGGCCTCGCGAGACTGGCAAAAGCAGACAAATGTCATAAGGGTGCGGGTCGAAAATAGGTACCCAAAATGGAACCCCGGCAAATGGAAACAAGGACTAAAACCTGCGATCCCCCTGGTGGTTTAACTTTGACCCATGCCCATAACAAGGATGCTGTGGATGGACAAACGTCCGTCCAAGGCACCGGTTGACATTGATGAAGCCCGATGAATACTGGGTGCCAAGCCTATCTGCAGCATGTTGACCATCCACAGTACCATTCATCTGAACAAATGTTTATGTCGTTATTCACCAAAAAAAACTCTGAACAAATGTTTATGTTGTTATTCACCAAAAAAAACAAACTAGACGAAAAAGAAACATGGCTCCCTACAAGTGTCGCAACCTTCATCTGCGAGCGTGGGAAAGCTCCGTGGCATCGCCCAGTGCTGAGGTTGCTGCGTGCCTGCGCAAGGCTGTGAACTTCTCCGCCACCTGAGTTGAGACGTGGGGGTCGATCAAAAGGTCCCTTACATGGGGGTGACCACTGGGGAAACCACGGAACAAGATTTGACTTTCACCCCCTAGATAGGAAAAGTTACCCATGGTCATTTTGAGATCAACCCCCACATGGGGTGTGGAGATATGGAGGTTTTATACCACTTCTACAAGGGGTACTGCGCCACAAACATATAATATTCGTAGTGGCACATAAACATACATGCCTTCGACAATCCATGCCAGGAAATGCCCTTGAAATCCCAAAATGGGTTGGTTATTTTCGTGTCCCTTTAAAACCATCCAAAACGGTGTTCGTCATTTTGAGCAGCCCCCCCAAGCGTATGTCAAACATGGTTTCCGCTAACTCCCAAACCACTACCCTCCAGGAGAAATCGGGGTATATAACCCTGCGGGAAGTGGCTTGGGGTATGCATCTAGCCTGACAAAACTGAGTGCCGGTCAATCTTCTTGGCCTCAATCAGCAAAGCTCGTTGGCGAAATGACCGCATGACCGCTGCACTCGTTGCCTCCGGCAACACCTGGACGACCTCTTGTCCTCGATGGTCCTGGCCAGTTAGCGATTCCGCGATCCATGTGGACAGGATACCATTTTTGGGGGAGCCAAAGGCAAAGAAAAAGCTGGAAGGAAGCCAGCGTGGGGAATTCCCTATTCGACGACCCCCCAGAAAAGAAAAACGGAAAACACAAAGTGGCTTTCTTTCGTGTCCCTTTTAAGCCACCCTAAGGGTTCCCTCAAACACACACCCAAATGGTGAATGGGGAAGTCGGGGCAGTTGAAAATTCGGTTGACCCCTGAGATTCCGATGTAGAGCAGTCGTTCCCTTCGGCACCCCCCACTCCCGGTCTAAGCCATGTCTTTTTGGAGACCTTTGAACCTTCGCTTGGAAAAAAAAAGGTACCGGCCATGTGTTCATAGGCTCTACTAAATGATACATTGTAGCCGCTTAAAAGTTCACTTTTGCCAGCTGATGTAGAGGATTCTGCCGTAATGCAGGTGGTTTTGGGATGTATCCTTTGAGGCGCCTATCAAGTGGAATCAAACAGACCCGTTGAAAGGAAAATCGCCTTCCAGGACTCTGAATCAGCTTCCATGTGGCTCAAAACTAAATTGGTGCGCAGTGTTTACTCTTGCACTATACCAAGAAGGTGCTTTTTTACGTGGATTCCTCCAGGTTGTTGTTTTTTCTTTTTTTTCCGCCGCCACCTGGACGTGGCGCCACCGAAACTCTCCGCGCTCCCGGCCGCGCCTTTTGGAACTCCACCTCCCCGCCGATTCGGCGCTCCACCCAGTCTTGGAGCCGCACCTCCGGGGGACGGGTGGGTACGCCAAAGATTCCCCGTAGTGCCCCAAACCACAAAATTGGGGACCCCAAAAAACAAGAAGAGCCATAGGATCCGCTTCGAGCCGTGTGAAAGCACAAAGGGGACCCGAAACAAAAACACCGCGATGCGCATAGGTTCGGAAGCCCGCGATGCGTAGACAAAAGCTTGACATCTGGGCCGGCGCACCGGTGGCGGTAAGAATTTGCAGTGCGCTTTCACGTTCTGGTCGGAACCTGAAGCGTCAACAGGCTCAAGCTAGCAAGCATCTTTTGGGCAACCCTCAACACGAGTGTCCTGCAAAAGCAAAGCAGGCGAATGCAGCAAAGCCAAGCAAGCCAAGCAAGCCAAGCCAAGCAAAGCAGGCGAATGCAAAGCAAGCGAAAGCATCCAAGCCAAGACAAGCAGCCAAGTCAAGCAAAGCCAAGCAAAGCAAAGCAAGTGCAAGCAGCCAAGCCAAGCAAGCAGCCAAGTCAAGTGAAGCCAAGCAAAGCAAAGAAAGTGAAAGCAGCCAAGTCAAGCAAAGCCAAGCAAAGCAAAGCAAGTGCAAGCAGCCAAGCCAAGCAAGCAGCCAAGTCAAGTGAAGCCAAGCAAAGCAAAGAAAGTGAAAGCAGCCGGGCCAAGCAAGCAAGCAAGCAAGCAAGCCAAGCTAAGCCAAGCAAAGCAAGCAAAGCAAGCGAAAGCAGCCAAGCCAAGCAAAGCAAAGCAATCGCAAGCAAGCCAAGACAAACCAAGCCAAGCCAGAAAGCAAGCAGCAAGGGGACTGATGCCTCAAAGCGCGCCCGAGTACTTGGGAGCCCTTTGTCCATCTCCAGGGATGCAAAAATCGACAAATAAGCCAGACATGTCTGTTTGCCTTGGCCCGGCAAGGCAGCCTGAGGCAAAAGCTCAAGTCGACGAGTTTCGCCAAGTCCGGCGACGTCCAAGCCGCAAGGAAATCGAAGATCGCTTCTCTCCTCCAGCGTTGACCCTTACAAACCCCCTGCGAAAAACAGAGTCCTGACACTTTGATGGAGGACCGTACTACTCAGGGCAGAGTCCTCTTTTGCTGAGCAAATGATCTTATCTAAGGCGCTTGCCGGTCTAGCAGCCCCAGATAAATCCGATGTCATCATCGCAAGTGGGAGGGGCTGTTAGAGGCGGTCAAGCGACACGTCATCCGGCTGAGGCTCCCACAACGCCTCCTCCTCCTAGCACCAAAATTGGCAGACATGAACCAAACTCGAAGCACCCTAAAATGACTAGTTTCCTCTTGGTGTCCCTTTGAATACCAACCAGGGGCTCGCCATAATGAGAAATAGCAAATGAGCTTACGTCACAATTTATTTGGGGGCGCCCTGTTTGAATATTGGTACTGTCCTTCGGTTTCCATGGAAACTAACCTGAAACGGGCACGAACTCTGAAAACACACATGCACATGAATGCCCAAGCACCGGTACATCCGAACGCAATCACGCTGCACGGCCCATGCCATGAACGTGCCCACATGGATGGCCCTCCACTCCTGCTTGTGCCAATCAACGCTGGGTTGCCAGGTGAGCTCGAAATAGGCCAATTTGCTGCAGGCACGCTTGAGATTGCTTGTTGGCTCAAAAAACAACAAATATCCAACACCAGCGAGATAGAAATGCTCAAAAGCTGACACGGTTTCCTTTTGGTTTCCGTTCCATTCACAATTCTCCGAGCAGGCAAAGCCCTGTTGACTTTTGGTACCGCCCAACACTGACCTTGGCCTCCTCTTCGTCCCTGATTAAACCAGGCCTCAAAAAGCGACAAACCCATCTCACCTGTCCTTGGAGAAGCTGTCCTGGCTCAAACTGCTGAAGAAGGCCTGGAGTCGAAAAGGCTAAGGCTTTCAAGTCAGGCGAAAGGACTGATTCTGGGGTGACTTCGGAGTGACATTCATAAAATCATCTCCCAAAACCCTCCTGTGCATGATTGTTGGAAAGTAAAAATAGAAAAACCTCTAGCGCGGAAGATGCCTCCCAGCACCATGGCAACGTGCGATTCAAACTACTGACCCCTGGCCCCATCAGGCTCGCTGCAAGCAGAGTTCAATACAGGCAACAACAACAACAACAACAACAACAACAACAACAACAACAACAACAACAACAACAACAACAACAACAACAACAACACAACAGCAGCAGCAGCAGCAGCAGCAGCAGCAGCAGCAGCAGCAGCAGCAGCAGCAGCAGCAGCAGCAGCAGCAGCAGCAGCAGCAGCAGCAGCAGCAGCAGCAGCAGCAGCAGCAGCAGCAACAGCAACAGCAACAGCAACAGCAACAGCAACAGCAACAGCAACAGCAACAGCAACAGCAACAGCAACAGCAACAGCAACAGCAACAGCAACAGCAACAGCAACAGCAACAGCAAGCAAGAGCAAGAGCAAGAGCAAGAGCAAGAGCAAGAGCAGCAAGAGCAAGAGCAACAGCAACAGCAACAGCAACAGCAACAGCAACAGCAACAGCAACAGCAACAGCAACAGCAACAGCAACAGCAACAGCAACAGCAACAGCAACAGCAACAGCAACAGCAACAGCAACAGCAACAGCAACAGCAACAGCAACAGCAACAGCAACAGCAACAGCAACAGCAGCACAGCAACAGCAACAGCAACAGCAACAGCAACAGCAACAGCAACAGCAACAGCAACAGCAACAGCAACAACAACAACAACAACAACAACAACAACAAGAAACAACAACAACAACAACAACAACAACAACAACAACAACAACAACAACAACAACAACAACAACAACAACAACAACAACAACAACAACAACAACAACAACAACAACAACAACAGCAGCAGCAGCAGCAACAACAACCACCACAACTCAAAACAAATCAAAACAAAACCGAAACAAAACAAATGCTCAAACAAGACACAAAGCACAAAAGACAAAATACAACCCAAAAAAGACTGGGCAAAGCAAAGCGAAGCGAAACAAAACAAACATAAAACACAGAACAACGAGGCAGTCAGACAGAAGGGCAGACCGACAAACAGTCAGACAGAAAGTCAGACAGACAGACAAACAAACAAACAAACAAACAAACAAACGAGCGGACAAGCGGATAAATGCGGAAATAAACGACTATCAAAGAAACCAATGGAGACAATCCAAGAACCAACAGGAAACTGTCGAGAACAATCAATAACACTCAGTTGTTCAGTGACCCTGGAAAAAAGGGAACCCTTTTTTGGGAAGACCATTTTTAGTGGGGCAGCCACCAAAAAAAGGGGAGGAAACAAAAGGTGCCACTGAACAACTGAGAACACGAGTCTGTTTGATGAATCTGGGAATGTACGTTTATGTATGTATGTATGTATGTATGTATGTATGTAGGTGACAGTATGTATGTCTTGTCTTGGTTCCCCACGGCCAAAAGACTCTACGAATGCTCGCCTCGAGGCCCACGGCGGCAGCAGGGGCGCCCGTGGCGCTTGTGCCGGCGCCGCCAGACCCCTGAGTTCCAGGGTTCTTTGTTGCAAACAAGCCAAGTTCCTTGAAAGGATGCATCTGGGTATGGGTCAAAATGAAGCCACCAGGAATTGGACTGCAGGTTTTAGTCCATGTTTCCATTTACCAGGGTTGCAAATTGAGCCACCAGACCGCAGGTTCTAGTCCATGTTTCCATTTACCAGGGTTTCATTTTGGTATCGGAATTTTGACCCATGGCCACATCTCAATCTAACTGCTGGTATATACATCATGTGCAGAATAACCAGTTGCCCAGCGAGGGTGATCTCAGGGCGCATTTTGTGATAATGCTTCATGGGGGTGTCCAAAAATGAGGGACATGTGCATTCAATTTTGTGGCTATAGGCAGAGTTCAACCCCGCTTCCCCTTTGCGGGAGTTAACCCCCAGCACCCGCCATTAGGAGCCACTTGTGCCCTGGTAAAACATCTGTCTGTAGACATTCACCATTGTCTTGCTTCCCTTTCGTCGAACAGTCATCCCGGAGTTCTTTCTTCAAAGCTCGTCAAGATTCTGGCTTTCTCTGCGTTTGGAACATTGCAAAACTGCGGGCAGGGCCGCGACCCGAGGATCTGGGGGGAGGGCTTGAGAGATGGATGAGACTGGAAACGCGAAGGAAGCCCTCACGAACCCTTGATGTATTGGACGACTTCTTTGCGCACGAGTATCAAATAAAATCTGTCGGCTTAGCGCTTTTCCGCTCGATGGTAAAATTCATGCTTTGACTTGAACATCCTTGGGTGGACATCGTGTCCATGGTGCATGTCCATATGGCTATGATTTTTTTTGGGGGGTGTAACGCGCGACGCGCCACGAATCTTGTTACGGAGGTCTGTAACGGAGGTCCTTGTTACGCAGGTCTGTAACGGGACAAATATTTCATGACAAGCAGTATCAGTAGCACAATGTAGCGCAGCACAACGAGGTATGTAATGGCTATGTAACGAGGCTTGTAGCGAGGCAAAGCAAAGCGCAGGACGCAAAGCGCGCCTCCGCAGCTCCAGCTTGATTGCAGCTACTCAACGCAAGCCAAGCTGCGGCAAAAAGCGGGGTCGCTGGCCCGGGCTGGGGGTTGGGTCTGTAACGAGGTATGTAACGGCTATGTAACGAGGTCTGTAACGAGGCAAAACGAAGCGCAGTACGCAAAGCCCGCCTCCGCAGTACCAGCTTGCTTGCAGCTATTCAACGCAAGCCAAGCTGTGGCAAAAAGGGGGTCGCGGGCCCGGGCTGGGGTTGGGTCTGTAACGAGGTATGTAACGGCTATGTAACGAGGTCTGTAACGAGGCAAAGCAAAGCGCAGCACGCAAAGCACGCCTCCGCAGCTCTATTCAACGCAAGCCAAGCTGCGGCCAAAAGCGAGGTCGCTGGCCCGGGCTGGGGTTGGGTCTGTAACGAGGTATGTAACGGCCATGTAACGAGGTCTGTGACAAGGCAAAGCAAAGCACTTGATTGCAGCTACTCAGCGCAAGCCAAGCTGCGGCAAACGACACAGGGCAGTCACGTCACTGGCCCGGTTTGTTCAGCTGAGGTGTGTAACGAGGGCGTGTAACGAGGGTGTGTAACGAGGGTGTGTAACGAGGGGTGTGTAACGAGCCAGCTGGTTTTGTTACAGAGGTCTGTAACGAGGTCTGTAACGAATGTCCGCCGCGGCTCTGTTACAGACCCCTCAAAAAAAATCACTGCCATATGTTTGAGGGCGCTGCAACCACCAATGTCAAAGCCATTTGGGTGCGTCTTCAAACAAGGGCCCAAACATTGTGTTGTTTCCTTCAGTGTCCCTCTCACCCAACGACATTTGGAACTCAGCTCCAAAAACCTTATTTTTGGTGAAGGGCGCTAGCTCAATCCCGGAAAAACCTCAACCCAAGAAAAATGGAGCGTGTGTCAAAAATAGGGGACCCCATGGATGTCGATGTTGACATATTTCTTCCAGAAGCCTTAAATGGTGTTCCCTCATAAAAGCAGAGTCTTCAGGTCTCACCTCCTTCCGACCGGGCTCCGCACAGTGAGCAACGTAATCTCGCCTCTGGTTCGGACGAGTACCAAGGTTCCAGCGCATGAGTAGGGAACGTAGCCCATTTCAACAAAAACATAAAATTATTTGGTAGGTTTCGGAAGGGTTGAACGCAAAGAAAGCTGACATCCAAATGAGCAAGAGATCGTTTCAAGGTAGTGGTCACTGTCTCCAAATAAAAACAAAACCCAACATTGGGTGTTATCCCTTTTTCTTCTGTTTGAAAAAGACCCCCCCCCCGAAACATAGTCCCAGGGGAAAAATATGTACGCAAATCCTTTTGAAAATGATTATGCGCTTTGGCTGGTTTGGGTATGTCTTTGCTTTGGGGTTCATTTGGGGGGTCTCTTCCACACATACTTTATGCTTCAGGGCTGACCAAGCATAGAACAGGATCAGACAATATGTTTTTCTGCGTACCCCAAATGTGGTTGGATGAGAATTTGAGAAAGGCAGACCACCCAAAGTACCCGAAAAATCTGAGACCAACCTCCACAACTACTTCCTCATGTGTCTCGATCTTTTTCGAACAACTGATTAAGCACATAGGGGAAGCGGCTGGTTCTTGGGATTGAAAGAGCAGGAAACAGGAATCACCATTGTGGAGCAAGAGGCCCCAATTTCCCATGTGTGCAGTCGAAATGACTGGTCTATGGTCCTTTTAGGGGCATGGGGACTCGCAAAAAAGGCAGCGGCAAAATACACCCTCAGTCCATCCCCACACGCAAGAGAGCGAGGGTGCGAGATAAAGAGAGAGGGGAAAAAAGTAATAATAAAGAAAATGAGTGGGAGCTCGGCTTTTGCCGCCCCCGCCCCTCCAAACTCAATACATGTTGATATGCTCTCGCATCCTCACCTCAGCATTTGAGGGGTCTTCTAGCAACTTAGTAGATTGGTTTACCGCGAAATATTGTGAACAATGGCTGCGATTCCCCCATAAACCCCCATCCATCCATGGGTGTTTCTGAAAGTATGGGACCCCTGAGATCGCGTGCCTTTTGTTGTGTGTCCCTGGAAAACCATTGGGGAAGCTTCCCCGCACGCTTCGCCCGCGGAATCCTTCTTTGGCCCAGCCGCACTGGCCGCGAGGGTCCTGCACTGCTTTCAGCTCCCCACCCAGGCGCCGATCCTGTCCGCGACTGGGCGGAACAAACGGGCTGTCTTTCGTGGGGAGCCCTTTTCTTGTATGACGAGCACTGCTACCATGAGTTATCCCGGGGCCTTCCCCAACAAAATGCGTGTGGCCCTTTGGCTTTCCCTTAAAATCCGAAAACGCACCCTCAAAAAAAGACAGACTCTTGGGTACACCAGTGTGATGATTTGTTGAAAGCCAATCCTTTGAAAGGTAGAATAGGACCTGAGAGCTCTAACTGTAGTAGCAGGAGAAGCGACAACCTTCTTAGTTTGACTGCTGGTTTAGTGGTGTGAACGTAGAGTGGCAGCATTCCCCTTGTGAAGCTAAGCAGATCAAAAAGGAGGCTGTGCCATCGCCTTTCACCCAACCGTACACGCAAGAACCACCTGCTTTACAAAACAAGGATTCATGCTGCTGCACACTTTTCGGCACCTGTACAAGCATAGTCCCACCCAGGGCGACGGCTGTTCATGCCACGGAGGTAAGCCGAGGGCACAAGGCCAGGCAGGAAGCAGTGTCCAGCACAGGACGGCCGGGGTTTCTCAAAAGAGTTTGAGACCACCTACCACGCTGGAAAGAGCAGAGCCTCGCTGAAGAAGAGGACAGTGACAACCAGCCCAAGGAGAAAAGAAGCAAAAGCCAAGCACAGGAGCTGGAAGGCCGAGGATGAGCCGGGATGAGGGCAGGAGATTCCCTGCGGAATGACAGGTAGATTGGGGGTGAGCCACGCGTGCCCATTGCATTTATTGAGAAGCAGGGCATGATTTTCGCCTCGGCGCCCACGAAAGGAAAACGGTAAGACCTTTTCAGAAGTGAGCCTGGAGCCCAGCCGTGCCCAGCTCCCCCCCCCCCCCCACACCACTTTTTCCCAAAAAGATTTTTGCCTAGGAGTCGTGCAAACCAGTCCAACTCCGGCAAACCCTCAGAAACCGGTCAAGTTCCCCCGCTCTCTGGAAAGCATTCAAACCCCCTCGAAAACCGGCCCAACTCCAGTCAAGCCACATTCCCCGAAACCAGTCAAATTCAGTCAAATCTCCTCTAAACACATGTCCCTAGAAACCGGTCAAATTCCTTACATATCCCCTCAGGCTTTGCTTGGCCCCAGTCACTGCCCTTCTGTCGCTCCTCTCTGACTGCGGCTCTTGTCCCATCTAGCCCGCACATTTTCGGTGCCGAATCACTCATTCAAGCAAAGGCAAACCAAAACACAGAACCTCAAAGACAGCCAAAAGCATTCTGACAGAGGCGGGCAACGCGAAGCGTTTCAATTAGGTTTGCCTCTAACGTCGACATCTGATTTGTTCAAATGCCAGTTGGGCAGTCCCTGGAAGAGTGGGGGAACGCTGACCATCGTGAAATGCTAAAAAGTGCCAGAAAAGGCAAGTCCATTGCGATTCAAGCGGGTGCAGAGGCAAGGCAAAATACAAAACCACCTCCCTCTGAGCGCCAGGCAATCCACTGTTGCAACCTCAGACAAAGCACATGGAATGCACAGCCACAGTCAAAATACCCTGTTCCCGCAAAGGACATGGGAATAGCGGTGAGTCTGCTGTTTTGAATAAAAAAATATTGTGCGTGTGAACCTTACATGGTCAAAACTGTTTGTGGAGGTTGCATGGCTGGAACAAGTCACAACAGTTGCTCACAATGAGTGCGTCTATAGTCGGTGACTACCCTACCTCGGCAACCCCCTCAAAAATAAATCTTGGGTTGAAAGGATTCTCTATCACGATGCCATGTGCGCCATGCTGAAACCAAAAGAGAACACCTGATCTTGCATGGCAAGCTGCGCCTACCTTCCAGTCCAGCCATTTTGGAGGGCCCAATCCCCATTTTGACATCTGCAACCAGACGGGATGCTCTCTACATGAGAGACCCCCAATTGAATGGTTCCCTTCTTGGTTTCCCTTTAAACCCACCTCAAGAAGACGAGCGGGCCCCAAAAAAAAACGATACCCCGTAAAAATTGGAAACCCGTGCTTCTCCAGTCAGGTCCCGGGCGGGAAGCGCGCTCCCGGGAGGCCCAGTTCTTGCGCCCGGGTGGCCGCATTGATGAGGGCCTCGCCGGGTGTCCGGGGTTCGAGCCGCAACTTGGGGGCCTGGTGCTTCCCTCTCGGTTTGGAGTCGTGGATTGGTCTTCTTTTCTTCTCTTATTTTTTCCGGTCAAGGCTGGTTTCGGTTCCCGTACAAGAGCCAAAAGTTGTCCTTCCCCAAACCACCAACCCAAACCACCAACTTTAAAGCCTTCCTGAGCCTTGACCCCCTCAAAAACAAGTGACCCCAAGAAAACGCGTGGACAAAGTTGTTCAACTCGCTGAGTGCTTCTTGGCCGGATGCAAATGTGCTACTTGAGCGTTCCAAGTCGAAGATCGATCCAAGACTTCCCTTCCAAGACTTGGGTTCTTTGCTTCGCCGAACCAAAAAGCCAAAGCCCGGCACCTCCCGGAGCTCCGTCTCGAAGCTCTCGAACCTAAGTGGATAAAACATCAAAGCGGAGCCCTTCTCCATAAGGGAACCAGAAACTGCTTCTCCATGCCTCGTTGCTTCAAGGCTGCATTCCAAGAACCCTGTACGCACAAGTAAGAAGGGTTGCCCCCTCAAAATCACTTGCTGTGAAACCATGTTCATTCCGGGATCCTCATTGAGCTTCTACCCGGGTTTTGAGTACCTGAGCTGTTCAAAATGAAGTGTTGGCCAATCTCAATCCATCATCCCCACTGGAAAAAAAACACTACAAAGGGGACGCCTTTCGTATCGCAAGGGAAGCGTTGTGAATTGCCTTTGAACAGCCCAGTCTTTTGATGGCATGCATTGTACTGCTCGGAACACCCTCACAAATAGTTGGACATAAACTCCATGTCAGCAGTGCCCAAAACCCATTGACTCTCGGTCTGCTTAGAGTGCTCACCAGCCCACAAAATGGTCAATGGGTGTTTAGGTGCTCATGTCAAGGTGAGAAATGCATGGGCCTATGGATCTCGATAGGGGGCTTCATCTCATTTGAGTGGCGGGCGTGAATCCCCACCGAAGTTTGATGTCCACAGAGGCCAAAAAATATATACCTCATGTAAAGGAAAGCCACCAGTTTGACCGCCCCCTTGGGCACATACCCATACCCATCTAGGTGCCAAAAATGGCCGGCGTCATTTGTTGGTTTGCTGTTGAAATCAACTAAAAGGAAAGAAGCACACTCCCAAATGTGGGCTGTGGTCATTCTGCAGCTTCCTGAACAACATGTCAGGTGAGTCATCCTGTGGTGTGCCATATCGGCTCATGCATAGGGGGCCCCCTTTTTGTCCTATTCAGACCGGGAGGTCTGGCTTCCAGCCATAGTGACTGACGGCCGTCCGACAGCTGAAACAGGTGCGCTGAGCGCCTTGCCTTCGTGGACATTGTGTTGCACATTGATCCCCCGTGAGCCCAACACTGAACCCTGTGCCTCCGCTACATTGGTAGCGGAGCGCTACGAGCCTGGACCTCTTCAGTTGAGCCGATTCTCAAAGAATCTTGATCTCCTGAAGTTCCCCTGCTTCATTGCTGCTGCTTGGTCTTCAAGTTTTTGGCGGCGCTCCTTTATTTTCTGCACTTACAGGTGAGACGACCTGGACCTTGCTTTACAGTTTTCTATTCAAGCCATGGCTGAGAAGGAACATCATGTGCCCACCTGGGATGGCTCTGCTCGCTCCTGGAGACGCTACACTCGAGAAGTGTCATGGTTCGTTCGCAGCACGCCATATCATAAACGGAGGTATTGCGCCACCAAACTGGTGAGTCGGTTGTCTGGCCCTGCGAGGCTTCTGGCTATGTCATGGCGCAATGCGGATTTTGATCACGTTGGCGGCACTAAGCTCTACCTACAGCGTTTGGCCAGCAGTCCGCTGGTCAGGCAAAGCCTCCCGAATGCTGCAGCAATTTGCCAGCAGTATTTTGCATTTCGTCGCCAACATGGAGAAGCAATGCATGCTTTCCTCGTACGGGAAGCACTCGGCTACAGCGAATTCATCGAGGCGCTGGAACGCCTTAAGGATGATAAGATGGGCATCGAACAGCACGAGAAGGACTTCGACCTTCCCGAGGAGTATGTCACCGACGAGGCGGAGCTGGGTGAGGATCAACCTGATCCTGATGATGATGATGATCGCGGAGACCGTGCTCGACCTTCTCCCTCACCTACACCCAGACCTGCGGCTGGTGACACCGATGGATCAGTTGGCTCCCCTCTTCGACCTCCACCGAGATCCACACCAAGTCGGCATTCTGCCGCAGTTGGTCCGGATGACCCTGGATTCTCCTTGGCAGATTCTTTTGTGCTTGGAGTACTTCGTGGGTTTCGACTGCTACAGGCGGCGGGACTAAATGCTGACGAGAAGCGTGACATCGTTTCTGCTACTCGTGGATCCCTGGAGTTTGAGGTCATCGTCAAGGCTCTCCAGACCATGTGGGACGAACAGCTTCTAGGTAGACCGGGAGTATCACATCAATCCCAACCTCGTCCTTCCTGGCACTACCAAAACATGATTGAGTCCCCCATGGAGGAGTCCGATTGGTGGCTTCAAGACTACGCCGCGGAGACCGATGGGACTCCTGGACGGACCCTAACTATGACCAGTACTACGGGTACGGCGACATCCCTGAAGAACCTGAACCTTCTGAAGCTCAAGCCCATCAACTTCAAGGTGATGATCCTGCTGATCCTCAACTACAGGAAGCTCAAGCCGCTGAGCGCATGGCGGAAAACCTCGCCATGGAGGCCCAGCGTACATGGACTGAAGCTCAGCGAGCTACAGCTGCTCTTCGACGAGATCGTGGCTTTGGCCATCAGAAACCGATGTCTTCCTCAGACACCGGGTGCTTTCGATGCGGAGGTCAACACTTCGCTCGGGACTGCCCAGATCGGTCCCATCCGGGTGCCAAGAATCGCCCTAAGGGTCGCTTCATGCACTACGTCGACGACTTCGCGACGTACCACGACGACTACTTCATCGGCAAGGGCAAGGGCAAGAGCAAGTCGAAGGGGCGCAAGGGCAAGTTCGCCAACTGGATAGATCTTCAGGCTGCTTGGAAAGGCTCCAAAGGAACCCCCAAGGGATCGCCTATTGGCCGTCCACCTGTGAACATGTACAACACGGAGTACTATGCCCACGGCCTGGAATTCTTCAACAGTCACTCCGACCTGCCTACCAACGGCAACACCCCGCATATTCAAGATGGTGAAGCTCTGATCGATTGTGGAGCCACCGCGTCAGCTGGCCCTGAGGAATCAGTCAAGGGACTGATCAAGTCAGTTTTGGCCTTGGACAAGGCAGCTTCCATCCAGATTGAAAAGTACATGCGGCCGTGCTTTCGCTTTGGCAATGGTAAGTGGGGTAAGGCTCTATATCGTGTCACTATCACATCTACCAGTTCAGGACAACCCCAGAGCTTCTCCATCTTCATCATCCCCAGTTCGACAAAACCAGCTTGGTCCCCTTACTTCTGGGCATGGATCACTTGGCAAAGGACCCCTCAGCGATGATCATTGACTTTTCCACGGGACTGGCTATGGATGCTCATGACCCTCATCCAGAACCATATCAACTTCGGACCACCAAGAAGGGCCACTATGTCTTGGACCTCGTCCATTACTTGACTAGGGGATGTGGTAATGATCAAGGCCATCCGGAAATCCGTGTACTCCATCAAGCACCCCCTGAAGTGGAAACCATCCATCAACTGGAATTCCATGCGGTTGAGTATTATGACATGACCGTGGATCATATCGTTCCTGATGAGGTACGGGTTGAACAATCTTGTGAAAGACTCCGAACTCTGCATGCCGCATCGTTGCTCTTCGAAATGACCAACCATTTCATGACCCGTCAGCTGCCAGTTGCTCAATGTCTGGTGGTAACAGTACCCCTTGCAATTCGAGAACTCCTCAGTTCGGCGCTGATGGCTCAGCCTTCGACTCCAACCGTGACGACCGCCGAAGCCGAGGAGTTGATTGGTCACATCAAGAAGAGTACTCCGAGCCGCAGTCCGGCCCGACCTTTGGATCCGAGTCGCAAGAATGGGATCGACCTTCGAGACCCCCGTGCACAGATGGCTCAATGGCCATGCTACGGCAAGCATCTCCCTGCTCGAGCTCAGGCCAACCCACACGCTCAATGGATCGATTGTGCCGTATGTCAAGTGCGTCTGGAGTACATCCCTCGAAAAGGGTCACATGGCAACTCCGAGAACCCCGGCATGGTGCTGAGGATGCTCAACGAGCTGCAGCCCCTGATGAATGGTCACATTCCCACGGCCGACATCTGCCGGGCGATGTTCAAGAAGATCGAGGCCGAGGAAGCTCTGCACTCCTCCATCGAGGCGGTCATCGGCCAGTCCCTGGTCTCCAAGGGCTACCCGACCAAGAAGGTCTCCAAACCTCAACCTCAAGCACAACCATCCGTCAGCAGCACACCGACAAGCTGGGACGCGGTCGGCCAGGAGCTGGAGGAGGAGTCTCAGTGAAGGCTCATCCAGTCTCCCACAACATGGCCAAGAAGGTAATGCTGATGGCCACCCTCATGCTCAACCAGCTCACCACCGAGACTGCGAAGTTTGTCATGGATGGTCGTGACGGACTCTGGGAAATTGCATGCGCACCTCATTCCTGGCTATCTGAAGCCTGTGATCGAGAAGGTCTTCAACCTCATCGAGTCAATCTTGAACAAGGATATGATCTCTATAAGCCGGCCAGCTGGCAGCGTCTTCGAGAAGAATATCGTCGGCGACGCCCTCGGCGCCTCTGGTTCTCACTACCTTGCACGAAGTGGTGTCCTTGGAATCGGTTGAACTACCGGACTCCTGAGCGTCGAGATCTTCTTGAAGACCTTATCGACGACGCGAACGTCGCATGCTCAAGCAGGCCAATGCCTTCATCAAGGACTGCCTCAAGGTTGACCCTGATGTACTCATCTACTGGGAATGGCCGGTACAATGTGAGGGCTGGAAAGAATCCACCCTGCTTGACCTCAAGAGTTACATGGACACCAACTTCATCCCCTGGAATCCGTGCCGGATAGATGGCTGTGTCTATGACATGCGCACCACCACCGGTGAGTTCTTGAGGAAGAAGTGGCGCATTCAGACCAACGATGAATCCTTCTGGCATTCCTTCCGCTGTAAGGTCTGCTGTGCCCAAATCCTCATGGTGAAATCGCTGGTCAGGAGACCGCCAAGACGGCCTACTACCCTTGGAAGATGGTCACTTCCTTTGCACGCTTCTGGCGCGATCAAGAAGTTGGACTTCGGCAACTTCGTTGTGCAACGGCCATCAAGAATCTTCACGACTTGGAAGAGGAGGTGGACATCTTTCCTGCTGCTCTACCTGCTGATGATCCACCACCAGCTGGTGACCCTGCCGTACCAGTGCCTGGACCTCCGGTTCTACCTGCTCCTGTTCCCCCTGCTGCTCCACCGGTAGTTCATGATGGTGATGGTCCCTCTCCAGAAGAGCTTTGCAAATGGGAAGCGAAGGTGGCTCATTATCACAAGGCTGCCGGACATCCTACGTCCCGGAATCTGGTTCGTCTACTTCGAGAATCAGGTCAACCACAATGGAAACTACGGGCAGCCGAAAACTACAAGTGCCCGGGATGTGAATCTCTTCGACCTGGTGGCACCAGCTCCGGTGCTATCCCACCAGCAGCCACACACGAGCTCTATGGACCCTGGGAAACTGTCGGTGTGGATACAGCAGAGTGGACCGCGCCTGGCCTCCTCAAGAAGGTCAAGTTTGCTGTGTTCATCGATTTCGCTACTCGGCTGCGAGTCGTGATTCCCTTGCTCGAGGCCTACGACCTCTTAGTCATGAAGACCGAGAATGCCGAACACATGATCAAAGCCTTTTCTGAAGGCTGGCTGCGCTTCTACCCGAAGCCGATCCACCTCATCACCGACAACGGCATGTCCTTCACTGCAGAGCGCTTCACAGAGTTCTGTAGATCCGCTGGCATTGATCACACCTTCCCGCCGGAGAAGGAGTCTTGGAGTCATGGTATCGTTGAACATGCCGTGCGAGACATCAAACACACTGCCAGCGCCATCCAGCTGGAGGCCTTGGATCAAGACCCTGCGGTGACCTTGGCTCTAGCCGCATCTGCCCTGAACAGTACTGAGTACACCTCTGGATTCACCTCGCACCAATGGGCGTTTGGTCGGGACTACAACATCTCCGAGGAGGATCACCGCTCCCACATGCAGCTCTCCGACCGCATGACCTACTCCAACCTGGTGGCGGCTCGTCAGAAGGCCGAGGAGGTTGCCCGAAAAACTCGCTCTCAGCGTATCTTGACCCGCCTTGGCAACTCCAAAGCACGACAACCCCTACGAACCTTCCAGCCCACTGAGCTCGTCAAGATCTGGCGGAAATCACTTCCCTTGGAACAGTTTACTGGACCTCGAGGCGGTCTTCGCAAGTCGGGCAGACCTGGTTGGATAGGACCTGGACGGGTGATCTTCATGGAAGTCTTGCCTCACCAGAAGGAGGACGATCCTAGACGTCACATTGTCTGGGTGCTGATGTCTGGCAAGCTGTTTCGCTGCAGTGTGCACTCTGTCCGGCCAGTCACTCCCACAGAGCATCTTCGCTGGGACCTCACCAACAAGGAGGACCCTACACGATGGAAATCGCTGTCAGACCTACTCCCCCGTAAGGAGTACCACGACATTACCGACGAGATACCGGATGCCAACGAACCTGAAGAATGTCATCTCCCACCATCTCCAGATTCCAGTACTCTGGTTCCTCTCCGACGACAACACACCAAGCGCACTATGGCGCCGGAAGATTACAGGAGGGTGCATCGATCGTCTCCCATTGGGATTGGACCGTCGCGATCCCTGTCAACTACAAGTCCAACTGGACTTTCAACGGTGCCCGATGCTCCCGATGCTCCTGAAGTTCCTGAAGCTGGCCATGAACCCTCTTCAAGTTCTGGTCTTCGTCGTGTGCCCGAAGATGGTGATGAAGATGTCAATGACTATGATCCGGACCCCAAGAAGGCTCGCACCATCGACTACGATATCAAGTGGGTTCAGATGCTTGAATCCGAGGCTCAACAAGAAGTCAACAGCCTCGACCTGCACTCTGCGCTCCAGGAAGTCGAGGACTGCCTCTCCATCACTTTCGATGTGACATTGGACTCCAACAAGCAGCGCAAGAGCCTGGAGTATAACCCCACAGCCTTCCTGGTAAAAAAGATGAACTCCTCCGAGGTGCAGTTGCAGAAGCTCACACCTTCACTTCGTGGACTCTTCGAGAGAGCCAAGACCAAGGAGGTGAACTCCTTCCTGAAGAATGAGGCTGTCCGTAAATGCCTGGACGATGCAGAGATTTCTCGTGCCTACTCCACGAACCGCATCCTCAAGGCGAGATGGGTTCTGACCTGGAAATCTGTACCTCCTGAAGATCGACAAGAAGCTCTCCTGGACTCCAAGAATAACCCGGACACGGTTCACACTCCTGATGGTAGCCGCAAGGCCAAGGCACGCATTGTGCTGCTTGGTTTTCAACATCCGAGTCTTCTGGACCCGACCTTCAAGACTGCTGCCCCAGTCCAATCAATGATTGGTCGCAACCTGCTGTACTTGATGGCTGCCACGCATCAATGGCCCATTGAAGGACTGGATCTGGCGACAGCGTTCCTGCAGACGCAACCAACGGAAGCGGATGCTGAAATCTGGACTTCAGGAGTGGAAGAGCTCAGGTCAGCCTTGCATGTGGGAAAGGAGGGCATAATGCGAACTCTTCGCAATGTGTATGGCTCGACTACAGCTCCACGTGGTCTCTGGTTGGACCTTCACAAGACCCTGGTCAAACTCGGTGCCGTGCCACTCCTTGGTGAGCGCTGTCTTTGGGCTTGGTTCTCCAAGAGTGAAAAGGACAGCACTGGTCAATTTCCTCGTCTTCTCGGAGCCATGGGAGGTCACGTAGATGATTTTCATCGAGTTGGTGATCGTGGCTCTGCTGAATGGTTGGACATCTGCGATGCCATCAACAAAGCCTACACTTGGGGCACGACCAAGACTGGTACGTACCGCCATGCCGGCACCGATGTCACCACCGTTGATCTCAAGAACGGCAAGTTCATGATAACAGTCAACCAAGACTTCTACGTAGAGTCCCTGATGGATGTAGCGATTCCTGCAGACCGTCTACGGCAAGATGGGCCCCTCACTGTCTCTGAGGTGAATGCATGCCGCACTGCCTTGGGAGCTCTCCAGTGGCTCGCTATTCAGAGT
>CAUJNA010002746.1:0-117269 GCA_963377175.1 Effrenium voratum | reverse complement strand
TGTGTGTCTCTGTGCGTGTGTGTCTGTGTGGGTGTCTGTGTGTGTGTGTGTGTGTGTCTGTGTGTGTGTCTTTGTCTGTGTGTGTGTCTGCGTGTGTGTGTCTGTGTCTGTGTGTGTGTATGTCTGTGTGTGTGTCTTTGTCTGTGTGTGTGTGTCTGTGTGTGTCTTTGTCTGTGTGTGTGTCTGTGTGTGTGTCTGTGTGGGTGTCTGTGTGTGTGTCTGTGTGTGTGTCTGTGTGTGTGTCTGTGTGTCTGTGTGTGTCTGTGTCTGTGTGTGTGTGTCTGTGTGTGTCTGTGTGTGTCTCTGTGTGTGTCTGTGTGTGTGTTTGTCTGTGTGTGTCTGTGTGTGTGTGTGTGTGTGTGTGCTGTGTGTGTCTGTGTGTGTCTGTGTGTGTGTGTGTGTGTGTGTGTGTGTGTGTGTGTGTGTGTGTGTGTGTGTGTGTGTGTGTGTGTGTGTGTGTGTGTGTGTGTGTGTGTGTGTGTGTGTGTGTGTGTGTGTGTGTGTGTGTGTGTGTGTGTGTGTGTGTGTGTTTGTGTTGTGTGTGTGTGTGTGTGTGTGTGTGTGTGTGTGTGTGTGTGTGTGTGTGTGTGTGTGTGTGTGTGTGTGTGTGTGTGTGTGTGTGTGTGTGTGTGTGTGTGTGTGTGTGTGTGTGTGTGTGTGTGTGTGTGTGTGTGTGTGTGTGTGTGTGTGTGTGTGTGTGTGTGTGTGTGTGTGTGTGTGTGTGTGTGTGTGTGTGTGTGTGTGTGTGTGTGTGTGTGTGTGTGTGTGTGTGTGTGTGTGTGTGTGTGTGTGTGTGTGTGTGTGTGTGTGTGTGTGTGTGTGTGTGTGTGTGTGTGTGTGTGTGTGTGTGTGTGTGTGTGTGTGTGTGTGTGTGTGTGTGTGTGTGTGTGTGTGTGTGTGTGTGTGTGTGTGTGTGTGTGTGTGTGTGTGTGCGCGTGAATTGGTTTTACAGCTGGTGCAGGGGCTACACGCTGTTATTTGCACACACATGCTAGTTCATGTCAGGAAAAGTGAACGCCCCTCAAAGCGCTTCACTTCTGCCAAATGCCAGTTTGCCAAGCTGGCAAAGCATGCGATTGCCACTTCAAATAAGTTCCCTGAACTGCGAGGGTGCAATGGCGCTTAAAAGAAGAAGAAGAAGAAAAACAAGATGCGCGCGGCACTGTAGCGCAACTTTTCTGCTCCGGCCACGCCCCTCTGTAGCTGGCACTTGGTGTGCTCACCACCCGCAGCTGGCGTCCAGTAACTATGGGCCTAGGTCACCGGCCAGCCTGGAGCATTTCACCAAGCCTTTCTCTGCAGACGAATTGGCAAGCCGCCACGCTCGCAAACCCTGTGCAACGTGGCTGCTCCCCCATGTGCCTGCTGCCTAGAACAGAATCAGCAGAGCTGTCTGTCAAATCTGATAACCCTTCCAAACAGCTTCTTGGTCTGTCGCTCGGACAGCAACTGGCGAGCTCATGCGTTCGGATCGAGACAGCCCTAAGCACACTCAACTGCAAGCAAGACCTGGTAAGGCGATCTGGCCCAAAGCAAGCCTGTGCAGCCTCCAAAAGTGGCGTGTATCGCTTACCCACCAGCTTGCAGTAACTAATCTGGACAAAAAACCTAGAATCTAGCCCGCCAGGCTAGAGAATTGTTCCACAGGCGTCCTTAAAGGATTCCAAAATCCCCCCTGCTTCTCTAAACCAGCTCACATCTGGGTGACTGACTGGCCCCAAAATGCATATCCTTTAAGGGACCCCTGACCAGCTAAGTTGATGCTGAAACTCCGGGCAGGAGAGCATCGGACTCGCTGGGGTCGAATGAAGCCCCAGCTTCTAAAGCCAGCAGTCTGATATGACTGCCAGGCAACCCACTACCGAACTACGTCATCTTGACGAGCAAAACACGTCCAGAATGAAAGCCGTTGACTTTCAGACCCGACTTGTGCCTGCCAGGGATGAAACATTGCCCCATGGCTGGCTGGGCCAAAACCCCTACACACAGGAAGTTCAACTTGTTCTTCGCCTCAAGTTGAGTATCCCCCACGAGTTGCAAGAACTTGGCTTTTGGCCCAGAATGTTGAGCCTTGGAATGGCCACCCTCCGCTACACCCGATGCTGGTGCTGGCCGGGATAGCAATTCTTGGTCAGTGCTTGGATCGCGGTCATCCTCGGAACACCGAAACCCGAGAACATCACTACAAATCGACCGGAAAGACCCCCCCACACAAGGATTTCCCGAAAAATGAGTTTCGCCAATGAGTGCTTTGTGGGCTCCACCTTGCAGAGTTATCAAGATCCTGGTATCAAAGGGATCAAGCCTTGGGAACGAAGAAGGAGACTTACCGCACCGATTTATGGTGAGGGGACTATCCCCGATTCGAAGCTTCGACCCGAGTTTCGGATTCGAGTGCTGATCTCACTGAGCAGGTGACAGGGTCGCCACTTCAAAGGCATCCTGCTGCAGCTCCTAGGGTGCGGAGTTTCAACCTCTTGCCTGAACATCTTGAAACAGCTAGCTCTGAATTTTAGATTGGACACGTGTTGGTAGATGTTCTCACGCAGGCACTCAGCCACTCAAGCTGAGTGGCTGAGAGGCTAAGTGGCTGAGTGGCTGAGTGGCTGAGTGGCTGAGTGGCTGAGTCGCTGAGTGGCTGAGTGGCTGGGTGGCTGAGTGACTGATGGGCCACTCGATCATCCTCTCATCCGAATTTCAGCGAATTTTAGTAGAGAACCATCTCACAAATGGCTGGTAAATACCTGGTGGACATGAATCCCCACCTAAATGACGTCCACCAAAGGGCCCCTAGTTGAGATTCACGCCCACCAGTTCTTTTGTCACGGTAGCCAAACGAAAGCATTGCGTTTTGTAGAAACGTGGGAGCCGCCTCCAAGGTGGAGCGGGTCGCAGCGGAAAGCGACCTGAGAGCTTTCCCGAGCGGCCGAAAACCTCTGGAGCGGTTCTCCGGTGGCACCGATCGGTCCACCAACTGTGAAGAATTCGAAGGGCGACTCGCAATGCGCCGGTTCCTATGCCTACTCCCGATACAAGCCGACCCAAAACAGTTCTGAGCAAATGCATTCAAAAACCCACAAAGGCCAAACAAGGCACTGCAATGAAATCTTGAGGAGTATCAGCCGGTAGCCCGGAAGCAACGGCAGACCACAATATTATATTGCGACGCTGGTTGCCAACAATGAGCAACCCTGAACCCTGATAAACGTTCCTCCCTCTCTCTCTCTCTCTCTCTCTCTGAAATGGTCCTGTATTGCATCTGTTGAGCATGTCCGCAGATTCAAGTATGAGCAGTAGGAGCAGTTGTGTGCTGTACTGGAAGTCAAGCCAATGACTGCTTTAGGGACGCCAGTGAGGTGTCCTTTAAATTCCCTCAATTTTTCTCCCAAGTCTCTCTCTGGGGTCAGTTTGATAGATGCGCTCCACTGGTTTCATTTTAAATCTGCTGTTTTGGCTGAGGGTGCCCTTTTTGAGGTCGCGGTTGTTTGCACTGGGGCCGACGCTCCAGTAATGTCAGCACTTCGTCCCGGTCCAAGTCGCACCTGGGGAGTCCTGAGCCATTCCAAAAGGCAAGACTACAACAGCCCAAAATTTGATAGTTGTGTGTGTGTGTGTCTGTGTGTCTGTGTCTGTGTGCGTGCATGCGTACGTGTGCGTGCGTCTGTGCGTGCGTGCGGGCGGGCGGGTGCGCAGGTGGGCGTGCACGTGCTTGTGGAGTGCACTGATGGCGCATCCTGAAGAGGATAGTGCATTGGCGAAAGATGTCTACACTTTCTCGGTGCCGAAACTCCGCTTTTCTGATTCTTTGGCTTGTGGCGTTTGCTTTTTCGATCACAGATGCCTCAGCATTCATAATCGAGTATGTGTGGGCGGTGTGCTCTTGGCGATTTGTTTTAATGGGGTTGAGCCAGGACTCTGTGGAGTTCGAGGAAACGCATACTTCATGGGTGGTTTGTCAACGTTCGTTGGATTTCATCCATCACTGGTGCAGGTGTCAACAGGGCGGAGCCTTGGTATCCTGTCCAAAGGCGCCTTGGGCCGTGCCGCTACCCATTCCGTCTCCTTTTGGGAACGTCCAACTGAGTCTCATTTTAAAGATCTGGCATTATAGATGTCCACGTTTTTAACAAGCCTCATTTGTGCCTGTGCCTTACTCTTAACTCACTCCTGTCCCTGCCTGAATCATCGGTGCTTTGACCTCGAAAGTGCGCGAGATGGAAAGAAATCCAAAGAGTAAAGAGTCAGCTCCTGCTCCAAACACAAATATCTTAGGTGGATAAGCCGCAACAACCAATCTTACGCGCAAGGAGAAGTTGATGCAAGCGGATGCAAATACAGTTTGGGGGGGGATACGGCTGTCAAATAGGGGAACCCTCAAAATGGCTGAAGCCTCAAAACAAGACACACCCATGAAGCCTGAGGTCTTCCACAAAAGGAACTCCGATTACAGTGAATATCGCTGAACACCCCGCGCCCTGCCTGGCAGGGAAGCTGCCAGCGCCTGCCTCAAGAGTCTCTGCCAATCGGAGCTCTCAACCTGGCCGGTGATCTCAATCTGGCCCCAAAGCTCGTCACAGGCTCCGAAGTCTTTGGCGAATTATTTGGTACCCCCAACATGGGCCCGTATTCCTTTGGCTTCTAACCGCCAAAACAAAAACAGACAACCGCTTTGGGATTCCTTTGGGTTTCCTTTGGGATTCCTTTTCAACCTCGAGCGTGAGTACGTATGGCAGCTGACCTGAGTTGACTGGTCGGACAAAGTAGCTTGCCAGCTCAGCAGCTAAGTCGCAAAAAGGTTGTGCAAAAGCTGGGCGAAGGCTGGTGTCCCTCTAAAGCAAGGTGAAGAGGGCACCGAGCCTCTAAAACCACCCAAAACCCATGACGTCTTCCCCAGCTGCCTGAAAGGGCTGCACTTCCTCACTGGGCAGCATCCGCGCCTGAAAGAACTGCTTGGGCGCTGGCCCGGTTTCGCGGACGAGCTGAGGCTTGGGCAACCACCAAAAAGAGGCACACCAAGCCATTGGCCACTCGACGTGGCTGCATCCTGCCGAAAGCCCCAGAGGTGACCCGAAATTTCGGTTCTACGGGTTCCTTTCCCCAAAGCATGCCCCAAAGAACCCTGAAAGGGCTTTGTCTCATGACAGGATCCCATTTGAGGTGTCCTTTCCCACATCACCTGTTTGGCGCAATCCATTATGTGTCCCTTGTGGGGCTGTTCGATGCAAATCATCCCACGGGCTGAAATCTGAGGAGAAGTCTGCAGAGTGCGCGGGGAGATCTGCAGCAGGAAGTTGGACGTGTGCTGGCCTCGGGAAGTGGTGTCTACTTGCCTTAGGGGGAAAAAAACACGATTCGCTTTTGGAACCTTGACCAAACACGGACGAAAACCGAAAACACAAAAGGCTGGGTAGTGCACCACACGCATGAAATTCGCCACCAGTGGTGTTGCTTTTCTTGCCACAGGGGACATATACCCGCGCGCTTGGCCCCACACTTTGCTGGCAAACCGACCGCAGCTTTTCCCTCAGCTCGGCCGCTCGGATATTGCCCGCAGATCTGCGGGCAACAGAAAGGTTGGCAAAGCTGAGATGCACCAGTTCTTGAGGGAGCATTGCCACATTAATGTTGACCCCGGATTAAAAAGCGCCTGTTTATTAATATGGGGTGGTCCCCTCCAAAAGTAATAAATCCCCACTTTTTAAACCGGGGACACCCCCATATTGATTAACTGGGGTTGATTAATCCGGAGTCAACATTACATACTTTACCGAGACTGGATTCACCATGCTGGTATCTCTGCCCAAACCTTGCAGTACATTCGGTGTAGTTGGTGCACGAGCCCATTGGAGTCGCTTGGCCTGGTATCTCATTCATCCAAACCCAAAGCGAGCACCGCACGAAAATATGGTCTTGCTGTAGATGTTCGTGCCTGCGGGACACGACAAGAAGCCAGCAACTTCTGTATGGGGAATACCGTTGAAAAGCACCCGAATTTGGGCGGGCGTTTGAAGGAGGTTTCCTGGTGCTCTGGGCCATACTGCGAGCAAAACTGGAAGCCCCGGTTCCAGAAAGAACAACAAAAGGAAACAAGCTCACGAGTCAAACTCTAAAACTATAACCCATCTTCATGATACTTTTTTGCACTTTCATACCAAGGTTGAGGGAAGGTTGTAATGTGAACCTGTCTGTGGTTTGAAGAGTTAAAATATTTGTGAGAAGCAAACATTTAGCAGCCCCAAAGGGTCGTAGGTTCGATTCTCCCCTATTCTTCCATAATTGTGGCCAGAGGGTCTGACTTGTCTAAGTTCCCACAACGGCCACGGCAAGAAGTGGATTGTCAACAGCCTTCTTTTTGATCACACATAAGGTGAAAGCTTGACTTTTGACAGGTTGATGTTCTCCAAAATGTCTGGTCGAACTAACTTGCCAATATTGCAGTCCCTGCCCCCAACGTGCCGTCAGGTTCTAGGCTCACTTCAGCCCCACACAAAACAGCTCCTGACTGCACCCTTGCTTCTGCTTGCTAGCTTTCGTCCACCCCCTCCTGCTCAAGTGATAGGGACACCCTCAATAATGGCAGACCCAGATCCTTCAATGAAATAATGTCCAACTAGGCGTTTAATCATCATACTCATGTAGGGTGGGGTCAATGTCCACTTTGGAACGTGAAGGTCGTGCGTTTTAGGTAGGCCATCTACCAGGACTTTGGTTAGTCTAATGCTAAGTTCCCCATTCCCCACAGCCATTTGCATAAGATGTGTTTCACCGTTCTTCGGAATTGTCACTATCAAAGTCACCCTGGAAGTGGTAGGATCAAGGGAAACCACCCCAGTTGCTGAGTTTGACAAGCTCCAGAAACAGTCAAAATAATGACACCAGAGAACAGGACGTCCCTAAAGATCCCTTGGTACTTTGTGAGGATGTACTTTAACTGCTTGTTGGCTTCTTTAGAACATTCTCAGACCAAGGGACCCTCAATGGCTATTGCACTAGGGAGAAAGTAGATGGCAGAGTTGCCTTGTGGCGAAATGACACCACAATGCCGGACTTGTGACCTCCTTTGGGCTATTTGGGGGCCAGCGGAGACTAGCGGCCCAAAACCAGCTATATTCAGGTGTGGGGTCAAAGGGCTTGTTTTGGGTGTGAGATTCCCGCTTTTGGTGGAATCAAAAGGGCAACTAGTACAGGAACTCTGGATCTGTTCGAGGGAGCAAAGCTGATGCCTGCTGTAGATACTCCAACAACAAGAGCGCAACAAGCCATGCAACACATTTATTAAGTAGTTGCTGACCCTTCCCTTGCCAGCCATCCTTTGCACTCACAAACGAATCAGGTTATGCAAGGCAAGGCGTCAGTAATCAGCCCAGCTTCACACGTTGGAAACTCTCATGGTGGCATCTCGCTTGGTTCCGTTTTTGGCGGTTCCGTTTTTGGCGTGTGCGCCTGTCATGTTTTCCGGGCCAGAGTTTGGGAACACGGCCGTGCTCTACGCGTACGACCGTGCTTCCTTTAGGTTAGGGCGCCCACACGTCGTTGTTGTATGTTTTGGACGCACCGAAAGCTGAGTCCCGGGCGCTTGCAGACCACCTCGATCCAGGAGGCCAGGCAGGGGACATGCAGCTCGTAGTCCAGCGCGCACAAGAGCTGCTGTACCTGACGGGGTTAGAAATGGGTATGGGTCAAAACCCCGTACCCCCAGTGAACATCCCAATCCCCACTAAAATAGACTAAACTGGGTGGTGCACTTACCACAAAATGGTACCATTGTTGTTGAACCATGGCCAAATGGGTATGGGTCAAAAATGGGGTAACCCCCAAATGGAACCCAGGTAGGACTAAAACCTGCGGTCGCGTGGTGGCTTGATTTTGACCCATACCCAAATAGCGACGAACTGTTGGCAGTTCCAGTTGGTAGGGCGAACCCTCCAAAGTGACAAACTTTTTGAGAGGGTGGCCGATGTTTCTCACTGAAGCTGGCCTGCTGTTAGACCGACTCGCTAAGATGGGTCTGGCCCTCTCTAAAGGATGGGGTCCAACTGTTTGATAGCTGGAACGGAAAGGGTTTCTGCCCAAAAGATGAAAAGGTTTGTTCATTCGTCACTGGAGTTCCCCTTGCGGATGGCGGTTTTTCCCTGGGGTATAGAGCTTCATCTATCCATTGCATGGTAGTTGCACGGTGAGTTCCAAAAAAGACTGCCATTATTTTAGGTCCAACAAGGGGAAAAATGCGGGCCCCTTTCAACAGTGCCAAGTTCCGATCTCGATGGTGAAGACTCAATGACAACTTCGTGCGAAACAGGTTCGCACTTTCGATTCTGGCCCCCATAAAGAATCAGTCCCATTTCTAGGCAGTTTGGGGTTCCAAAAGCTCAGGCGCAGCCGAACAACGTCCCTGGAAACAAAAGGGGGGCAACAGGTAGGGCTTCCTTTCGAGAAAAGCACTTGAAGGGGGCCCCAGAAAAACAACTGCACATGAATCTGAAGTGAAAAGAGGCGCTTTGGTGGACCTCAACAAAACATTCAAGTCCCCACCTCCCCTGCAAGTGAAGATGGAACCCAAGATATCCTGCTGGGGTAGGTTCCAGTGGTTCCAGGTGAACCTGCAGAAACCATTTGAAGCGCATGGGTTCCAAACATTCAAATTCGAATCGCCGAGTGAGCTAGATTCGGGCCTGCCTGCTTCCAGATGTCCTCCTTCTCAACCAGAACCTGGCCAACTGCGTTCCCAAGAGAGGAATGGCCTCGTCACAGCCTCATCCCCGAAAACGTGCAGTAAACTCGCCAGATGTTTGTTTCGTGGAACGTCCAGAGAACAAATTGTTGTTTTGGGAATTTTGGAGAAAGGCTAGTTCTGCAGCTAGTTCTGCAGCTAGTTCTGCAGCTAGTTCTGCAACTAGTTCTGGGCAGATGCATGGCAGGCATCAGACCCAACACACTGTTGACAAACCCCCCAGCTCCGGCCACTCAGCTTCCCTGATTTGGATTGGTAGAGGTGGGGCGAATAACATACTATGGATGGACGAAATCCTGCATCATGGCAAACCATGTTCGCTGGTATTTACAGGGGAATGAATTCCAGGCTTTCTTAGGTGGTGCAGGATTTTGTACATCCACAGTATGGAAAAAATCATTCGTTCCGTCTGGTGTTCGTGGTTGATTTGTTGTGTTTTCATCCCCCCATAAGCAGCATGCAAACCCCATTGACTTTTGGTTATGCCAAAATGCTCACAAAGGGTAATATCAAGATGTGAGTGTGTATGTAGATTTGTTTGTGGGTACCCTTTTCAGGTTAGTTTCAAGGGAACCCAAAAGCAACACCACCAGTTTCGGTGTCCTTCTATTTTGGCATGTACCCTTTACTATCCCCGGACTCAAAACCTGACTTTTTGTGCCAAGATGGCTACGGGTGCCATACGCTTTACCCGCTTTGCCCAAGTCCCAAAGACCGGCCTGAGGCTCTTCTCCGGGCCTGAGAGGTGAGACGATCCTCTTCTGAACTTCTGAAGGAACCAGGGTGACACCAAAGTCGACTCGAACTGGGGACAAATTTCTTGGTACCTCCAATTTCACGGTTAAGCCAGAGCGGGAATGACGGTTCAGTTAGCCCCAGAAGAAGTCACGAGTCACCAATGGCTGATTTTGCTCAAGGAAAGTGGGCTACCAAGAAAGAGACACAATAAGGCCATCGGGGGACTTTGCGTATGCGCCGTTGCAACAGTTTGTCCCCAAAAATGACATCGCTTGACACATCCAAGAGACTTTGGGTCCCCATATTCAGATTCCCAAATCAAGCTTCCAGATCTGGAACGCTGATAGCTCCGGAGCCAAGGCAAAGCTGAGCGCCCCGCTGTTCAACTTTGAGGAGGTACTCAGCAAACCTATCGACGCATACGAGTCCCACATCTGTGCCCCCAATTCACGTCCTCAGATTTCGCGGCATAGCAGTTGCCTTTGCGCCGGCATCAAAATAGGCCGGGATGTCAAGTTTACTGACAAAGACTTTGCAGATGGGTGAATGAGGGTAAGGGTGGCATGCAAAGCATGTAAGTGTGCTTCCATCTGCACGTGTGTCTCTCTGCACGTGCATGTGTCTGTGTTCTGTTTGTGCATCGCTGCATTTGCGTACTCATGAGAAGATGTGTGTCCGCACAAGTAAAGCTGCGCATGCCTGCATACGGCTGTATGTGCGCATATGCACGGGTGCTGGTACTAAAAACTGCACTCATGTGCGCATGCCCCAATGCCTGATGTATATGGGTATGTGCATGCCTCTATGCGCCTCTCTGCCAATGCACATGTTTACGCACACACATCACAAGTGCACACAGGCATGAATGCACAGCGATGCATGTCTTGAACCCAAGGATGTGCTCAACTGGCAGTTGACGGCACAGAACAGTTTCTTTCCTGATTGCAGTGGTGATGCTGATGATGCGTGCAATGCTGATGATGCTGATGATGATGTTGTTTTGGGAATCGGCATGATGCTGTTGATGCTGTTGATGCTCGACGCTGAAGCTTTGCCGAGCTTTTGCCCGAGCTCTGGGCCTGGCTGCACAGTATGTGAGGTCCGTCGCCCGGGGCGCGTCCCAACTCTGCTCGTCCTACGGTGCGAAGCTGCAGCTGGTCTCATGGCGCGATTTTCCACTACTTCCACTATTCGAATCAAGCAGAAAGTGAGCAAATTTCGAGCAAACGAACCAAAGCCATGAAGCCTGTGGCCACAAAGCCTCAGAACTCTGAACTCCGAACGCCTTGCGCAGGACCAGAATCAGAGCCGTGGCCGCCACAGCTTGCCCTTTGCACGCCTAAGGGGCGGACCAACAGAACAGACCCACACAGCAATTTCTCAGCTCGGAACGTTCGCGCTCATCTGCTTGACCTCAGTTTGGCGATGAAAGATGGATTATGCACTCGGAGCAAAATACTCCGTGTGTGTGTGTGTGATGTGTGATGTGTGATGTGTGATGTGTGATGTGTGATGTGTGATGTGTGATGTGTGATGTGTGATGTGTGATGTGTGATGTGTGATGTGTGATGTGTGATGTGTGATGTGTGATGTGTGATGTGTGATGTGTGATGTGTGATGTGTGTGTGTGTGTGGTGTGTGATGTGTGTGATGATGTGTGATGATGTGTGATGATGTGTGATGTGTGATGTGTGATGTGTGATGTGTGATGTGTGATGTGTGATGTGTGTGATGATGTGTGATGTGGTGTGATGATGTGTGATGATGTGTGATGATGTGTGATGATGTGTGATGATGTGTGATGATGTGTGATGATGTGTGATGATGTGTGATGATGTGTGATGTGTGTGATGATGTGTGATGTGTGATGTGTGTGTGATGTGTGTGTGTGTGTGTGTGTGTGTGTGTGTGTGTGTGTGTGTGTGTGTGTGTGTGTGTGTGTGTGTGTGTGTGTGTGTGTGTGTGTGTGTGTGTGTGTGTGTGTGTGTGTGTGTGTGTGTGTGTGTGTGTGTGTGTGTGTGTGTGTGTGTGTGTGTGTGTGTGTGTGTGTGTGTGTGTGTGTGTGTGTGTGTGTGTGTGCCCAACAAATTCCACAGGCGCTGTGGTTTGAGGAAGCCACAAATCGTTCATCCCGACAAGCTAGGTCAAACAAGCGTACTGCCACCTTGCACATCAGCGCATGCTGCTGCGCGCTGTGCGGATTGTCACTCTCATGGCCTGCCAGCCGTAGATAGAGAGGCCACTGATGCGCGCGAGGTTCTGCATAAAGTGGTGCGTGGCCTCACTCGTGACATCCACCAACAACAAAAAACAAGGCTGGCGAGGCCTCCTGATGACGCTTCTCCAGCCTCACGAGTGGATGTTTCTGGGGCATGGCTCGCCCCATTCAGTGGCAGTCCTGGGTCGGTCTTGCATATCTTGCCACACCTGGCAGTTTGTGGCGGAACTCGCGTTGAGAGTTCCGAGCCATTTGAAAACCTGGCCTTGGCGTCCTGGGTCATCCGACCTCCAAGCACAAACTACGCATCTCTGCACGCAAAGTAAGCCAACCAACTTGCGCTCTGCTTTTGTACTGGCACTAAACCACATGCTTGCGTCCCATGTTTATATGAGCCGGCATCCAAACAAAGGCCACATGCCGGAATGCATTTTACCGACCAGACCTGACCCATCCAACTCCATCGGAAATGAATGGCCCCATGTATGCGACCGTAGTCACTTGCCTGGGTAGGGAGACATCTCCACTTTGATAGCCCCAAAAGACTGTCAAAATCATGACCCTAGTACGCACATTGAGAATGGGAGAAGGGTTGCAGCCCAAAGCACTGGGAGAGGCTTGAAGCTGGAAGCCTTGAGGGACAAAAGCTTCAGCCGAGGAGCAGCAGACCAAAGCCACAAACACGGACACACTTTGGACACAAGACTAACGACCATCCTGCCGAACACTCGAGGACAAAGGAGACAAGGTTGCGAAAACGAGGGATGAAGACTAGGCGACGTCCAAGCAAATGCTTTCTGAATTGCCCAAAATCTCAGGGCAAAAGTGCGGAACAAAGCTGCTGGATTACGTCAAGCAGGTCGCGGCTATCTGCCACCAGAAGTTTGACATTGCCCATCGCACGAGGAGTGAATGGCCATTCATCCCCCGGGTCGAAGGCAACTTTCGGAATGGTCCTTTCAAGAAACTGATCTTGAGAGGAAGCGAGAAAGCGAGATTCTTTGTCCAAACTGACGAGGCTTTGCTGGTGACAACATTTTCGTCTGTGAAGGGGGATCTGGAGTGTAGATCTCAGCCGAACCCAAGCAGGAAACCAAAACACTTCGGGGAAAGAAAACATGCTCCTGCTAGTAGCTCCCCCTCCAACAAGCAATTTGTTTATGGAACAAACCAGCACGGAACGAACCGAAAGCGAGGGGCTTGGCATGCCCAACCAGCATCTCCAGCATCCCCATTTGCAACACACAACAAAAAACTTGGCAAAAATTGCATAAAGCCATATCTAGCATCCCCGACATCAACTCGGCATCAGCTCAGCATCAGCTGATTTGCCCCCACCCTCCACCCCCCCCCCAACGCGGATAAGTCAAGGTCCTAAGGACCCACATGTCTTTTTGCTCCTTCCCTCGCCAAAAAAGTCCCTGACCAATTCCTCAGGCCTTGAAGCAGCTCTTCGGATACGCCCTCGCGAAACAGGGCGTCTTTGGTGTCCTGGAAAAGCTGAATTGTGAAACAAAACCGCGGACACCATGGCTGGATGGCGTAACACCATGGGTGGAGTGACACCATGGATGGAGTGACACCATGGGTGTCAACTCTGTTGGTCACGGAGCATTCATGTTCAACCACTTTGGACCATCTCAGGTGCTTCCCCATCAAAAAAAAGCGGAAAATTCGGCGCGCTGATCCAGCCTCATCATCTTCTGCAGGGACAATTTCTTTTCTGACCCAGCCAGCATCAAATGCCACCTCCGAGGCTGGTCCAAGTGCGACAGTGATCAGCACAAAACGAAGCACAAGGAAGCCGAGGTGCAAAACAGGGGTCTTCTCTTATCCACCTGAACATTAATTGCCCCTAAAAGTTGCACTGTACTTTCCTCCTGGCGGAAACATGCCTTGAGTACATTCCTCCGGGCCTGGGCGGCCGGATTTTGAGTGGCTGGGCCTGAGCGGGTGACAAAATGGGTTCCAATCTGCTGCAAAAACCACCGCCCACCTGCCTCCGCACATCGATCGCTTTGGATGCCGTGTGCTAAGTGCTGAGCGCTGGCTTCAAGCCAGAACGCTACAGGTTGAGATGGATTGCAACCCCTAAGAATCATCTGCAGCTCTTCAAGGGCTCACAACATGCTGCCAAAGTCGAAAGCCGCACACCAAACTGCCGGTTTTGGTTTTGCTCCTTCCGAAGGACTCCTTCCTGACAAGCAAAGAAAGGCATTCAAACGGACGCCTTTGGCCCTGTCAGAACACTTCGCAGTGATAGCGTTGCTGCTGCTGCATCACTCGCCGCATCCCATTCCAAGTACCGCCAGCAATGGATTCCAGCAGCTCGTTCACGCTGCGCTCCAAATCCTTGAGGCCGCAGATGTACAGGTGGGTGTTGGGCAACTGCAGCAGCTGCCACAACTCATCACCATGTTCCATCATCCTGGTTTGCACATACTCCTTCTCACCTTGACGACTAGTCGCGTAGCTATAGCGGAAGCGGTCTGGAAACTGAGCCTTGTATGCTTGATGCTCGTCGTCATATAGAAGAGACGACCCATGGGGCACTCCCAGAAAAAGCCATGCAAGACCAGTGAATTTGCTACCATCGGTTCTTCCATCATGAAACAACCATCTGAGATGCGCACGGAATGGAGCTACACCAGTTCCGGTTGCGACCATGATCAGCGTGCTGTTCAAATCATCCGGCAACAGCATGTCCTTCCCAGTCGGCCCTGTTATTGTGATCTTGTCCCCAGCTTTTGCATCACAAAGATAGTTTGAGCACACGCCGCGCAACCCGCCTTCCCCACCCGCGACCCGCTTGACGCAGAGAGACAGCGTCTTGCCTCGCCCGTCGTCCCCCAGTCGAGACGAGGCAATCGAATACAGCCGTAACTTTGCCTCACACGCCCCTTTGGGACTATACAGGGAGAAAAGTAGATGGCACTATTCCCTTGCTGGGAGGTTTGGAGGTCCAAAAACGCATGCGACTGGCCGCTTCCATTGGAGTAATAAAACGATAGTGGGTATAAAGCCAACAGGTGGGGCCAGGTGGCAAACGCATTTAATAATCCTTGCGGAGGATGATAAGCCCAACAAAGAGGAGCTACAAAAACACCTGCAGAACAAAGGGGCTTTGGACAACGTAGGCGTCGTGCTCGAGGGCGTTGCCATCACACCAATGGACTGCCCTTCCAAGAACGGAACCTGCAAGGAACAACTATCGCATGTGAGTGTTTGCCAACGACATGGGAACGTGCGTGAGTCCCTTGGTCTTGGGAATCAAAAAAATGTGCGAGCTACCCGTAATTTTGTGAAAGGTCGGCTTACAATCTCCAAGGAAACACGTGAAAAATGAAACTTAATTTCTATTTGCAATTCATTGTGAAGGGCACGCATGACCACAACTATCAAAACACGCCTTGCCGTGATGACTCAGTGTAATGTGGCAGGTCTCCCAGTCAGCCGCGCCATTTGGCCGCGTCAGTGTATGAGGTTGAGCTTGATTTGGAACCACTGTTGCTTGAAAAGGTACCTGCAAGTTGCACCACACAACGCTTGAAGAAAATTGAGGTCACATAAACGCGAGTCTCTTTGACAACACAGCCCAATCCAAAAGCATGCAATGCCAAAGCAGTGGCAAAAATGGCCAGTGCCCATGCAACGGCCACAAGGGCCGTGCCAAATGCACAAAAGCCGAGCTGCCTTTGGGCTGAATAGATTCCAGGGTATTCTTCGACCCGAATACATTCGCCAGCCATTCTCCACAGCAAACGTGGTGGGCGGCGGCAGCACCTGTATCACAACCAAATAGCCAAAGGCAACCGTCGCCTTTGTCCAATCGGGCCAGCCAGCACCAGCCGTGAAGCGCTTACAAGCCATTGCAAACAAACACTGGTGGTTGTCCAACCTCAAATCTGTCAGTATTATTCCTAATGTGCACGTTGCCACAATTCTTCGACTTTGTTCTGGCTCACAAGTGGCCTCGGGCATCAGTAAAAGCGGATGCCGCGAGTTTGTTTGGTAATGGAATGACGAAGGAAAATCCTGCACTGGTTCAACAGCAAAGCGGTGTCAGATGTTGTGCCATGCCTCTCATAGCAATCCAATTGAACCAACAAGAACAAAAGCAGAGCTGCCAAATTGCCAAATACCGCATAGAAATACCAAACGAAGGAAACCATTGAGAAGGGGCATGCAAAACTTGGAGACAAAATCCGAAAGAATCCGTCGTTTTGTTCTGTTCTCATGTTTCAGCAAGGATAAGAAAAAATAATCCTTTGCATTGCGTTGCAGTTGCGTACTCAACCCAAGTTGGCTGGCAGCGCTAACATACAGCACTGGCCAAAAGTTGCGTCGTTTGGGTTTACAATGCAAATGGGTCTACATTTCATGTGTCAAACTAAAGCACCAAACAGATTAAAAGCATCAAACATGCGCGGCATCGACCCCCAAGCGAATACTTTTCGGTGGCATGACGTTTGAGCAGAACGCTCACATGGACCTATCAACCCAAAAGCTTTGTCTGTGCAGCTACCCCATGAATTGCAAAGCACGGAGTGAGAATCAGTTTTTTGACTGCGAAATGACGAAAAGTTATGGTCGAAAGTTGCCGGAGACCCCGAAAGGTTGACAAGTCGAACACTCACGAAAAGTCGAACAGTCGAAAAACCGAAAAGTCGAAAAGTCGAAAAGTCGAAAAGTCGAAAAGTCGAAAAGTCGAAGAGTCGAAAAGTCGAAAAGTCGAAAAGTCGAAAAGTCGAAAAGTCGAAAATTCGAAAAAGTCGAAAAGTCGAAAAGTCGAAAAGTCTAAAAGTCGAAAAGTCCCAAAAAGCCCCGAAAAGTCCCAAAAAGTCCCGAAAAGTCCCGAAAAGTCCTGAAAGGGAGTCCGGAGGCAAGCGACAACATGGCAAGAACTTCTGTGAGTGGCCCAAACTGTTGAACCTCCTTTTAAAACGCAACACATATTTTCTGCAGTAGGTCGGAATTCCAAGGGCGCGAGTTCCGTCTCATGGATTCCAGGACGCCGGTGGTAAGCAGGCAAACCTGAGACTCTGGCCATACCGAATCACGGCGGTCTGGATGGACATCAAATGAGTAGGCTTGCTTTTCTTGACGCGATAACTCCTCGCCGCCACAAAACCGGCGAACCCGCCTCCGTGGAGAAATGTCGTTGGTAGGAAGGAGCATGTTGAGATACTCGGCCACAGCACGCATCGCAACATTGTCTTTTGCAACCATTAAAATTTCAGCGTCACACATGTGAGCTGCTGCAGCCAGGATCAGGGAAATGGCCCTTGTCTTCCCCGCGCCAAATACACCATTGATGCCAACATCTGTGCGACCGGTGCCTGAGACCGCCACAAGGGCAAGGAGCAGGGACATTACGTGACGATCCTTATTGTTCCGCTCGGTGGCCCATGCAGCGGCAAGGCGACGTGGCAGGAAGTCCTTCAGAGATTCGCCCTCTTTCATAACTGCCCAAAAAACACGCCACAAGAATTCTTCTGTTTTGCCTCGCGAGCGACATCATAGTACTCACGGATTACAGATAGATCGTGTTCTTTGGCCGGAACACAAGGCATCTTGGGCTAATGTCCACGTAGGATGAGAAAATGCACCTGGAATAAAAACAAATGGGGGGCCCAAACTAATTAGTAAATGCACCTAGAATAAAGACAAGCACCCGCCACCCCTGCCCATGTTTATCCAGAAAAAACAAAACATAAAAAAAAGGAGAGGAAGGAAGGAGAGGAGAGATAGCCAGGCAAATTCAAAAACAATCCCAGGTGATGCTGGTGAAGCTTGCTGCTTTCTTCCCAAATCAGAACTGCAGACCTTCCCCAAACTCAAGTTTCCTTACATGTCTCTTGTTTAAAAACTGCCCACCAAACCCACAAAGGGGGTGGTACTTCAGCCCCCCAAATTTTAAGCCCAAGACTTTATTCCAGGGGCCCCTATAATAAAGTCTTGATGCGTTGGCCCTCCTGAAAAATGCAACTCCCGAATTGCAGTTACCTCTTAGCTAATTAACTGGCCAAATTCAAAAACAATCCAAGGTGATGCTGGTGAAGCTTGCTTGTTTCTTCCCAAAATCCAAACTGCAGACCTTGCCCAAACTCAAGTTTCCTTACATGTCTCTTGTTTAAAAACTGCCCACCGTCAAACCCGCAAAGGGGGTAGTACTTCAGCCCCCCAAATTTTAAGCCCGAGACTTTATTCCAGGGGCCCCTACAATAAAGTCTTGATACATTAGCCCCCCTGAAAAACGCAACTCCCTAATTGCAGTTACCTCTTAGCTAACCAGCTGGCCAATTTCAAAAACAATCCCAGGTGATGCTGGTGAAAAGCTTGCTTCTTTCTTCCCAAAATCCAAACTGCAGACCTTCCCCAAACTCAAGTTTCCTTACATGTCTCTTGTTTAAGAACTGTGCCCCCCAAATTTTAAGCCCAAGACTTTATTCCAGGGGCCCCTATAATAAAGTCTTGATGCGTTGGGCCCCCCTGAAAAATGCAACTCCCGAATTGCAGTTACCTCTTAGGAAGCTCAAAAGGAAGCTCCAGCAATACTAAATCAAATGGAAACTCAGTTCCAAATCTCAAAAGGAAGCTTAATACTAAATCAAATGGAAACTCAAGTCTGCCAAAACTAAATCAAATGGAAACTCTGTTCCAAATCTCAAAAGGAAGCTCCAGCAATACTAAATCAAATGGAAACTCAGTTCCAAATTTCAAAAGGAAGCCCCAGCAATACTCAACTTGAACTGGATCTCAAGATACTTTTCCAGGTGCCCCCATCGTTGGGGGGGTCTGGTGGCAGTATGCAATATGCATATATACAAGAGTACTTGAAAGTGTGGGCCGTAGCCATCTATTGTTACAATGATTCATCCAATTGGCGCGGATGATTTTGTCATGTGAGCAAGATGAAAAACGTTTTGTACTGACTCTGCGCGATACCTAAATGTATCGAAAAGTGATGCACAACGCTATGTACATGCGGGACGGATGTGAAACTATTGAGTTAAGGCATGTTGCACTGCTCCTAGCTTGAACCCAAACATGAACCCCCAAAAGAACAAAGCAAGTCCGAAGCGGCCGCAGTTCTTTTTACGGGATTGCTGAAAGTAGCACTGCTTCCAGGGCACTGGTGCGCCTGGAACAGGAGGTGCGTTGACCCCCGTGAAACTAAAACGGGCAAGACAATGCGTGTCCTTGCAAGTGAATGCAGTGCTTGCAGGGCGTGGCATGCGTGCCCGCGCCCAAGGTCCGGAGACTGAATGGTCCGGAGACCAGAGTTGGTCCGGAGACCTGGTCCGATTCACAACATGCCCTAAACACAAGGGAAAAGAAACCCTAAGCGTTAAGGCATGTTGCACTGCTCCTAGCTTGAACCCAAACATGAACCCCCAAAAGAACAAAGCAAGTCCGAAGCGGCCGCAGTTCTTTTTACCGGGATTGCTGAAAGTAGCACTGCTTCCAGGGCACTGGTGCGCCTGGAACAGGAGGTGCGTTGACCCCCCCTTCAGTGTTTCAGGCAACCCCGGTATAAGCGAGCCAGCTGGGCCGCCGGCCTCATCACCCCCCCTTCAGAGTGGGGTTGTACCTGGCAGGGCAAATGTCCGCGTGACAATGCACGCTTGCGGCTGTGAGCAGCCTGTTGCTCAGGGTCTGCACTTTTTTCGGTCAGAGCGGCTTGATGGCTGACGCAGCCAGTTGTTCTGGCTGACAGGGCGAAGACGGCCATTTGGTCGCAATGCATGTTGGGATGCAAATAAGGCTGGCTAAGCAGTGCTGGAGGCAGCTGCCAGGTGTTCCGGGCGCCAGGGCGCATCCATCGGACACAGCTGAATGCCTCGGCCTGACATTGCTAGGCCCGCAGGGCTGAAGCGTATGCGACTTTCGGCTGAATCGGGCCAACCGACCTCTGCTGAGATCGTCTGCCCAATCATTGCACCTTCCTGGAACGTGCGTCGGCTGCAGCAGCACATTGTGAGCGTGAGCCCAGAAGGCTGTTAACTGCACTAAAAGTTGCAACGGCCAGGAGGTCGTGAACAACTTGTTAAGGCTTGCTTCCGCCGTTGCGGAATTGTCTGTGCCTGAAGGCATGCTGAACGAGTAGTGCCCACCACCAATGTGGCTGTGCGTTGCTTGCAGTAGTGCTAACTGTGCCAGCGTCTCGAAACATGCGATGCACCGCTGTCCAGGCTTGACAAGGCAAGGCCATACGGCCCGTATGTCCCGCATGTTCCAGGTTTCGGCAAACCAAACCACTTGGGAGGATGTGATTGCCCAGCCCCCTATCCCTACCAAGTCGTCTTCGGCACACGCATCCGCGGCAGCCAGTGCTTGCAGCTGGTGTGGCCGCGCCAAGGGCTGAACGGGCGAGTGCTGAAAGCACAACGCCAGCCATGTAAGGCATTGCTGGCTTGACTTGGAAAGGCTAGTCTATGGGTTATTGGGGTCCGCGATGCGCACCCACGTGGGTTTGCTAGTGCCGGGCACCCGCGGGATGTCCTGAGGGCAGTGCGTGGTGCGACCTGAAATTTCCAAGATTTTGGAGCCCACTGTGATCCACAAGCCGGGAAGGCTATGGCTGGTTTTGAGATCCTTGTTCAAGGATGCTTGGAAGGCTGACCACATTTGAGGCGGTATCGAGTGCATCGAGCCTGGTGGGCTGTTGAGGTCCGAGTATAGTGGCGCTAGCCAGGATCTCAGATGCAGTGCAATGCTGGTGGCCCAAATGAGCAGGCCTATGCAAGGTTTCTCAGCAGTGCTTTGATCAAGGCGTCCAGCTTGGTCAGCTTAGCGGACACGAGCTGAATGGAGTCGTGGGAGAAGTTGATCTCCCAGCAATTGCGAAAGGCTGCGATTCAAGAGCGGACTCAAGAATGCATGACTGAGGTCATGACTGAAGGCATTGCACCTTGAGAAGGTCCTGGAGGAGCCTCGCTGTGCCAAGGCAGCAGCCTCGGAGGGATGCGCTCAAGGGCGGACTCAAGAATGCATGATGACTGAAGGCATTGCGCCTTGTGAAGGTCCCGGAGGAGCTTTAATATACCTGGACACTGGTGTCATGGCAGCAACCCCGGAGGGGTGCGAGTCTGGAGCGGACTCAAGAATCAATGACCAAGGCCGTAGCGGAGGGACAGGCGCACAGTGCAACACAGGCTTGAAAAGGCTCACGAATGCTGCAGGCGAGGTTGCCAATCAAGTGCACTGAGGTAAGGCGCAAACGGGCTCAAGGTCCAAGTGCATTGTCACAACTTTTGTTCATTAGCAGAGGCTGAGACAATTTTCACACGGTTGAAATGCGAAGGCTGAGGCATCACGCTGTGCCAAGCGGTGGCAGTGCCGATGATGAAAAACCTTGCGCTTCGGCAGAATGTGGACAGGCCCGGGGCGTAGCGGCGGCTGAAAACCTATTGACCCCAGCCGCCTTGGCACAGCGTGCCTTGGCAATTGAGGCTCCTCCGGGACCTCCACAAGGCGCAATGCCTTCAGTCATGACCGCAGTCATGCATTCTTGAGTCCGCTCTTGAATCGCAACCTTCTGGCACAGCGTGCCTTGGCAATTGAGGCTCCTCCGGGACCTCCACAAGGCGCAATGCCTTCAGTCGTGACTTCAGTCATGCATTCTTGAGTCCGCTCTTGAATCGCAGGTTGCTGCCTTGGCACAGCGTGCCTTGGCAATTGAGGCTCCTCCGGGACCTCCACAAGGCGCAGTGCCTTCAGTCATGACCTCAGTCATGCATTCTTGAGTCCGCTCTTGAATCACAGCCCTCCGGGGCTGCAGCCTTGGCACAGCGTGCCTTGGCAATTGAGGCTCCTCCGGGACCTTGACAAGCCCTGCGATCAGGCTTATCAGTCATGAGCCTCGTCCTTCGCCTTCAGTTCCACATTGGCCCAACGCCCCGGACTTGCCAGACGATGCCCTGCCGGCCAAGCAAGAGGCGGCTCCCAAGGTGGCGCCCAAGCCAAGGCCATTGCCTTCAGAGCCACAGAGGCCTCCGCTAGGGCCCCGCCTTGTGACTGGCCCCCACAGCGTTCTTTGCGCCGGACACGCCTTTGTACGCGTGGGACGGCAGCTGGTGGATGAACTACTACGATTTGCCCTTCAGGAGCCCTTTCCACGTGTGCCACGCGCATTCACGAAGACCATCACGCTTTCAGCATTGACTCCTGCTGGAAACGCAATGAACGGCAGTCTTACCGCAAGCCCGCGCAGCCCTGGCCAAAGCCCTCCCAGCCGCAGGAAAACACACGTGCTATCGCCCAGCTGGAGCAGTGTGCGCAACTTCCTGCCATGCGGCTGCCCTGCACTATGAAGGCTGCGCGAGTGGGAGGGGTCGCCAAAGCGTGGTACCTGGATGACAAATCCCGAGTGTGCTGCGCATTGCCTTGTGCGTCATCGCCCTGCCCTTTCCACTCAGCCTGCGGCCGCATCATCAACGACAGGATTCCCCTGTTCGAGGATACGCACACTTCGCACTACTGCAGCCGGTGCTATGAATCCATGCAACCCAATGTTGCCATGTACTGATGCCTTGCCCTGTGCCATTGGCCGCACTATTCAGCTTCAGGAGGGCCACGCAGTGCACTTAGGAAATGTTTTCGGTGAAGCCTTGGCCCTTTTTTGCAACCCATCGCATTACATGTGCAGTCTACACAGTGCGTTGGCCCTCATCATGACCGATCCGTATGCAGCAGATGCAAGAAAACAGGCGTGGCGTGTGTATCACCCGTCTGCCCAAATGTTGCGGCCTGAACATTGAAGCTGCTGCGGCGCAGGTACACCAACGAGCCTTCTGGTCAACACCTCAGAAGGTCGCAGGTACGTATGCCACCCACTTGCCCTGCATGCATTTAGGCTCGATGCCTTACCGCAACAAGAAATTCTGGGGGAGAGCATTTTCATTTTCCCCCGATGGCCTTTCAGACGAGATGGCAGAAGACCACCCGGCTTTCAGCCCACACAAGTCGTCAGGCCTTCTGGGCGCACGTCCTGCAACTGCCACCGAAGCTACATCGCCGGGAGCGACTAGCAAAGCCAAACCATGGCTCAACCAGGCAGACTTGCCCTCAAACATGGATCACAGCAGTCGGGTCAGACCTTACCCGAGCTCATGTGAATGATCTCCGCTTTCCACCCAGCACTGCCCCCTTGCCAGGCTCGGTGGCAAATCAGAAACCAGGGTGCCCAGTTCCAGAGTGCATTCCATTAAGGTCCTGGGTGGACCCTTTTTCTTGCCCTCTGCCCAAGCCGCCCTGCAGGCCTTGGCCTCGCAGTCTAGCCTTGCAGACACACACCAGCCAGGACCGCACAGGTCAGGCTCGCCCCCTGCTCAGCCTGCCAATCGCAGTGATGCCCTTACGCCGCGCGTTCAGCGCCAGGCCTGCACTGCCCAGGCCATATGGCCCTGTTCGCCCGCCTGAGCCTTCATCAACTGCTCAGCTGCAGGCCACGCTGAAGGACAAGTGCACTGCCGAATGGGTTTTGATACTCAAATCGTGCGTCGCTGGCAGCATGCTAGCGCAAGCCCTGGAAGCCTCGCAACACTCACAGATCCTTGTCGAAGCATCTCTGCGGAAATTTTCAGGGGGCACGCTGTCGCAGTACCTCCGCGCCATCCGCCTTTTCCTCACCTTCGTAAATCAGTGCGTGGGTGATTTGTGCCTTACCCTGGCCCATCTTTCAGATTTCATCACAGGCTGCCATGTGTCTCAAGCAGAGGACCGCACTGCACTCAAGTGCAGCGCAATCATGATGAGTAAAGCCCTGTCTTGGTTTGCGCGCATTGGGCAGATATCAAGCCTGTTAGACTTGATGGGTAGCCCCTTAACCCCAAACCACACGATCGACGTGAAGCCCTGCCTTCGCCACTTGCTACACTTGCGGCAGGGGAGGAACACATAGTTTCCCCCGCTTGCACGCCCGCCGTGGGCCTGTTACTAGGCGCCCTGCTTTTGTGCGCCCATTGCAGCCTTAGGTTTGGGGACATTCAGAGAATCAAGCCTTCCGCTCTCTCGCTGTCTGCGCAAGCACTTCGGGGCCTGTGTTGGGCCACCAAGACAACTAGCCAGGGACAGCCCTTCACATGCTTGCCGTTCGGTTTCCGAGGTGAAGACATCAGCGCATCCTGGCTGGTGAAGTGCTCAGCCAAGCTTTAGACGCCACTCAGGGAGATTCATTTGTACCCGACTTCATTTTGCCCTGCATTCCAAACCTGGATTCTCACGCATGCCCCAGCCTTTCGCGTCCGATGTCTTACTTGCAAGCACTGGTATGCCTTCGCTGGGCCATACAGTTGCCGTGGAAGTCGGAAGGCGGCCAGCTGGTTACCCAGCACGAGGCGTCCTCGTTTACCCTTCACAGCCTTAAATGAGAGTTACTCAGTGCAGCAGCGCAGCTACGCCTTCCTGAAGACAGCAGAAGGCTTCAGGGACACCATCGCCTTTCGTCCGCACTGCTGTACAGCAGGGACGACACCATAGAAGCCTTGTGGGTGCAGTCTGAGCTGGCCTCCGCCATCAGACGGGGCTGGAGACCCCTCGACCAATGGCTCGGGGGGGCCAGCGCCCAACCGTCAAACCAGCCTTTCAAGTTCCACAGGCACAAGGAAGCCCTCCGAGCCAATTGGAGCTTCAGAGCCTCCCAACCAGCCTGACAAGATTCTTGTACCACAGGGAGGTGGACAATTTGCTGTCCACAGCCCTGAATGCAGACGAGGAAGCCCTCGCAGTGGAAAGAGCCGCCTTGGAATCTTCGGAAGCCGAATCCGAAGAAGAACCGCCAGACGAGCAAGTATGCTCACCAGATCCCTCGCCTTGCCCGCTGGCGCCAGCCCTTGCAGTCGATTCAATTGGCATTCGTCTTGTGCCCTGGGGATCCGTACATGCCGTGCTGTGCACTCACGGCAACTCGGTACAGACGGCTTGCGGTTTGTATTTAAAGCAGTGCTCGCACCCTGTGCATCAGATTCATCCAGATATGCAGCTCTGCAAACGCAAGGCGTGCATGGCCGTGCTGTGCTAAAATAAGCTATACATGCCTTACCTTGACACCCACAGCTCAGCCAAACTCGACACAATCAGACACCTCAAGTATGCACTGGGAGAAGTCAGCGACTCAGCAGTGCCCATCCGCACTGACTGTACACATTCCGCAGCTATCTTTTTCCTATCAAACTAGCCTTCCAAACATGCCTTACTGAAGCACATAGATCGCGATCGGCTCCAAGATGTCCTGACAGAAGCCCGGGTCCCTGAAGGCTGCAGGACCTCGTTTTGGCCAGAGGTTTTGACTGTCCATCTGACTTCGCCTTTGCCTTCCCCACATTGCAGAATTGCAGCCTTTCATAGTCTCTGCCAGGGACTTCTGGACAGCCAACAACATTGAGGATCCAGAATCCAGTGGCAGCAGCGCGCCTTAGGAAAGCCCTAGCCGAGTGCCATCGGCTAAGCCTGCGCTCGGAGCCTCCCGAACCGGCCGCAAATTCCAGGTCGCCATGCATTCAGCCCAATCAAATAGCATCTTGGGCAGAGGACTTGCCACCCAAGCTCACATCCGAACGCATGTCCAGCCTGCTGTAAACCTTCAAATCCAATTACCCAGGTGAGCTGCTGGACGCTGACACCACGCCATCCATCCGCCTTCTGAGCCTAGCGCACGAGGGCCTGAAGCCCGGGCAGTCCCTGAAGTGGGTGCCCTGGCAATATCGCCTTTCATCACGGCAATACCAGGAGCGCATGGAAGCAAAGTCGGCCCGAGCCGTGCGCTCAGAACTGCAACTCCTGAGTCAGGGCTTCTTTGACGCACCAAAATGTCCGTCGCTGTCAGCGGGGTGGCTCACCCGCATCCAGACCGTGTTTCGCAATGCCCTGGCCCTGTGCCAAGCAGCGCACCTGTCGAACCTCAAGGCCTTCGACAAGAAGATAGCCGACCTGTGTCTCACACAGCCAGATCCTAACCTAGGCCTTTGTACGGTGAATACCCAAGAGCTTTTGTCGGCTGATCGCAAGCTCTGGGCAGCCATATCCGACCTTCTAGGGCAGCAATGGTCCCTGGATGATGCCTTGTACGAGCTGACGCACATGAGAAACGATGTGCGCAGCCTCTTACAGCTGCGCCCGAAAATATCCAAGCCATCCGTGCCAGCACCGCCACGCCCCGCAACACCACGGCAGAGGGGACCCAAGCGCGACCTTAAGCCAGCCCGCGTGCCTTCACGCCCCACCAAGAAAGGCAAGGGGAAATCCAAAGGAGCCACGCCTTCGCCAAAGCCCAAAGCAGAGTGGTGCACTACCTATAAAGGGCGCGAGGTCTGCCGGCGCTACCAGACGGGCATTTGCACTAACGACCAGTGCCATTTCGCCCACGTGTGCGCCATAGTGGGCTGCCAGCAAAAGCACGTGAAATAGCCCGGATCTTGGACGGCACAGGATCGGGCAGCCAAAGGCCTTGCCCCACAGCGGGCCTCATTCGCCGTTTTCACCATTGCATATGCCGGTGGAAGCTGCCCTGACTCCAGCCTTGCCCTATGCGCGCCGTAGCGAGCCAGGCGCGTCGCCAAGGCCACACACGCCCGCCCAGGCAAGCTCATCGGAATCACCGTTGCATTCAGCCTCAAAGAGGCTCTTTTTGGACGTGTTTGCAGGTAGGCTGCACCCGGTACATCGGTGACATTGGCAGCCATTAGCCTTGGCCTTGACTGCTTTGAGCCCTTTGATCTGGATGGAGACACTGCGCACGACATCCTGGATAACGTAGTCTTCGAGGCCCTTCTCAGACTCTGCTGGTCAGGAATCGTGGCCCTGATAATGCTTGCCCCGCCTTGCAAGGAATATTCCAGACTCAAACTACGCCCTGGCGGGCCCAAAGCCTTGAGAACGCCGCAGTACATGAACGGGGTCCCCGGCCTTTCGCTTTCGCAGCGTAAGAAACTGCTGGATAGCAAGACCATTCACGACCGCGGCAGAGCCCTGTTCAGAGCAGTGGTCTCCACAGGAGGCGTAGGCATTTGGGAACAACCGCCATCAGCCATGTCCTGGCTGGAAGAGGCTAACTTCCAAATGCTACGCGATCACCAATGTGCCCTGGTGTGGGTAGACGCCTGCAGGCACAATAAAGCCTTCTCCAAATCGTGGGCGTTCGGCTGCAACAGTTCGAAAATACAGGCCCTGGAGGCCCGTTGCAATCACTCATACAAGCACCGAAGCATTGCAGGCGTGAAAGAACAAGGGGTATACCTCGGCACTCTGACCGCTGAATACCCTCCTTCCCTGGCCCTGCAACTTGCCCAGGTAGGCATAGGAAGGGTCAGCAAAACAGGTTCCTTCCGACAAACACTGCCATTGCACTCCGAAATCTCCAGGACCATCACACTGGCGCCTTGCAGGCTCCCGACCTGCGACGGAGCAGGAATGCACTCTTCCGCAGACTGGTGCTGTCCCAAGCCAGAACACCCACTGCAAGCAGTTGCCAGGCCCTGGCTGCATTGGATGCATGAGCGCAAATTGGTGCCACGAATCCTGGCGCACATCAAGAGCTCTTACCGTCCGAAAGCCGAAGTGGCAAATTTAGCTTACACGGCTCTAAAATTGCCCTGCCCTCCAGACATGAGCCCCGAGGCAGGGCAGCCGTACAGACTCCGCCTGCTGCAGGCCTTGGCCAACTCTTGGGGACATGGCCCTGCTGCCATTTCTGCAACACGGGGTACCGACAGGAGCCGTGAGCCTTGCCACCCAGCCTTCAATGGCCGGCAAAGAAGCCAGACTCCGCCCTGCCGCCGGATCTGGAAATCTGTGAGGGCAACTGGAAGATGGCCGAGGACGAACCAGAAACCGTGCAAAGCTTGCTGCGCAATGAAATTGCCAACAACTGGATTGTAGAAACCGGCCTTAGCGTCGCCGAGGCTCGGGAAAAATGGCCCTTAGGCATTGCCGTAGGCAAATTAAATGTCGTTTTTTCGGACCTGGCGCTGTCCACGCAGCCGGAAAACACTCCAGGCGCCTTCGTGGGCGCCAGCATTGACTTCAAAGCCGCACACAAACAGGTGCAGGTCCGCCCTAAAGAGCATGGCCTTCTACTATTCGCCTTTCAAGGAAAACTCTATCACTATAGAGTGTGCCATTTTGGGGGTCGTTTCTCGGCATTCTGTGGGTTGCTGGCTTGGAAGCCCCACAAAGCCTTCCTTTTTGTGGACGACCTTCTGTGTGCACTCTTCCGAGATAGCGCGCCAGATATGTTTGCCTTGGTGGTGCTTTTCTTTTGCGCCATTGCGGCGCCAATTTCATGGAAAAAGGCGCAATTCCAGGACAGCCTTGTTTGGTGCGGCGCAACAGACACCAAATTGCAAGGCAAGTAAGGCCGGACACAAGAGCTGTGTAAACGGCGAGACACATTCCAAAGCACAGCAAGGCGTCCATGGCGGCGTTTGCGTTTTGAAACCGCAGGTTTGGGTCAAGGCTTGAGCCAAAATAGTCTTGTTGGTCTAATCTGGTTGTAGTTTGTAGCGCTGGTCGTGTGAGTCTTCTTGGTCAGTCGGATGAGTGCCAAAGGTGGCTCTTTCATCAAGTGATCAGCGGCACCAACGACGGTCTCCATAATCATTCCAGGTCGAATCGCCATAGTCCTTCCAGCGCTTTTGATTGCCCCAGTACTGTTTGTTGTAATCTTTGTATTCCTGCTGAGTCCAGGATCGCCTCTTCTTGAGGCGCTCCTTGGATCTCTCAAAGTTGCATAGTCGAAAATGGCAGACCTTGGATCGTTCCGCATGGCTTCCAGTTGTTCATCACTTTTGGCGTTCATCTCTTCCTTCCGGAAAACCTGCTGGATATTCGTTTTGCCCCACAAAATCAATTTCCGTTTTTGGCCCGAAAAACTGCCAAGATCCATCCTGCCGAGCTTGTCACCCTTTGTCACCGTTTTGTCACCCCTGGCTTTTGGGAAAAAAGGGCGCTAAACGGCAAATTTCCCGAATTCTTGAAGACCTCGTTCTTTTCGGTCCGAAAGTAGTAAGGTGGAAATTTTGTGTTTTCGGCCAAGCGTAGGTCCTGACACGCTAACCTGCCGAGCTAGTCACCCTTTTGTCACCCCTTGTCACCCCTAGTTTTTGGGCGGACAAAACGGCCAATTTCCCGAATTCCTGAAGACCTTGTTCAGAGAACGGTTCTGGAGGCTTCCAGGGCTCAAAATCACGGCAATATTGAGTCAATATTGATTCGTTAGTGTGCAATATTGGTTCATTAAGTAACCCGGTGAAAACCGTTTAGGGCGGGCCAATGCGCTGCCAAAAGGGGACACTTTCCAAAAAAAGGTACCTGGTGTGTGTGTAGCAACAGCCAAACTGCATGCCAGCAAGCGTCCCAGTCCTCTGCGCGGCCCGCTCATAATCGTCACAACAAAGCTGACACCAAAGCAGCAAATAAACTGGCAGTCTTGCCCGCACCAAAAGCACCGGACAGGAAAACATCCGTGCGTCCTGTGTGAGCAGCAGCAAGAAGGGAGATCACAACCCCCAAATTGTCCATCGGGGCTGGCCGCAGCGGTCAGGATCGCCTGCCACAACTCCGTACACTCCCCTACGTCCACACTTGCTAGAGGCAAATCACGGACCAACTTCTGCAGGGGAGCGATCAATCCCGCACCGGGACGGTTGTCAGGGAGAAAAAACCTCCGCATCCGGGCTCCCAAGCCCCAGGATAGCCGGCGCCACCGACATCAGGGGCTGTGGCCCAACACCCGAACGTTATGCAAGACCAGTCCGTCACTCACCTCATCCAGAAGCCTGGCATGACTGCAGGGTGCCGTGGGAGCCCGCAAGATGCCTGGCTCCTGTCGACCAGTGAGTACTTCCGCAAATTGAGGACTCATCCTCACCAAGCCCCTGATGGCTGCCACCAACCACCAAGTTGCCCCGCCGCCTGTGGCCGACTTGGGCTTGCGTCCAACGATAGTGTCCGTAAGCAAGAGCAAAAAGGACAGCGTCTTCCGTGCACCATCCTTGGAGCACTCGAGCAGCAGCACAGCATGGTGTCCGAAGCCAACGGTCTCCCATAAAGAGGCGTGACAACCGCATTCAGGAAATTGCCGGAATCCCGAAACCCATGGTAAAACGCCAATTCAACGCAGTGCATCTCATGAGGGCCCTTGCGAAGGATGGCCACTCCTCGGCTCTTGGCGAACTTGCACTCCTCCCCCAGGACCGCAATTTGCGGGGCAGCATATTATAGCATCCCTGGCACCAACAGCCTGTTGCAGCACACGCAGGCGTACGTGTTGGACTACCTTCTCGAGCGCAGTCTTTCGCGAGGTTACACCGTCTCCACAGAGAAAGTTGATGGCGGCCAGGTCTCCTTTCGACCACTGCTCGAAGTTGCCCTCCCTCGTCCATATCCAGCCCACACCAGCCAAGGGCATAATGCAGAGCCTCGAATCCGGGCTCCAAAAACACAAGGAGTCGGCCTCCGCATGAGTCGCTCGGAATGCTCTGCAACTGGAGGTGACGGAAAGGCGGCCCACCACGCAGGAGGTCGGGCGGCATAGCAACAGCACCGACCACAGTCTCACCTCAAACGCATATAGCCGTCTCGCAAGGACATCCAGCCATGCGGCAGAAAAGCTGCCAGCCGAGAATCCTTGAAGGACGACCACCCCTGCCGGCGCGTCTGTGGACGACTAGTTCCCTGCAGGCGTGGCAGTAAAAGCAAGGCCGCCACAGACCAAGTAAAGGCGGGATACCAATGGTGAAACCAAAAAAGTTCCATTGTCGGTCCACACCGCGCACCCTCCGCCGCCTCCACCGAAGTGGTGGATAGGAGGAAAAGGTCATGTCCAGCGGCCATGGGCCGCGGCCCCATAAAAGTCTTGTCTACCTGTCCCTCTCCTGGCTCATAGGGCTGGCGCCCTTGCGCTGCACCGGTGCGTACCACGACATTTGCAGGAGTTCCATGCACCTCACCCCCAAGACAGTTGCCTCCAAGGCCGGGATCCCCAGCAGCACGAGGCTGCAGCTCATAGCGGACCTTGGCAACTGGAGGCACTCCCACCATGCTTGGAGGGAAGCGAAAGCTCCGGGCCCTCCGGGAACGGCGAGCAAGCCGATCCACACGCTAGCTTCGAGCTGCATGATCGCAACCTCATCGTCTGTAGCCACCATCCGGCGGCGTGCCTTCTCTTCGCAGTGTACCGTGAGCCCAGGCGAGACTCTCCATGTCCCAGCCGCCCACATGGGAAGGCCATCAATCCCGCACAAGCACTGAGAAAAGCAGCACCACCCTCCGAGCCAGCAGTGCTCTCAGAAACAGGAAAGAAAGGGGTGGAAACTGAGTGAAAGGTGAACGAGAAGGCCGCAGAGACGAAAAGTGAGGCATGACACAAAATTGCTCACATGTCATCTTGTTCGCGAAAGCGGGCCACCATCACAATCATGGCGAGCTGAGACCGGGCGTTCCAACGCAAACACGCTCAGTCACCTGCTGCCGAAGCACAGATAGGGTGTCCTGAGCAGATCCCAACGAGGCTTCCAGATGGCAAAGAAGCGCCAGCAGTGCAGTGGAGGACTCAGACGAGTCATCCTCCGCCGCCTCGTGAGCATCGCCAAGCCATGCCAAGTGAGGCACTAAAGAGGCGCGCAGCATCGATTTGGCAGTTGTCACCACCAGAGGCACCAGGGCGACATTTCGCACAGGTCCAGTCGGGACCTTGCTATCAGCATGATAGGCCAGTACCTGACGGGCCGGCAAGCCGCGAGCCGCAATGGTCAATCCGTCAGGTTGTCGCAGGACATGGCCAAAGTCCATCTTCCCTATAGTTCTCGATCGGCTTCTGGAAGCTCCAGGCGCTTCTGCACCAAGGTCCAGCTAAGCGGAATCCCAGCCTCAGTCGGCCTCCTCAAGCAACAAGAGGTAATTGCCGTCGACAACGTAGATGGCGATACCCTTGCGGGAGAGTGCCTCCGTGGGCTTCGAGAGGGAGCAGGCTGCGCGATCGCGGCCATGGCACGCCAAGAGCCTAGTGGCACACCGAAGAATCAACGGATCCTACTCGATCCCGTGCACCCTGGCAGGCTCGAGCAAACCAGCCTAGGCAACTAAGCCGGATCCTCCTGGAGCAGCCATGCACTCAAAACTACGAAGCGCAGAGGCATTCCGGAACATGCACCTGTTTTGCACGCCGCTCGCCTGAATGACACAAAGGGTTCATATCACGACAACCTGCCGATTAGCCGGAGCTCCACCAACTGAACCTCCTGGAATCTTGACTACTCTGCGTACTATGACGCTTGCCTGTTGGAATGCCCCCTCTGCTTCATTGGTCATGTAAGGGAAGGAGATGCGAGGGCCGCTGACCACCGGATCCATGGCTAGCGGGGGCGGATCGTGCTTGAACCAGGCACCCAATCCTGTGAGCCGAGGCATAACCGGCAAGACGGATGACCATTCAGCGGCAAAATACTTTGATGCAGGCATAAAAGACACAACTGTAGGAAATGGACCAGACGACCACATCCACAAAATCACTTCCGTGAAATACGCCGGAAAAAGGTGTGCAAGGTTTGAGCAGGAACATCGGCTTTGCGTTTTCGAGAAATCACCTTTCGGGGTTGCACAATCGTGCTCTGACCCGCAACCTTTGGAAGCGCAAGAGGGAGGCACCTGCCAGTCGATGCAACGATAACCTTGCGCTCCACGGCGAGGCTGCCCACGCTCAGTTGCGTCTTGGCATCATACGGGAGGGCCAGACGAGCCACAGCGCAGCAACTAAGAGGTCTTTTGGCGAACAAGGATGCACCCAGAAACAGTCGCGTAGCCAAACCACGCTATCCATGCGAAGAGCCGTAGAGACGTCACACACATCATCCCAGACTTCACGCACGTTCCAGAGCTTGTCCTCGAGGCGTTCGACTTTCGTCTCCGAGTCGTCCAGCAGCTCATTGAGAAGCTCGATGCGCCCGCGCTGGTGCGAGCGCTCGGCATCGAGGAGCTCGATGCGGCGGCGCTGGTGTGAGCGCTCGGCCTCAAGCAGCGCGTCTTCGCGAGGCCACTTGGTGGAAGCCGCTGGGCCATCTGAGCAGCCGCAAGACAGGGAGCGTCCTCGTCCACCCACGCGGCGGGCTTTTCCAGAAGCCATGCCTGCACGCATGGAAGGCCTTGGAGGAAGATCATGATAGCTCAAAGCGGCTGCGCGGGTTTTTTGAGACCATTCAAGCATTTGGGACCATTCGAGCATTTGGCGGGCTTTTTTTCTTTGCGCGAGTCCAAGCTCATCAGAGCGTTCGCCTGCGAAGATTTCTGTTCTCTTCCTTGAGGACCTTGACGCGGTACTCCAGCCGCCTGCGGAGAATGTCGATGCTGCACTCCAGCTCCCCAACGCGCTCCTTAGCCCGCGCCGCTCGCTCACACCCCGGCCACACGCTCCGGCGGGCTGAGCTTGCCCTGCGCTGGTTTGAGAGAGATCACGAGGGTGACGTGGAGAAGCTTGTCAGTGAGTGGCGGGCGGAGCTGTCGCGAAATGTAGAGTAGAGACACAGAGTGAGACGTAGAGGCACAGAGAGTATTAAAAGGGAGGTGGGAGCCTGGGGCCTCTCTGTAGCCTCCGCTGGCGGAACTGCACCTCCAGCCCCCGCGGTTTGGAAGCTGAGTTTTCGGGGACTTTTCGGAGATCCCTGTGACCACCTTTTCCGACGCTCTCGGCGAGGCTACCCTGTATAACTTTTCGCTCCAGGCTATCTCGTTGACCCTGTAGGAGTCCCTGCTTTCGATCGGCTTAACCCTGATTCGAACCATATCCCCGACCTTGATTTCCGGACGGGTCACCTTGTACTTGGCCCGCGCTCAATGTTGCGCAGAGGAATCTCAGCCATTTCGGGGTGAGAGTAGGCGAGATTCGACGCCACCTGCGTGGTAGCGTGCTTCCTTCCGTTGATTTGTTCAAGATGTCAGGCAGCTATGCAACGCAACATGGCCTCCTTGATGGTGCGGATGGTGCGCTCCGCAAAGTAGGCGTGGCCCCTGGTCACCTGCTTTCGATGTCCCAGAAATCCATCAGCTCCTTGAACTGGAGCCGTCGTCGGAGTACCGTTGGCCGGCACGCCCAGGGCTTGGAAGACCTTCTTCATGTCCGCCGCGGTGGTGGTCGTGATGGCCACCAGCATGAAGGGGTAGGGCTTGTGTCGCAAAGGCCTTTATGTCGGCCAGGTCCACCTGCAGCTGGTTCATGGGCTCCAGAGGCACAAAGCCGTCTCCGTGACGGACCTGCTGGCGGACTCGCTGGCCCTTACGGGCTCGGCCACGCTGGACGGACTTACCGTGCAGGGCAACGTGGGCTGCGACCAGCTGCTGTGCAACGACGTGAACTGCACTCTGCGCAGCGCTCACAGCCACAGGCACCGTCGCCGGAGCCACGCTCTCGTCCACGGGCGCCGTGTCAGACAGCTTGCTGAGCATCACGGGGCGGCCAGCGTGGGCCTGCTGAGCTCGGCCACCGGAATCACGGGCAGAACGTTGACCATCAACAACACGGCCAACGCCGGGAACTTCACCACGGTGGGCGACGTGTCCACGGGCACGCTGACGGCCTCTGGCGCAGCAACCGCGGCGGGGCGGTCACGGCGCCACGCTGACGATCACGGGGCGGCCTCCGCGGGCCCGCTGGACTGCGAGCCTGGACTGCACCTTCACGCCACGAGTGGCGGAGTGTCGACGGGCAGCGTGGTCTGCGGCGACGTGACAAGCTCGGGCACGGTCTCCGCGCCGCAGCTCTTCACCTCCAACACGCTCACCGTAACCAACACCTCCGACTTCTCGGACGATCTCTTCTTGACGAAGAACTGGGCGGGCTGGAGCAAGCTGCAGATTTCCAACAACAGCACGACCTCCGACAGCGGCCCGGAGCTGCGGCTACTGGGCAACCAGAGCGCGCGGGTCTTCCTGGAGCGGGACGGCGACGCACCAGTGTGAGCTGATTATGATTAACGACGAGGCTCTGGTGCAGACGAAGAGCTCTTGACGCAGCTGTCCTTAACCACGAACCAGAGGAACTCTGGCTGCCTCGTGATCGCGGAACACGGGAGTAGTAAGGAAAGTCTGCTTATAGTAACCTATTAATTTTGGTTTTTGGTCCCCAAACCCTGCAAAACAGCCAAATTCTCCAACCAGCTGAACGTTTTTCCGATGTCACCGGTCTTTGTCACCACTCCGTTTTTGGTGCAAAAAGCGCTGAAAACGGTGAACTCCGAAAAGTGTGTTTTTTTTGTGTCCGGCGTCAAAAGTGGTGCCTGGGCCTCCAAATTCGCTCGTTTTCCTCCGAAAACCGGCTCCATTCGAGGTAGACCTGGGAGAGTCCCTGCACCTGCAGAGCGACGCCCGGCTGGCCGTCTACAAGATCCGCCTGGCCGACAGCTTTTTGTCGACTGATCGCGGCCGCTACTTGTACTGGGTAGACGCCGCGCTCGGCACGCTGAATTGGGCGCTCCTTCCGGAAGGCGCCTACACGGGCTCCCGGCTGGCCGCCTGGATCAGCTCTAACTTCGCTACTGCCGCCTACAGCGAGACCACGAACAGCCTGAGCGTAGCCTACGACGGCAACCGGCTCATTCTGAACGATCTGGAGCTGCAGCAGCAGTTCCCAGACGCAGTGGACTACCCCACCTCGCCGGCCGCCTCTCCGAGCAAGCCCTTCAGCATCGACCACATGCTCGGCCCCAGCTTCGTCTCCAGCGAGCAGCAGGTCTTCGAGTTCGTGCGCATGAATTGCTACAACGAGGTCTACCTGCGCTGCCCCAACTGGCCAACGCCAGCCGCGCGCTGGGCAATCTGGGGGGCGACATCCTGTCCAAGATGACGCTGAAGAGCGGCGTGGGCACCATCGTGGAGACCGGCTCCGATGATTCATGGCTGTTAGGGGCCCCATCACCCTGAGACACCTGCGCTTCCGGCTGACAGACCTGGAAGGCCAAGTCGTCCGACTGCGGGGCTCGTCCTTGTCCTTCGTGCTGTTTTTGGATCACGTCTAATTCCCCGAAGGTCTTTTAAAAAAATATTTTCTCTTAAAAAACCGATGAAGCAAGCGCAACCGGCGCCAAGGCCTAGAGGCAGACCTCCGGGTAGTAAAAACAAGCCCAAGCCGCCCGAGCTGCCCCTGCCGAAGAGCAAAAAAATGATCGCCTGCCCGGAGCCTGCTTACGAAATCGACTCCCCTTCCGGCCCAAGAGGGTGAGATTTCCCACAAAGCCCAAGACGGCGCCCAAGGCTGCACCCAAGGCAGCACCCGCGGGCAAGGCAGCACCCAAGGCAGCACCCAAGGCACCGCCCAAGGCAGCACCCAAGGCACCGCACCCGTGTCCAAGGCAGCACCCAAGGCAGCACCCAAGGCAGCACCCAAGCCAGCGCCCAAGGCAGCCAAGGCAGCCGCCATGCCAGCTCCCAAGCCCAAGGCTGCACCCAAGGCAGCGCCCAAGACAGAGCCACAGTTAGAGGTACGGCCCGAGCCCGAGGTACAGCCCGAGCCCGAGGTACAGCCCGAGCCCGAGGTACACAGAGAGGTACGGCCCGAGCCTGTAGAAGCGCCTCGTCCGAGCGAGCGCGCCATGCATGTGCTGGAGAGGCAGTCGGCGTACGACCGGCTGACGGCGGGCGCTAGCGTGCTGGTATGAAAAGCATGATGATGTCCCCTGAACCTCGCAACGAGCCTCAGATGCTCCGGTGGTTCCGAAAGACGTATCCGAGCTACGACCTGCAGCCGTTGCTGCTGAAGCGCCAGCGAGAGCTGGAGGAGGCGCAGGCCTTCAACGCCTGGCTAGGGGAACGCAGGATGGCCCAAGAGGGGCAGCGGCACCTGGACGATGTGAGCCGGCTGACGGAGGCCGTGCGCCGCCAGGTCCCTCAGCTGCGCTACGCGCGCGCCGAGCGCAGGGGCGTGGAACGCGCAGCGGGCGAAGTTGCCGCGCAGTAACAGTAAAGAGATGAAGACGCTTCGGTCCCACGGCTTCAATCAGCGCCCGCGCTTCGAGCAGGTTGTGGGCTACCTGGAGCGGAATGAGCCGCTGCCCCTGGACCAGCCGGACCGCAAGGCCACCACGTTCGTCACGAGCCACTTCTACTTGGACGACTTCGTGCAGTCCAGCGAGCCTCTGCAGCACACTCCTTTGAGGGCGATTCCAGAGGAAGGCTTCCGCACTCCCGCTGAGGCCACGGACGAGGACTTGGCCCGGATGCGCCAAGGCGGAGGAAACCGCTTCGGCGAGGACGACCTCGCAGGAGACCCAGAGGCCGACGCGCTGACAAACAACGGACAGGGCCCGCCCTCCATTACGGGCCGTCTGCGCAGCGCGGCCGACGGAGCGCAGGCAGCAGCGGACCTTGTGGGCGCAGGAGCAGCAGGGCTCGCGGCGGCGCAGGCCTTCCGCTCCCAGCTCCCCCAGGACGCAGCTGAGTACGTCCGCCTAAATGTGTTGCCCCGCCCAGGGCCGCAGCCGCAGCCACCACCGCAGATCATCGGCCGGCCCGACGACGTAGAGCGCCTCCTGGACGAGGCGGGGCAGCGCGCGCAGGAGGTGGAGCGTGGCGCAGCACAGGCCATAGAGGAGACGGCAGCTGTGGCCGCAGAGGAGGGAGAGGTTGCCGTCGCCGCCGAGGGCGTGGGCGGGGCCTGGCAGCCCTCGCTCAATTGGAAGAGGCGACGTAGAGCGCCTCCTGGGCGAGGCGGGGCAGCGCGCGCAGGAGGTGGCGCAGCACAGGCCATAGAGGAGACGGCAGCTGTGGCCGCAGAGGAGAGAGAGGTTGCCGTTGCCGCCGAGGGTGTGGGCGGAGTGTTTGGGTAAATGGGGGGCCTGGCAGAAGGAGCAGCAGCCCTCGCACCCACCGCAGAAGTGCTCGAAGGGCATGGGCAGCTTGCGCAGGATGCAGTCCCACGCCTGCGTCCGCCGCTGTTTGAGAGGCCGTCTTTGGGGCGGAGAGTCCGTCGGCGTGCGCAGCTGCAGCTCGGGTCCAGCACCGCTGGATGCCCGCGGTGTGGGAGCAGCACTGCTACGACAGCGTGCTGGAGCGCAGAGGACCACCGGCTGGCCGTCAACACCGCCTATCTCATGGGGTCCCCCCCCCCACACCGACGTCCTGGCCCTGGCGGACGTGATGGAGAGCTACCGGGACTCCTTCCGGGCGCAGTCGGGGCTCGCGCCTGGGACGCCATGCTGCGGCACTCGGCCCGCGAGTCTCCCATTCACCTCATCACCGACGAGCAGGCCTACAAGGACGTGCGGTCCTCCGTCATGGGTGGGCTGAGCTGCATCTTCCAGCCCTTCGCTCAAGCCAACAACCCCGAGCTGGGCGAGGAGGACTACAGGAGCCCGTCAGCTGGATCTCGTACTTGGACTTCAACGCCATGTACCCGGCCGCAATGACGCTGCCCATGCCCAACGGCCCCTGCGTGACGGTCGCCCTGCCAGAAGAAAACGCGCTAGGCTGAGCTGGGCTGAACTCCGGAGGTGAGCTACCTGCTCGTGGACTACGACTTCCCCCCGGAGCTGCATCACCACTTGGACTGGGCTCCCCCCGCGCGCATGAAGGTCGGGAAGGGCCTGTACGGGCCGCACACGGCAGCGCCTCGGCCTCTCCCCGTCGCCCTGCGAGAAGCTCGTGCCCTTCCTCGGCATGCACGTAGAGGAGGGCGTGGACGGCAAGCGGCTCAAGTTCCTGCGGGACGTGCTGGGCGCCAGGGTCTGGAGGCTGCACAGGGCCTACCGCTTCGCCTGCAGCCCCTTCATGGCGGGCTTCATGGAGCTCAAGCACAGCGAGCGGAGGCAGCTAGACGGCGGGGAGCGTGGTCGCCGAGAAGGTGGTGAAGCTCACCCAGAACGCCATCTTCGGCCGCTGCTGCATGAACCCCGACAAGTTCAGGAACACGAACGCCTACGTGGACCCGGCCAAGTTCGAGCGGGCCGTGGGCAAGAGCTCCGTGACGAACTTCGAGCTCCAGATCAACGACTCGGAGGGGTTCCTGGCCTTCGTGGAGACGCTCAAGACGGACCGCAGCAAGGCCTGCATGAGCGTGCCCACCCAAGTCGGCGCCCGCACGCTGCAGCTCTCCAAGCTCATGATGGAGAAGGCCTACTACCTCCACATGAGGAGGCTCTTCCCGAAGATGAGGCTGCTCTTCACGGACACCGACTCCGTGATGGTGCAGATCTTCGAGCTGCAGGACCCGCTCCACGCCATGGCCGAGGCGAACCTGAACGGCGCCGGCCGGCAAGTCCAAGGACCCCGAGAGGGACCTGAGCGCGCTCTCTGCAGCGGCGCGCGCCAAGGCCATCGAGGTGATGGGCCAGCTGGGCAAGCTCGGCGACGAGACCTTCCCCGCCAGGATCCTGGAGTACGTGGGCCTGCGCTCCAAGATGTACAGCATCCTCACGGTCCAGCCCGACGGCGCGCGCAAGGAGAAGCGCAAAATCAAGGGCGTGCCGAAGAAGGCGGTGACCAACGTCCGGCATCTCGAGTACCGGGAGGTGCTGGAGGAAGGCAGCGAGCGCAGGGCGGCCTTCGCGCAGCTGCGCAGCCGCGCGCACGAGATCGCCGTGGAGACCGTCGAGAAGAAGTCGCTCTCGCCCTTCAACGACAAGGTCTACGGCCTCGACGCTCACAACTCGCGGCCGCTGGGACACTGGCGCAACCTGGAGCAGCTGCGGATGCTGGGCGCTTACGCTCCGCCAGGCTCCGCGCCCTTCGACCTCGTGATGGAGTTCCTCGTGGGGCCCCCGCCTCTGGGGCCCGCTCCGACACTGCCGCTGCGGCTGAGCCGCTGCTGGGCGTAGACTGTCGGAACCGGAAAAAAAAGATCCCGAGCTCTCGTTTTCTCGCTTTCTCGATAATGAGATCCGCCGCAGCTGCTCAAGATGACTTCCTCAGCGGCCTTCCGATGCGTGCAGGCATGGCTTCTGGAGAAGCCCGCCGCGTGGGCGGACGAGGACGCTCCCTGCCTTGCGGCTGCTCTGATGGCCCAGCGGCCTCCCTGCGACATGCTACGCAAGCGGCCTCGCGAGGACGCGCTGCTTGAGGCCGAGCGCTCGCACCAGCGGCATCTCATCACGCAGCTCGATTGGGAGCTCCTCGGCGAAACTCTGCGCTGTGTGGAGCGGGAGCGCGAGAACAGAAATCTCCGCCGGCGGGTGGACGGCCTCAACAATCTCATCGACAAAGAGCGCGAGCGAGCTAGGGAGCGCGTTGAAGAGCTGGAGCGCAGCAACAGAATTCTCCGCCAGCGGGTGGCGCACCTCGGCGAGATCCTCGTGCGAGCGCACAGATGAGCTTGAGGACGCGCAAGCAAAAAAAGATCCCGAGCTCTCGTTTTTCTCGATAATGCTGATTCGATCCGCCGCACCTCCTCAAAATCACTTCCTCGGCGGCCTTCCGATGCGTGCAGGCATGGCTTCTGGAGAAGCCCGCCGCGTTGGTGGAGGAGGACGCTCCCAGCCTTGCGGCCGCTCTGATGGCCCAGTGGCCTCCCGCGCGGCCTCGCGAGGATGCACTGCTCGAGGCCGAGCGTCTGCACCACCGATGTATCATCGCGGTCCTTCAAGAGGATCTCCTCGCCGAAGCTGCGCGCTGTGGGACTCTCCTCGGGATGCTGGAGCACAGCTGCGATCGCAGTGAGCGAGATCTGGCGGAACTGCAGATGGTGCGGGAGCGGGCTGCTCTGCTTGAGAGGCAGGTCAACCGCGAGACTTGCCGCCGTGAGGCGCTGGAGCGCCGCGTCGAGATCCTCAAGGAAGAGAACAGAAATCTTCGCAGGCGAACGCACTGATGAGCTTGCGCAAAGAAAAAAAAGCCAGCGCCAGATTTAGAGTGCCGAGGGCTGAAGCCGCCGGCATGAGTGCTGAATTTGATTTTTGGCTGTTTTTCACGCGCGCTGGGGCAATAGTGGCTGCACGACAGACTCATAGAGGGCGTGAAGGCCCCGCGCACGTGTGTCTTCGGCAAGACCGCGTAGCGTGGCTTCTTGGATGGCGCGCAAGCGTGAAATTTCGGCTTGGACACTGGCAGGTGGCCCGCCGCTGCACTGCGCTGGAGAAGGCAGCCTAAAGAGCAATAAGTGATCCAAGTGAGTGACTCGACTGAGGAGGACATACAGGGCCATCCAAAATTCTTCCCGCGGCATCTTTGGCGGCGCGGCGAGGTCGGCTATCAGGCCTGGCACGGTGGCGCCTTGAAGCCCGTACGCAGTGAATGCAACGCAATTCGTGAAGGGGAGCTGCGTGCGTGCAACAGTTGCAGGCTGGAAGTCTGTTTCGTTAGCTCCGGGGCCGAAGCGCCACGACCTTGTTCTGGGGCTGATGAAGAACGCACCGGGCCCCAACGTAGGGTCTTTGATCCATGTTGCGCCAGGCAAGCGCACAACCAAGCCAGCGGGGCAAGATGCTAGCACAAATGGCGACAGGGATGGATCATGCGATCCGAGGACTTGCCCTTCGCTTGGGATGATATCGACAAGCGTGACGCGGCAGCCACGGACGAGCCCCAGGTCGTCACAAAGCTTCTCTTCCAGAAGCAGCTCGCAGCCGAGCCAAAGGAAGAGGAAGCCGGGCAAGTTTTTGGTAGCGCTGAGGCTATGCACAGCAAGACATCGATGCGCAAAGGAAGGATCCCTCGCCAGCACGCCGTCATCACCGCGGATGATGTCTGACGCCGGCAAAATGCAAAGGCGCCTGCCGGCGCTGGCAGCGAGCGCGTGTGCACGCGCAGGGGTCAAGGCAGCACGCACGGCGTGGCGCAGGACGCCAAGGACGGCAGTAGGCGCAGCAAATCTTTCGTGGCGAAGACGCGCATCGTCTTTGCGCAGCACGCGGCTTTGCAAGAGACGCCACTGCTGCTCGGAAAGTCCGCTTGGGCTGGTGCGGAGAGTGGCGATGATGTCAGCCAGGTCTCCGCGGCACCGGTGGCTGTAATCGAGGCAAATGCACTTCGTGAATTGCGTCCAGACAGCGTGACAGCGCCGGCATCCGATGCGATCGCCAGCGCTGCCGTGTGTCGGAATCATAGTGGCCCGGGGGCTCGACGGGGTCTGCAAGGCTGGTGGCAAGCACAGGAGGGAGCTGAAGGAAGTCTCCAGAGCAATGCACGCTGAGGCCCTCTCTATGGAACGTGTGGAGAGTCTCGGACTTGGCGCGCCCGATACTCTGCCAGGCCCATGGTTTCCGCCGGCACCATGGAGCATTCATCTAGAAACAGCATCCAGACGTAAAGCCAGTCTGCGAGGAGCTGCTCCTTTCGCTGTCCAAGGGATTTGTTGCGGGCAGAAAGGCCTTCCAAAGGAATTGCGAGGCAGCTGTGCAGTGTGCGGCCATTGACAAGGCGCGCGGCACTGTGAGTTGGTGCAGCGGTTCGTGTGGCGCGCGGCAAAAATGTTTGTGTCAGCTCTTGCATGAGGCGCAGGGTGTGGGTTTTCCCCGTGCCCGGACCGCCTAAAAGGATGGTATACTGCGTGGGGGGTGGACCGATGGTTCGCATGGCTTGATGCACGAGCATATCATGCACCCACAGTGCGTGCAAAAGAAGCATTGCGGCTTGCTTGTGGTTGATGGTATTATCCGGTTTGTTGCAACGCCCTTCAGCAAACCAGGTGGTTACAGTAGTGAAGACATCGGCGGCGCGAAGAGGGAGCTGGCGTGCATCACTAGCAGTTAGCGCTTGCTCAGATTCCCACGCGGCAACCACAGCATCCCAGTTGAGCTCCCCGCGCCGCAGAGCGTTGGCAGGAGCACGAATTGGTACAGCGGCCTCTGGAGCGGGCCTGGGCAGCACGGCTTGGAAGAGACTGGCTGGAGCGTGCGTCGCCAGGAAGCTGTCGCGGTACGGGTCAGGGATGGAACGGGTCGAGAAGGCTCCGCGGCTCATGTTGGAGACATCGTGCCAAGTCAAGACGGGAACGGCCCTGGGCACAAATTCGGGCAGTTGCTCTGCTTCCTCTGGGTCATCGTCTGTGTCGCTTGGCTGCTCGAAGGGTGCCCGGTTGGCGGGGCGACTGGGGTCGATTGGCGGGAGTTCGATCGAATCTTCGCATCCGGCAGCGGCATCCGGGTTGACCCGCAAAGCCGCGGCGTTGGTGTCAACAGGCGCGCCGGTTAAGTTGCGGGCGTTCTGAAGAATGTGCGCTGCACGCTGGGTCCAATAACGAGGCGAGAAGGGTTGGCCACGGCAGGGTAAGGGCGCTTCAGGGGAAGGAGCAGGCAGGCAGAGAGAGAGCTCGTACTCAGCAAGGGCAGTAGCCCAGGAGGAGGCAGGGAGCGAAGTGTCGCGGGCCACAGGAGGGAGCAGGTCGCGTAAATCAGGTCTGCGCCAAGGTTTCAAGAGCAGGAGCATGACTTGCGCAAACCTGTCCACGTCCGCAGACGGGTCCGGTAGACTACTGCCAATGAAGCGTGGAACTGCCCATGGGGTGTGCAGTGCGACCACTTGGACGCAGGAGGAGGCTAAGGGGTGTTGGCAATCAAAGGGCACGACTGCGGCGTCATCTGGGACATCTCGCCTGCGAACGCGTCGCACACCGGCAACATAAAAATACAAGGGCCAGGCAGCAAGATCAGGGCCGCGGCAGAGGTAGTCCGTGGACTGCGGCACAAGAGGAACTGGCCGGACTGGGCCGGATGTTCCTGGGTGTGTTGGGTCCGGACCTGCGGTGGCTGGCAGCAACACCACGTTGCTAGGGCTGCTAGCAGCTTGATCCTCAGGCTGCAGCAGGGCAGCTGCTTGGCGCAGCAGATCGGTGAGGAAGAGTGGAACGAAAGTGTGCGACTTGTACGCTTCAGGCTGGCGCAAAAGGAACTGCACCATTTCGGGCATGCTTTTGTGGACTCGCTTTTGGCACGCGCTGATCATGCGATTGAATACTTTGGAAGCATGCTGGAGACTGGGCAGCGGGTCTGGAAGGTCGCGGAGCTCAGCTTCGAGGGTCGCTTGGCCCGATTGCAAAAGCAGCCAGAGGTTGGTGAGTTGCGGTTGCACTTTGCTGGTGTAAGCTGTGATGTAAAAGGCCGTGCTGCGCACGCTGCCGAGCATGAACTGCAAGAATGTATCGTAGTCGTTTGGGAGGTCAGCAGGTGGACCCCGCAAGAGAATGCTGACGTCGTGGTTGGACTTTGTGGCGGCTAGAATGGCGAGGTTAATTTTGGTGAAGTATGGATGGTGACGCTCTGGCGCGAGAAGGCCACGAGTAGGAGGGGTGGTCCCAATGGTGCAGCCAGTCGGCTGCAACGCTGCTCCGTGCATTCTTCGCCACGCGCGCGGATGCGCTGCGTCACTAACGTGGCGCCAGTGCCAGAAGCCCAAGCGGCAGAAGCGAATGCGGCCAAGCCAGCCTTTCCAGCAGGTGCGTGGCCTGCACTCGTGCAGCGCGCACTGAACTGCAGTGCGCCGCACGTCATAGAGGAGCATAGCAGTCCAATCGCTGGCAGCTGGGGAGGACTCGTGCGTTGCAAGATAATCTCGTGGCCAAGGGAGGCAAGCCGGTCGCGTTGCGGCCAGGTCAGCGAAGGGATCGTACCAGCATCCGCTTGCGGATTGCTCAGCCTCGAGCGCGCGTGCCGGATCAGCGGCAAACCAATGTTTTGCCGCAGAGGAGACAAAGTCATGGCAGGCAGGGCCCAAGGCCTGGCGGTGTGCGTGTGAGAATGGCAATGGCTGAAGGGCACGAAGAGCATCGCGGGCAGCAGGCATGCCCAGCACTTCAGGAATGGCTTCCAAGGAACACTGTTGCAGTGTTGCAGCCCATGCCATAAGGGCCTGGCGCAATGCGGGCAAGTTTTGCTGGAAGCGCGAGAGCACTTCCTGCGGGCCGGAGGCACCGTGCAAGTGAACCAACATATGCAAATGCAAGCTGCCGCGGAGCTGCGGCTCTGTCACGCCGTAGAATGCAGCCACGGGGCCGAAGACGCCCTCATGAGCGGTGGCCACCGGGAGGTTGAGGTCTCAAGGGCACGTGCAGCCAAGGAGTTGGCTGATGAAGAGACCAACATGGGCATGGAAGGCCCGGGTGGCTGCAACAGGGTCGGCAGCGACAAGGCGTGGCAGGTCAGCTTCTCGCAACGCAGCGCACAGGTACTCGTCCATACGTGGCAATGGCAGCTCCCACTGTTGCATGTTAAGCATTTGCATCTTAAAGGTCAATGGATGCCGCGTGTCGCAAGGATTCAGTGCGATGAAAAGGCACGGAAAGCCGAAATAAAGCTGCAAGGCATTGATTTCGTGGCGCATGGCATGGCGAGCACCGTCGGTGCAGGGCACCTGGGCAGTGACGAGACGCAACGTGCGCAGCAAGTTTTTCATTTGGGCGGAGACGTGGGGGTGGGACAATGCCTGCGGCACGCCACCGTGCTCGCCAAGCGTCTCGTACACGGCAGCAAAATCCACACTGCGGAGGCTTTGCAAGTCTTGCACCGTTCGTTGGAATGTTGGACTGCTCAGTTTGGCACGCACTGCTCTCATGAGGGCACGGCGATGCAGGACGGCAAAAACAACAGCAATGAAGGAGTGATCCAAGCGCCACGGATATTGTTCGGAGGTACGATCTTCTGTGGAGAGCAGCATGCGTGCCCAATCACGGTCTGGTAAGTGCACCGTCCGAGTTGTCTGCTCAGTCGGCTCGCCGTAGGGGAAGAGATGCGGGAAGCAGAAGGTCCAGTACGCAGGATCAAAAGCACTTAGCGGCACGGTTCCGTGAGGAACAACAGCAAAAACGTTTGCGTCTTGCACAGCGTCGGTGTGGGTCATGTCGGCCGCTGCTGGAGCAAGGAGGGACGTAGTAGCCGCTACAGCAGTACTGACGACAAAGTCTTGCAAGGGTCCACCGGGAGCTTCCGCGAGCGTAGCCGCAGCGTCCTCGACTGCGGTCAATGCATGTTGCCATCGTGCAAGGGGATGAGTTGCCTCACCTTCACAGCTGCGCTGAGAACACGCACATCCGCCGTCTCGCGGGAAAGGGCAGGCGCACACAGCTTCAGCCGGGCCTTCGTGAGCAGTCGGTGCATCTTCTGGCGGCAGCGGGCGCGCGGCTTGGAGCAGCGCTGCAGGCACGGCTTCCTGGGGCAGTGTTTCCAATGCTTCTTCATCCAAGGCTACAGGAGCGTAGAAAGGGTTATGTTTTTGCAGCCAAAGCAGCGCAGCTCTGACGCGAGCTTGGCGCACTATGAATTCGGGGATGTGGCGCAAGGAGTTGGCATCTTCCGGGGGGAAGAAGACGCTCAGCATTTCTGCTACAGAAGCAGCCGAGCGAGGGAGTGCATGGACGAGCTGCGCTGCATCCTGGGGGAAGCTTATCACATTTCCGAGGAGCGCGCGTTGCCGCGCCTCAGGCGGTCCTTTGGCGGGGAGGGATTTCAATTTGACAACGGTAAAGCCGCGGGCGATGAAAAGCAGCTCTGCCTCGGTGAGACCCTGTAGCTCAGGCGGTGCTGGCAGATGCAGATTTCCATTCGCCAATCCCACTCCTGGTAAACGCGGCGCGCGGCATCGCCACGCGATTACACAAGCATGGCACAGGCAAACTGGCAAGGAGCGGCCACAGTCGGCTGCAGCTTCTGTCCACGCGTCAACAGCTGCAGGGCTTGGCAGGAAGAGAATCCAGCGATTTGTAGGCAGGGGCTGCAGAGGAATGTTCGCAATTGCAGGAGCGGGGACCGACGCGCGGCTCAAGGCTTCTGGCTGCAGTCCAACAAAGTCACACGGCAATCCGAGAGGCAACAAGGCTGTATATCTGGCACAGTAGGCGCCAACAGAGAGGAGGTCGTGCAGGCCGGCTAAGTCAAAGGTGCCATCACGGAGGTCAAAAGTGGCTGAGCCGTGCATATCTGGCACGGTCGCGCAGGAAGCACAAGGCGTGACAGTCTTGACTAGTGTGGCGGCCAAGGTGTCTCGATAAGACGCTAGGGTCCGTCGCAAGAGGCGCGGGTCTGCCGGGGTCGGAAAGCGAGTGGCCAGGGATGCACGAAGGAGGGCTGGATAGGTGCATAAATCGCATTGGTGGTGCGTCCGCAAGTGGTCCTGGAAATCGCTGGAGTCGGAGAAGGAGGAAGAGCAGAAGCGGCAGAGCCAGGGCAAGGAAGGCTCAGGGCAAGATCGTGGCGCTAGGTCTCTGTGCTCATCAGCATCATAGGCGCGTGGCTCGACGGCTGCAGGGGCTGATGCGTGGGAGTGGCCGTCGGGATGGAAAGGCTGGCCAGGGAGGTCACGTGGACTGAGCCACCGAGTTCGGAAAGCATGCCAAGCTTGCGGCATGCCGTCGGCAGTAGGAGGTTGCACTTGGAGGGGAGCCAATTCCAACGCAGCATCGAAGGCAACAGTCGCTGGCACAGTGCAAGACATAGTGTGAAGCACAAGCTTGACGGACGGCGCGCCAGGGCGGTCGGCAATTTGAGCTAACAGGGCCATCCACAGGGCACGGAAAGCAGCTATCGGCAAGGAGCCAGACGCGATTGCGGGAGTTTGGCGGAGCCGTTCCCAGAGGAGCTCTGCTGGCTCTGCGGGCAAGTCCTGCGGCAAGCAGAATAGGGTGCCTGCATAGCGAATAGCCGGATTGCGGCGACTGCCGACCAAGGTCACGGACCGGAAAAATGCGCGAATGTCGGCCACTGGGCGCGTTCGAGCACGGCATGGCTCAGTGCATAGGAAACGTTCGACGTGCAAGGTGGCTTCAAGAAAGAGGCCAGATGGCACGTTAACGCGAATTGTATTTCGAGCGTAGGCTCGGGACAGCACACATGTGGCAGTATCCGGGTGTCGCATGGGCAGAGCCAAATCAAGCTCGAACGCATCACAAATTGCTGCCCACTGAGCAGGCGTCCAAGCGCCTTGGATGTAGCACGGATCGGCTTGAATTCTGGCATACAGTTCTCGTGCGGCCTCTGCGCAGTCAGCGTGGATTGGCACAGCGCGCCTTCCGCGACCGTATGCTAAGGCAAAGCGCATGGCGGAAACAACTGCAGCTGTGGACGAGCCACGTCTACGTGTGCAGGGCTCCAAATCACGGTGGTGGAACTGAGGGGCTCAGGCTTGAAACCGCTGGAATCTGTGTGTTGAACGTGGTCTAGAAACACACGTCTGACGGGAGTTTCCTTGTCAATGTTAAACAAGCGTGTGAATATTCTGCTTGGGCCGAGGCTAGATGGTACAGCGCAGCAGCTGCGGGATGGGTTCAGCGGTACAGAGTTGGACTTAAGTTGCAGGGTTTGCCAACGGACAGACACGAAGTGTTTCACGTGTTGAGGCCACAGGGTAGCAAGCCTGGAAAGATGGAAAAGGTGGGCTGCCAATGAACTGGTTGTCGAGTTGGGAAAGGATAATGTTTTGGGAGTGGTTCCTCGGACTGGCAGGGTCTCCGTAGAAATTCCCAGTACAGGATCATTACGGCCAAGCGTTAGCTGACAATCAGTTTGTACTCTGTGCTCTGGATTTGTGGTTAGGGGCACACGACAGCACAACGGGATAGTGCTTTGACAATAATTGTACACCAGGTGCGCAACAGGTTCCCCGACGTAAATAAAGGCTAGGGATCCAAGAAACACTCGTGTGCTGAAAAGGGTGGGAAACATGTGGGGGAGCAAGTAGCTCGTTCTCGGCTTTGGTTGGGTTGCCGGGCCTCATGGCTTGTTGTCTCCTCGAAAGTAGCCTGTTGGAAAGCCTGGAGGCCTATTCGCAATCCGTAAGCCGCATAATTTTTCTGATGCTTGTCATCTTCTGAATCGCAAGTTGCGCTTGAAACTTTGGTCAAGACCTGATGTTGGAGCATGAGAAAGCCGTGTAATCCATAATTCAGAAGGCGCAAGCCGCATAATTTGCTTCCGCAAACCGCTAATCAGTGGGGATTAGGTTTGGAACAAACCGGCAAAGCACGGATCCCCACCCGCAGCCCACGCTTTTTCTCAGTCAGCTCTGGATGGTCTGGCTCCTGCGCGCCTGCTGCAGCATGCCGGGGACGGGGAGGGAGCTAATGTAGTGGGAGGGGGGAACGACAGGCGCATGTAAAGGGCAATGAAAAAGAAACCGTTTCCGGAAAGGAGTCCTCTTGGTTCTGAGAAAGTGATGCTTTCCTAGGGGTCCTTAGGTTGTTACCAGGCTCCAAATTGGGCACGCCCAAGCCCGGGAAAGGTATTGTGAAATGCAAAGAAACATGTCATCATCATCCCTATCATCATTGTCCTCTTCATCAGCGTGGCGATGCAAAAAGGAAAAGGAAACCAAAAGGAAAACCACCAACATTTGGAGGTCCAAATCCTAAAAAAGACACACCCATACAATGGGGTGATGGATTCTGCATGCAGTTTACGTTCCAATGGGGAGCCAAAATGGAAGCCCATGGAGCACACGAGAAATCGTTCGGCCTCCTTCTGGTCACGTGCCTCAAATGGCTCATCCTTCCTCGCGAGATACAAAGACAACCTTGTCTTCGCAGGTGGATGCCCTGAATATTGCAAGTAAACCAACCATAACCAGAAAACCATGGAAACTTACGGTAAACTAGATGGCTTCCTTGTGCCCATACTTGCAACATTTAGGGCATCCACCGTAGCAGATGGAGAGTTGCACAAACGAAAACGCCAGTGTGGCTGATCCAATGAAGTCACCATGGGCAGGGCTTTTACACGGCATACTGGGATGCGGACCAATCTGCAATCTTTGGCCGCTCCTTCCCGCAGATCTTTTTGCAAACCTGCCAGATAACTCATCAAATGAAGAGCTTAATCCGTGGGCACCGCTGCTAACAAAAGTGAGGTCGCTGTCATGTCCGAAAGCTTTCTTGAGAAATACAAAATTCACCGATTCCCTACAAAGCACATTGGGTGTGTATTGGTTTGATGGTACCCCTTTTTGGTTGGTTTTAAAGGGCAACCAAAAGTTGAAAACCGAAGCCATTTTGGGGGTCCTCGCCCTCAGCCCCAAAACGGCTGCCAAAAAGCTCCCAGCGCAACAAAAAAGGTTGGCACAAGGCTCCAAACTCGACACGCCGAAACCCTCCCAAATAGGGAAAAATCCGGGCCCTTCCCCAAGGGCCCGGATTAGCGTCATGATGATTGTGAAGTGACTGGAGATGCAAAGGATGCGTGGACGTCATTATCAGTATGCCTCCTGGTGATGCTGAAGATGTTGGGGAAAAATCCGGGCCCTTCCCCAAGGGCCCGGATGAGGGTCCATGAATTCCCACGAATATGGGCGTGTTCATTGTTGGAGTTGGCACCCCTCTTGTTGGTTTTAAAGGAAACCAAAAGGAAAACCACCAACATTTGGAGGTCCAAATCCTAAAAAAGACACACCCATACGATGGGGTGATGGATTCTGCATGCAGTTTACGTTCCAATGGGGAGCCAAAATGGAAGCCCATGGAGCACACGAGAAATCGCTCGGCCTCCTTCTGGTCACGTGCCTCAAATGGCTCATCCTTCCTCACGAGATACAAATACAACCTTGTCTTCGCAGGTGGATGCCCTGAATATTGCAAGTAAACCAACCATAACCAGAAAACCATGGAAACTTACGGTAAAGTAGATGGCTTCCTTGTGCCCATACTTGCAATATTTAGGGCATCCACCGTAGCAAATGGAGAGTCGCACAAACGAAAACGCCAGTGTGGCTGATCCAATGAAGTCACCATGGGCACGGCTTTTACACGGCATACTGGGATGCGGACCAATCTGCAATCTTTGGCCGCTCCTTCCCGCAGATCTTTTTGCAAACCTGCCAGATAACTCATCAAATGAAGAGCTTAATCTGTGGGCACCGCTGCTAACACAAGTGAGGTCGCTGTCATGTCCGAAAGCTTTCTCGAGAAATACAAACCGATTCCCTACAAAGCACATTGGGTGTGTATTTGTTTGATGGTACCCCTTTTTGGTTGGTTTTAAAGGGAAACCAAAAGTTGCAAACCGAAGCCATTTTGGGGGGTCCGAATCCTAAAAAAGACGAGCCACCCATTGCATAGGCCAAGCTTGGCAAGAAGCAAGCTGGAGAGGTTCCCATTCCCAGCCCGGCCTTTGGACAATGGTACATTCACTCTTGCAGTAGCCGATGTCAGCCTGGCGGCCAAATACGTGCCCCAAACCCATCGGCGCTCTTTCACAAAGTGCACTTGCGAGATGATTATGTTGCGGCCTCGTGCGGCGCAATGCGACATATCATGTCTTTGGCGCAAACGAGCGCCCAGCGTCGGTGAGCCCACAGACAGTATTTTTTGGAGGACGTGAGAGACTTGGCTGCGGACACAGCGCTCACATGGCTTGAGACGAAACTGAGGGCCAGAGTAGCATGCCACGTCCTTCACAAAGTAGCAAGCGGCTACGGATGTTGTCAGTGGCTCATCCAAAAGAGCCTATCGTGCTGCTCAGCAAGCACTCGAGGTCCCCAGAATGTACCTGAAAAACATGCAAAACGTATTTGAGATGCCTTTGTGGTTTGGTTTTGCTTCTTCGGCCAAGTGCTTTCATAACCAGTCCCGACAGCGATTGGCTCTGAGGGTCCCCGCAAACCAAGCTAGTCAGCTCACAAGCTCTCAGCCAAGTAGTCCTTAGTGCGGAATTTGTTTTGGTTGACACTGTTCAGGGCGAGAAACTTTCATGTTATCTAATGAGATCAAGTTGGTCAAGCCGCGAAAGGACCACTCTTGCTCGAAATGATTCTCGTAACGAAAACCGGGACGCTCGTACTTTGAGAGGTCCCCATGCTCTCAGCTCGGCTCAGCTCAGCATCATTCTCGCTACAGGCGTCGCGGACATGATGCCAAACACTGCTGCAGCCGCCCCGCTGAGGCTCGCCGTGGTCTGCGGGCGTTTGTTTCTCCCGCAGAAAGTATCCCAGAGGAAACAGGGAAACTCAGCAGAGGGCGCCGCCTCTGAGCCGAACCCGGGCTCGTCTAAGTTCCGCCAGAAAATGTCTTTAGAGTTTTACTTTACAGGGCCGTCCTTTTGCCTCTTGTCTTTGCGGTCCATACCTCCAACAGCAATCTGGAAGCACTTTGGGGGAGGGTGACATATACTTGTTTCCAATTGCCTACACGCTCTCCCAATCAGGTATACCATCAAAAAAAGGACAGCCCTGCTTTGCAAGAACTGAGAACCGTGCGTTGTGGGAGCGGCCATGGTGCTCATCATCGTCGTCAAGGTGCGTGGTGGTTTCTGTGATAGTGGTTGTAGTGGCCTGGGATGGCAAAGCAATGAGCGTCAGTTGGGCGCATCAAATCGTTCTACGTTATTCCAAAAGAATAAAATTGTGAATTGTCATGTCGTCCATATTGAAAAAATATAGCCGCGTGTCAAAGGCTCAACTTCTCCAGACGGTGAGCCCTGGTATATTGTCACTTTCAGACAACAGTGTCAGTCAGCTTTCGGGCAAACCAAAAACTAAAACCAGTCACAAAAGTTGGCGATTCATCCAAAGTCACTCGAAAGCACGCCTGCGGATTTTTCTCTATGTTGGTGCCAAGTTTACTCATCCTAAGCCTATCGAAAGAACGTTTGCAAGGGCCCGGATTTCTCGCTACGTAGGCGCCAAATTGATTCATCCAAAGTCTATCGAAAGCACGCCTGTATGTTGCCCCTTGGGGAAGGGCCCAGATTTCATACACGCAGGACAGCAGGAAACAGGATCCACAGCGATGCCAGCGGCCCCCAAATAAACTTGCTGCTGAGGATCCATGGGAGGCGGATCAGGCCACTGCCAAGGCTGCTTATTAAACCGCCGCGGGTTGGCTATGATCCCGGATTCGGCCTGAGGAGAGGCCGAGGCTAAGCGAGACACCGGTGACGGGCGCACCTTGCCTGCATGCGCGCCCATGTCTACTATGAGCGGCCGAGAAAGCATGCAGGTGTGAACAAATGCGACGTCGCGTGTGCGTGTGCCTCTGCGCGTGTGGCTGTGCGTGTGTGCGTGCGAGCACGGTTGGGCATGGGGGGGGGGGGGGGGGGAGGGGAATATGCGCATCACGCATGCTGTCGCAAGCCAAGGAGCTGCCTTCATAACTTGAACGGTTTTACAAACAGACCGCTGGACTTCTTGAACTCCGATGGCGGGAAGTGGTACTCTCCTCAGCAATATGGAGCCAGAATAATCACTTGGCCCTATGAATAAAACCTCCAATTCCAAGTCCGCCTATACTACTTTTAGATTAGCCAATACTAAATGCAATACTAAAGTGGCCGACTACTTGCCTAGCCCGAGATTAGTCTTATTAGGAGTACCATGGAGCCAATACTTAAACACAATTCGGCCGCATTGACAAAGAACTCATGCTTGCACCGGCTGCCAAACATAGCACAATTAAGTTATGCTCTGTCAGCGAGAATCCGCCCTGCAAAGTCGGACAAAGTAGAATGCGACCAACTAAGCTATAGCCCGCTACAGCCCAGCAGTCACCGGCAACAAGCAGAAAGGGACAGCTCACGCGTGCTCTTGCCCGCCTGATGCCACCAGTGGGGTGCTCGACCAGGACTGCCGTAGGCAGCATGTCTTGCACAAGAGACGTGAGCTCGTGTAGCTTCTTGAAGCGACAGCTGCCCTGCACAAAATGGCATAGGCTGAAGCGAAACTCGCAGCGTGAACCTTTGAAAACGTATGTTTCGACACGTGCTGGACCATAACGTTCGCTGCAAGTTTTGAAACGTGCGTTCTGAGCACGCTAAGGGCCGAAACAACCCCAAGCCAGCCGAAAAATTTTGTTAGCAGCAAGTCATCATGAGCCGCTCGGGAATATTGCAATAGTCTTGGTTGCATACGACAACTCGGCAAGAAATCAAAGCAAGAAAGCTGGCGCCCAATGCTCAAGCCTTCATCATATATAAATACTCTTCGGTGTTTGTGCCCATCCCCGGGCGTTGAACCGGACGCATGTACTCAGTCTCGCTCAGCAGGCCGGCGCCGGCAGCTGTCTCCAGCAAGGACGTGGCCCTGGGCTTCCCGGATATGGCCGGATATGGCTAGGCTGAAACCGGTCGAAACGCGCCCAAGGATCAAAGCAAAACCTCCCTACATTACAGGAAGCAACGCGCAATGACAAGGACAGTTTTCGCAAAGCAAGACGGAAAACAAGCGAGCCGATGCTTCCTGCCCACGCGGCGACTTGAATCTGGCACCCCGAGCGTCTATAACCCCGTCGACCCGCCCAACACTCCAACTTCTCCACAGTCCACAAAGCTGTTTCCGTAGTGCTCACCGACGCTTTCGCCAGCCCTAACTTTATCAGCCCAGGCGCACGAACTCGCCCGCTCCGCGAATCTGCTGCGCTTTCAGCTCGAGCTCCTCCGCCCTCAAATCTCCCTCAAAGAGGCGAGCATACCTCGAACACACGCTGCTGCGCGGCTAAATTATTCTGATCACAAAGGCCGATTAAAATATTGTCAGACATTGTTCTCCTATACCTATACGTGCCTATACCGCCCTTACACTGCTTATACCCAAATTCCAAGTGTCCACCTCCAATAACCTTATTATATCCGCTTACATCTGTCTAGTGCCTTGGGCGGGCGCCAGCAATGCCTGGATCGGTGGAGAGACACGCTTGCAGAAACATTGGCTTTCAAGACAATCCTGCTGCATGCGCGGCCAACGTAAGACTACGCAGCCCCAAGCCAGATCGGCACAGTTAGAGTCATTGAAGCCAATGGAAGTCAAATTGCTCCTGATACTCGTCCGACTCCTTAGACTGAAGATGGCTCGCGATGGCTCGAGGGGGCCGTGATCGAGCAACCTCTTGGTTTGGGGAATGAAGCCACTACCCAAAATGAAAAACATGCCAGCCCCAAACACAGCAAATATGCGCACGTATGTGCACGCACGTTCCCTAGTTTGTCTGAGCGGCCATGCACTCCAAAAGGCGACTGGCTCGCTGGTAGCCGTGCATGGGCATCAGCTCCCTCATCTCCAAAGTCACCTCCGTGCTATGCCCAGGAGGAACCTTGGCAGCAATGAGCAAACGTGAATTGACAAAATTTTGGCAGGACCTAACACTAGCAAGCGCCAGATGTACTCAACGCATCAGGCAAAGCTCAAATCAAAAGGCTCGGTAAACTAAAATGTCAGCTGACAACAGCCAAGAGGCCCAATAGGTTTGCCTGAAATGCTCTCGGCTAGCTCGTGAGAACCCCACTTTGTAGCGACCGTGCCACTCCTTAGCTTACCAAAGTACTGCGTCACGCAAACAAGCAAAGCGGAAAGGAACAACTAGCCACAACTAGCTCTGTCAAGCCCGTCACAAACTGCACAAGCGGCCACTAATAAGCCAGCCAGCGCGAGCCGGCGCAGCAACGTAAGGGTTTGACAGCTCTCTTGCCATCTCTTACAAGACCGAGCCCGCCCGAGCCCGCTGCCCTCGCCTGAATCTCCGGCGCTCTGGTGACGGCTTGCAAGTACACAGCGTGCGGCTGCTCCGCTTTGGACAGTCCACGAATCCAGCTCTGGTCGGGAAGCTGCACTGGGTGAAGTTGAAGCAGGGTCAGCAATTGCCGAATGCTGACCTCAACTGCCAGGTTGGCCAAAGCCGCTTGACTTGAACCACACACACGTACTGACTTGCCGGCCTTTGACGAAGTGCGCCTGGAGGAAAGCGGCTGCCCTGGACTGCTCCACTGTAGTTGCCAACTGTACCTTTGGAGTGCGAAAGTCCAGGAATCGCTTCAGCTGCGATACCGTGAGGCTGCCGCTTGCAAATCCGTGTAGCTTCAGGCTCAGCAAGCTCTCGCTGCTCTTGCCCTGCAGCGCCCGAGCGACGATGTAGAGGGCGACCAATGACGCCAGCACCTCATTGTGGTGCCGCTTGCCTGACATCTTCCGCGCCGTCTCCATGCTGAACAAGGGAGGCTTTGCTTGCAGTTGCCGCTTAGCGTCTTTTTTGGGAAATTGTCAAACGCAGCACGTGACTGGAACTGCTGAAGTCCTCTCTGAGCGAGAGTTTTGTTCAAGGCGTGGAACTTCTCATCAGACATGTTATCGTGCTTTTCCGGCGCCACCTGACATGCTTGTCAACACTGCTGAAATTGTAAATGCTATCCTTCTTGGAAAGTCTGATGTTGCCCGAATTCGCCAGCCATCCCCGAAACCACCAAGAAATACAACAAAGCATAGACAATCCTTCTCGCCACTCGTGTTGCCAAGCCACTTTCTTCACAATCTTGTCTACCTTCGCAACCTCAGCTGAACTCCGCTTCTTGGGCTTGACCTTCTTCGCCATTGTCCGGGATGCTCAGCCGATCCGCAAGCTCTGCCGTGGCCGCGCTCGCAATCTCCTCGCACAGCGTCGTAGGAATGCTGTAAAGCAGCTCGCGCGACTGCCCTCTGACCCTCTCGCGCTGGCCCCCCATGAGTCGAGGCCCCCCTTGGGCGCCCCTCAGATGCCTCCCGTCTTCCCACGCAGCACCGGCTGCCGCTCCTGCACAGCCCTCGGCTCGGCCTCCAGCGCATGTTGGTCCACAGTCGGGTCTGCTTCCTGTACGGAGTCTTGCAGTAGGTAACGTCCATCCAGGGTAGGCGCTCCATGAACGGGCGGGTCTTCAGCAGCCCGGTGGCCGGATTCTCTATGACCCACATGAGCGGGTCGAAGTGCGCCATGATCTCAAGGGCCCTGAGCACCAGCGCGTCGCCCTCCCCGAGTCGTCGAGGGCGCATCGTCAGAGCTCGGCTGTACTCCGTGCAGACCGGGCTGGCCCAGACCATGTCAAAGTGCCCCGGCGGAAACAGCGTGTAGTCCCAGCTCCGGATGTCGCACAGGATCGTGGGCTCAAATTTCGACACGATGTCCAGGGAGACGACCTCCCACCCGCCGCCTCGAAGGCTCGGCCAATCGACTTTGTGCCGCAAAACAGCTCCAGCAGTCTCGGCATGTTTAACAATTACCACCAGCACAACAAAGCACGCACAGGCAAGGGCGCGGCTCAAGCAGTTTCGCATGCTCGGACCAATCTTTTTTTAATCGGAGACAGAAAAGGATGACGAGCCAGGCTAGCATGTGGAAGTTGGGCGAGGTGCGCTCCAATGCTAAGGGTGGCAAATTCTTGTGCATGGAGCCGCTGTTTTGGCAGAGCGAAGCTTCGCTGGAAATCCCATGGGAGCCCAGGGCCTTCTCCGAGGGGCAGCGCCCCAGCGTGAGCTTCGCAACCGACGAGCGCGCGAGGCTCTTCTGGGAGCGGGCCGAGACCGATCTGGTCGAGCAGCTGGCGGCCGCATCCGAGCGCGTCTTCGACGCGAAGCTCACACCCGAGGCCGTGCGCCAGCGGCTGCTGCCCTCTGTGAGGCAATCGCGCGGCGGCGATTGGATGCTGAAAGCCAAGCTGCCGGCCCACGCGCGCTTCTGGAACGCCGGCGGCACGTTTGCGGACCGCCCCGCCGAGCTGGCTCACTGCGCCGCGCGCGTTAGGCTGAGAGCGCGCAGCTTGTGGCTGATGAGCGGCATGTGCGGGTTGAGCCTTGAGGTCACAGATCTGCGTGTGGAGCCACCTTCTCGAGAGTGCCCGCTGTAGTTTCTTCCGATGCCGCAGCCTTTTTTTTGCTCATTAAAAAAATTCAGAATGGCCACCCACGTCCTGGAGCGCCGCGAGCAGCTGAGGCCTGTGCTGAAGGCCGCCGTTGATGCCGAGGCGCTGAAGCGGGGAGCCTCTCTGGAGGAGGTGAGCCGCCTGCACAACGAGCTCGCTCGGGGAGCGCCCGTGCTGGAGCGGCTGATAGCTGGAAGGAGATGCTGAAGCGGGCGCAAGACCTGCAGCTTAAGCTTCGCAAGCGCTTGAACCAGCGCGCGGCTCGCAGCGCAGCTCCCGCCATGGCCGAGGAGCGCGGGGAGGAGAGCTGGGCGCCGATGGAAGCGCTCCGCGAGAAGCGCGAGGCCCTGAGGCAGCGCCGCATTCGCACGCGCGATGTCGCAACGCTGGCCCAGATCGAGAGGAGCTCTTCGAGGTGGAGGAGCAGCTCGTCAGCAAGAAGATCGCTGAGCGGCTGCCGGTCTCGCTGGCTGCCCAGAGCGCAACCCTCGCCTTGGAGCGGCTTGAGAAGGCGCGCAAGGAGCTGGACGAGGCCTCCAGAGAGCTCCTCGCTGCGCTGAACCTGCAGGGCAGCGCCACCGACTCGCTGTGACGCGGTAGAATCCGGGACAGAACAGAAGCCAGGACAGAACGCGACAGAAAAAAGAAGCGCTCGTCCGACCGACTGAATATTTTATTATTTTTCTATAGAAAGCAATTTATTCGGCTCAAACCAATTCGCGCCATGACCTCCAAGCTGTCTGACCGCATCTGGGGCCGCCTGGGGCTCAGCGCCGTCCGGGCGGTGCCTCTGGAGGAGCCGCGCGCTCCTAGCGCCGAGGCCGCTGTGACAGAACTGCGCCCGCGCGGGGCCGCTTGGACCCGCGAGCTGCGGCTGCGCCCTCTTCCTGGGCAGCAGGTCTTCACCATCGATGCCATGCGGCTGCTGGTGGACCGGCTCCAAGACCTGCTGGCAATTCGGCTGCCCTTCCTCGCCAAGGTCAGCTTCCAGATCCTGCTGACGCGCCCGGCTGCGAACGATGAGGACGAGGACAGGGTGGAGCTCACGCACTACTTCCTCAGGCTGGCGCCGTGGATCGTGAGGCCCGCGCCTCCGTCGGCCCGCGCCGGAACCATGATGGCGGCCATCAGGACGAAGTTCGAGGTCGCGCTCGAGCGCTCCCGCTTCCCCGAGTCCGACTGGACCGTCGTGGGCATCACGGCAGCGTATCTGCTGACCGCGCCCTCGCAGCAGCTGGCCGACATGCCCGCGCCCCCGCCGCCCAACGAGGCGGGAGGCTGCTGGAAGGAGCTGCCCGAGACCCTGGCCAAGAAGAAGGCCATCTGGAACCCTCAGAACGAGGACCACCGCTGCTTCATGCGGTGCGTCCTCGCCCACTGCACCAGCGGTCAAAGGCCACAAGCTGCTCGGGCTCCTTCTTCTACCCCGAGATGACCCGCCGCGGACGCCGCCCCGCGGGCTGGCAGCCCGCTCTGGCCGACGCGGGGGTGGACTTCTCTGGCCCGCCGACGGACCGCCCCGTGGGCTTCGACGACATCGAGGCCTTCGAGCTCCGCAACGCCGGGCGGGTGGAGGTCTTCGTCTTCGTGTGGCAGCAGACCCTTGTGGGCGGACGGGCTGGAGTACTACCACGTCCTCCAGCAGCGCGCCCCAAGCGGCACGGGCGTCGTCCAGCACACCGTGCTGCTTCTCCTGCACAGCGGGCACAGCGGCCACTACAGCCTGATCCACAACTTCCAGGCGCTGGCCGGCAGGCAGGGGCTGACCCTGGGAGCCACGCCCGCCAACACCGGCGGCTGCGCGGAGTACAAGTGCCCGAGGTGCATGGCCCGCTTCACCGCGAAGGCCTCGTGGCAGCGCCACCGCGCCACCCAGTGCTATCGAGAGATAGCCGAGCGCACTCGGAAAGTGCCGCTGCCCGGGCCCGAGAAGAGCCTGCTGCGCTACAGGGGCAAGGCCTCCGCAGAGCTCGCGCCCCTGACGTGCTACGCGGACCTCGAGGTCTACAGCACGCCCGCCCCGACGGTCCACATAGCGCAGCAGCAGCCGGCGCGCCAGACCGTCGCGGCTTCTTCCTGCTACGTCGCTGTCGGGCGCTGCGGCTACGTGCCACCCGAGGAGCTGAGGCTGAGGCTCACGCACCACGAGCGGGACAGCGACAAGTACCACGCCGTCCGCGCCATGCTGAACGACCTTCTCAAGCTGGCCGACCACTACCTCACCTGGAGACGCCGAACTCGGCCCGTCAGCATGACCCGGCGGGAGGAGCTGGAGCACAGGGCCGCCACTCACTGCAGGGAGTGCCTCGCGTCCTTCGAGACCGCCGAGAAGAAGCTCCACCACTGCCACGGCACCGGGCAGTATCTCGGGGCGCTGTGCCACTCCTGCAACATCGCGGCCCAGACGCCCAAGACCATCCCAGTGGTCTTTCACAACGGGGGCGGCTATGACTTCCACTTCCTGCTGCGCTACATCGCCACGATGGGCTCTCCTGTCAGCAGGGCACCGCGCGAAGAGCTCGGCGAGGACAGCGACGACGAGGGCACCGAGAGCGAGGCAGAAGGAAGCGAGTCCGAGAGGCCCATGCCCATGGCCAAGGCTGCGCCAAAGGCTGCGCCAAAGGCCGCACCCAAGGGCAGGGCCAAGGCCGTGCCAAGGCCCCTCACCGGCTGGTGCGCCCTGCAGGCCGCGCTCAAGCAGGGCGACTACAGCCACCTCTGCCTCCGAGTCCTCTGCAAGTCGGGCGAGAAGTGCCTGCAGATGAGCTGGGGCCCGTTGAGGTTCGTGGACAGCATGAACGTCTTCCCCACGAGCCTGGCCAGCATGATCGACGACCTCAGGGCCTGCACCCACAAGCAGCTGCCGGAGCTCTTCCCGCTGATGGCCTCGCTTCACCCCGAGCTGCAGCTGCGCACGCCGACCGACTCTCCGCCCCAAAGACGGCCTCTCAAACAGCGGCGGACGCACTGCGACCTGGAGCAGGCGTGGGACTGCATCCTGCGCAAGCTGCCCATGCCCTTCGAGCACTTCTGCGGCGCCGAGGCGTGGGAGATGCCTGCGGTGTGGGAGCAGCACTGCTACGACAGCGTGCTGGCAGGAAAAGCGGTGAGCGCAGAGGACCACCGGCTGGCCGTCAACACCGCCTATCTCATGGGGTGGGAGACCTTCCGCGAGTTCCACGACTGCTACCTCCACACCGACGTCCTGGCCCTGGCGGACGTGATGGAGAGCTACCGGGACTCCTTCCGGGCGCAGTCGGGGCTCGACCCCATCCACTACGTCACGCTGCCCGGGGCCGCCTGGGACGCCATGCTGCGGCACTCGGCCCGCAAGACTCCCATTCACCTCATCACCGACGAGCAGGCCTACAAGGACGTGCGGTCCTCTGTCATGGGTGGGCTGAGCTGCATCTTCCAGCCCTTCGCTCAAGCCAACAACCCCGAGCTGGGCGAGGAGGACTACAACCCCGAGGAGCCCGTCAGCTGGATCTCGTACTTGGACTTCAACGCCATGTACCCGGCCGCAATGACGCTGCCCATGCCCAACGGCCCCTGCGCGACGGTCGCCCTGCCAGAAGAAAACGCCGCTAGGCTGAGCTGGGCTGAACTGGGAGTCCGACTCCGAGGAGGTGAGCTACCTGCTCGGACTACGACTTCCCCCCGGAGCTGCATGACCACTTGGACTGGGCTCCCCCCGCGCGCATGAAGGTCGGGAAGGGCCTGTACGGGCCGCACACCGCGGCGCGCCTCGGCCTCTCCCCGTCGCCCTGCGAGAAGCTCGTGCCCTTCCTCGGCATGCACGTAGAGGAGGGCGTGGACGGCAAGCGGCTCAAGTTCCTGCGGGACGTGCTGGGCGCCAGGGTCTGGAGGCTGCACAGGGCCTACCGCTTCGCCTGCAGCCCCTTCATGGCGGGCTTCATGGAGCTCAAGCACAGCGAGCGGAGGCAGCTCAAGACGGCGGGGAGCGTGGTCGCCGAGAAGGTGGTGAAGCTCACCCAGAACGCCATCTTCGGCCGCTGCTGCATGAACCCCGACAAGTTCAGGAACACGAACGCCTACGTGGACCCGGCCAAGTTCGAGCGGGCCGTGGGCAAGAGCTCCGTGACGAACTTCGAGCTCCAGATCAACGACTCGGAGGGGTTCCTGGCCTTCGTGGAGACGCTCAAGACGGACCGCAGCAAGGCCTGCATGAGCGTGCCCACCCAAGTCGGCGCCCGCACGCTGCAGCTCTCCAAGCTCATGATGGAGAAGGCCTACTACCTCCACATGAGGAGGCTCTTCCCGAAGATGAGGCTGCTCTTCACGGACACCGACTCCGTGATGGTGCAGATCTTCGAGCTGCAGGACCCGCTCCACGCCATGGCCGGCAAGTCCAAGGACCCGGAGAGGGACCTGAGCGCGCTCTCTGCAGCGGCGCGCGCCAAGGCCATCGAGGTGATGGGCCAGCTGGGCAAGCTCGGCGACGAGACCTTCCCCGCCAGGATCCTGGAGTACGTGGGCCTGCGCTCCAAGATGTACAGCATCCTCACGGTCCAGCCCGACGGCGCGCGCAAGGAGAAGCGCAAAATCAAGGGCGTGCCGAAGAAGGCGGTGACCAACGTCCGGCATCTCGAGTACCGGGAGGTGCTGGAGGAAGGCAGCGAGCGCAGGGCGGCCTTCGCGCAGCTGTGCAGCTGCGCGCACGAGATCGCCGTGGAGACCGTCGAGAAGAAGTCGCTCTCGCCCTTCAACGACAAGGTCTACGGCCTCGACGCTCACAACTCGCGGCCGCTGGGACACTGGCGCAACCTGGAGCAGCTGCGGATGCTGGGCGCTTACGCTCCGCCAGGCTCCGCGCCCTTCGACCTCGTGATGGAGTTCCTCGTGGGGCCCCCGCCTCTGGGGCCCGCTCCGACACTGCCGCTGCGGCTGAGCCGCTGCTGGGCGTAGACTGTCGGAACCGGAAAAAAAGATCCCGAGCTCTCGTTTTCTCGCTCGCTTTCTCGATAATGAGATCCGCCGCAGCTGCTCAAGATGACTTCCTCAGCGGCCTTCCGATGCGTGCAGGCATGGCTTCTGGAGAAGCCCGCCGCGTGGGCGGACGAGGACGCTCCCTGCCTTGCGGCTGCTCTGATGGCCCAGCGGCCTCCCTGCGACATGCTACGCAAGCGGCCTCGCGAGGACGCGCTGCTTGAGGCCGAGCGCTCGCACCAGCGGCATCTCATCACGCAGCTCGATTGGGAGCTCCTCGGCGAAACTCTGCGCTGTGTGGAGCGGGAGCGCGAGAACAGAAATCTCCGCCGGCGGGTGGACGGCCTCAACAATCTCATCGACAAAGAGCGCGAGCGAGCTAGGGAGCGCGTTGAAGAGCTGGAGCGCAGCAACAGAATTCTCCGCCAGCGGGCGGCGCACCTCGGCGAGATCCTCGTGCGAGCGCACAGATGAGCTTGAGGACGCGCAAGCAAAAAAAGATCCCGAGCTCTCGTTTTTCTCGATAATGCTGATTCGATCCGCCGCAGCTGCTCAAAATGACTTCCTCGGCGGCCTTCCGATGCGTGCAGGCATGGCTTCTGGAGAAGCCCGCCGCGTTGGTGGAGGAGGACGCTCCCAGCCTTGCGGCCGCTCTGATGGCCCAGCGGCCTCCCGCGCGGCCTCGCGAGGATGCACTGCTCGAGGCCGAGCGTCTGCACCACCGATGTATCATCGCGGTCCTTCAAGAGGATCTCCTCGCCGAAGCTGCGCGCTGTGGGACTCTCCTCGGGATGCTGGAGCACAGCTGCGATCGCAGTGAGCGAGATCTGGCGGAACTGCAGATGGTGCGGGAGCGGGCTGCTCTGCTTGAGAGGCAGGTCAACCGCGAGACTTGCCGCCGTGAGGCGCTGGAGCGCCGCGTCGAGATCCTCAAGGAAGAGAACAGAAATCTTCGCAGGCGAACGCACTGATGAGCTCGCGCAAAGAAAAAAAAGCCCGCCAAATGCTCGAATGGTCCAAATGCTCGAATGGTCTCAAAAAAAACCCGCCGCAGCTGCTCAAGATGACTTCCTCCAAGGCCTTCCGATGCGTGCAGGCATGGCTTCTGGAGAAGCCTGCCGCGCGGGCGGACGCTCGCTGCCTTGCAGCTGCTCTGACGGCCCAGCGGCCTCCCGCCAAGCGGCCTCGCGAAGACGCGCTGCTTGAGGCCGAGCGCTCGCACCAGCGCCGCCGCATCGAGCTCCTCGATGAGCAGCTGGACGGCGCGCTCGTGGAAGTCCGACGCCTTGCGTGCGAGCTCGAAAATACCGAGCACTCGCAGGAAGTCTTGGGAGAGGTGTGCGAGATCTGTACGGCTCTTCGCACCCCGGCCACGCGCGCACAGCGGGCAGAGCTTGCCCTGCGCTGGTTTGAGAGCGATATCACGTGGTACGGGCGGTGGGAAAATTGGAAAGTCAGAGATGACGAGGGCTCGCCGAGCAGCCCCCGAACCGATGTGAAAGAGCTCATCAGTGAGTGGCAGGCGGAGCTGTCGGACAAGTAGAAGAATCAAAAAGGAGGTGGGAGCCTGGGGCCTCTCTGTAGCCTCCTCTGGCGGGACTGCACCTCCAGCCCCCGCGGTTCGGGAGCTGAGTTTTCGGGGACTTTTCGGAGATCCCTGTGCACCACCTTTTCCGGCCACCCCTCCAAGCCAAACCTCGCCCCCATCTCCCCGCTCTCGGCGGAGGCTACCCTGTATACCTTTTCGCTCCAGGCTATCTCGTTGACCCTGTAGGAGCCCCTGCTTTCGATCGGCTTAACCCTGATCCGAACCATATCCCCGACCTTGATTTCCGGGCGGGTCACCTTGTGCTTGGCCCTGCGCTCGATGTTGCGCAGAGCAATCTCGGCCATTTCGGGGTCAGAGTAGGCGAGGTTCGGCGCCACCTGCGTGGTAGCGTGCTTCCTTCCGTTGATTTGGCTCAAGATGTCAGCCAGCATGAGGTGCCACTGCCCCCGCCGGCCCGCTCCGGCTGCTATGCGGCGCAACATGGCCTCCTTGATGGTGCGGATGGTGCGCTCCGCGAAGTAGGCGTGGCCCCTGGTCACCTGCTTCTCGATGTCCCAGAAATCCATCAGCTCCTTGAACTCCCTCTTGAACTCGGAGCCGTCGTCGGAGTACACGTTGGCCGGCACCCCCAGGGCTTGGAAGACCTTCTTCATGCCCGCCGCGGTGGTGCTCGCAAGACGGTCCTTCAGCGGCTCCGCGGCCACTTTCTTGGTCAGCGCGTCGATGGCCACCAGCATGAAGGGGTAGGGCTTGCCCCCGAAGGCCTTCATGTCGGCCAGGTCCACCTGCAGCTGGTTCATGGGCTCCAGAGGCACGAAGCTGTTGTAGCCTCTCTGTGGCCGGTCCTGGTTCACCCGGAGGCCGTCCAGAAACGCCTTCACCTCCTCTCTGGAGATGCTGGGGTCGCGCACCTGAGCCTGCTGCAGCGTCTGCGCTACTGCCGAAACCGGTGCGGGGATCCTCGTGGACGGCCTTGATGGTTCGCCTGCGGGCGTCGGCCATGTTTCTTATGGGTTCTTCGGCCCCCGCTGGGCCTGCCAGGCTTCCACCTCGTCCAGCCGGGCCTGGAAGCCCTTGCACACCCCCCAGAGCACGCTGGTGAGGTGAGAGTAGTCGAGGGTGACCATCTCCGTGCCGTCGCTCCACCTCGCGGTGCCCAGCCTCAGGTCCTCGTTCATGTCCGGGCGCTTGTACTGCTTGGCCTCCACGGAGTCGAACAGCTGCTGAAACTCTGCCACGTCGGCCTCGGCCATCTCCGTCTTCACCCTGCTGTCCGACAAATTCGTGAGCAGACCACGTTGCCCGTGTTGCCCGCGATCACGAGGCAGCCGGGGTTCCTCTGGTTCGTGGTCAAGGACAGCTGCATCGAGAGGCTCTTCGTCTGCACCAGCGCCTCGTCGTTGATCATGATGAGCTTGCACTGGTGCGTCCCACCGTCCCGCTCCAGGAAGACCCTGGCGCTCTGGTTGCCCAGCAGCCACAGCCCCGGGCCGCTGTCGGGGGCCGCGCTGTTGTTGGAAATCTGCAGCTTGCTCCAGCCCGCCCAGTTCTTCGTCAGGAAGAGATCGTCCGAGAAGTCGGAGGTGTTGGTCACGATGAGCGTGTTCGAGGCGAAGAGCTGCAGAGCGGAGACCGTGCCCGAGCTCGTCACGTCGCCGCAGACCACGCTGCCCGTCGACACTCCGCCGCTCGTGGCCGTGAAGGTGCAGTCCAGGCTCTCGCAGTCCAGCGGGCCCGCGGAGGCCGGCCCGGTGATGGTCAGCGTGGCGCCCGTGAGCGCCCCGCGTTTGCTTCGCCTTTGCCCTCATCGTGCCCGTGGACACGTCGCGTGGTGAAGTTCCCGGCGTTGGCCGTGTTGTTGATGGTCAACGTGCTGCCCGTGATTCCGGCGGCTGAGCTCAGCAGGCCCACGCTGGCCGCGCCGGTGATGCTCAGCGAGCTGCCTGACACAGCCCCTGTGGACGACAGCGTGGCTCCGGCGACGGTGCCTGTGGCTGTGAGCGCTGCGCAGGAAATGGCGCCCGAGGCGTCCACGCCCGTCGTGAACACGTCAGTGCAGTTCACGTCGTTGCACAGCAGCTGTGGTCGCAGCCCACGTTGCCCTGCGCGGTGAGCCCGTCCAGCGTGGCCGAGCCCGTGAGGGCCAGCGAGTCCGCCAGCAGGTCCGTCACGGAGACCGACTCTCCCTCGAAGGCTGAGGCCCTGATCTGCATGCTGTACAGGTCCAGCGTGCCCGCCGACTGCTGCACCAGCCCGGGGATCGAGCCTCCGAAGGCTCCGAAGTGCAGCTTCGCGATTCCGCCCGGCGGCACCGAGAAGTCCAGGCGCGCCGTGCTCCAGACGCCCTGCGAGGGCGTGCCGAGGAAGGTGCCGGTGACGCCCACGTAGTCGTTGTCGGCCGCGCTGACGTACATCACCAAGTTGGAGGCCGTGCCCAGCCTGTACCGGCAGCCGAAGGAGTAGCGTCTCCCCGGCGTCAGCGTGTAGGTGCGCACGATGTTCCAGGCGAAGGCGCTCAGGGTCATGGCGTAGCCCTCCAGCTGGAAGCCTCCCACCGTGAAGCTGGCCGAGGCCACGGAGCTCTGGCTGTTGGAGCGCACCAGAAAATTGCCTAGCGTGGTGAGCGTGGGCTCCAGCAGCACCTCTCCCAGGGTGGCCAGCGTGACGTCGTCGGCCCCTCCGTCGAGGAACTCGTGCTTCAGCAGCAGTGCCGAGGCCGCCGCGTCCTCCTCCACCTCCGCCGTGTTGCCGGTCTCCAGGGTTGCGTCCAGGATCTGGAGGCCGTAAACGTCCACCGTTCCAGCCATCTGGTTGGGCAGGCCCGGCGCCTGGAAGTGCGCCCCGAAGTGCAGCTTCGCCACTCCGTTTGGCGGCACGGTGAAGTACATCTTGGCCGTGCTCCAGGCGCCCTGGTCGCCCACGAAGCTGCCGTACAATGGGTCGTAGACGTTGTCTGCCTCGGACATGTACACCACGAAGTTGGAGGCCGTGCCGAGCCGGTACCGGCAGGCGAAGAGGAGCTCTCGGCCCGGGGTCAAGTTGTAGGTGCGCACGATGTTCCACGGGTTCACCGCCAGGGTCAGGGTGTAGCCGTCCACACTTACTCCCGCGGTGTGCGTGGCCAGGACCACGCTGCAACCGCTGCTGACAGCGAGACGTCCGTGGGGCCCAGGATCTGCTCTCCTATGGCGGCCACCACCTCGTCGGCCCCTCCGTCGTCCGGAAAGCGCACTGCTATCTGCAGCGCCGAGGCTGCCTCCGTGACTCCGAGCTTGCCGGCAAGGAGGCCGTCTACTTGTGCGATGGTGTAGTAGCTGAGCAGCGCGGCTGCGATGCTCGAGGCCGTTGCCGTGTCCTGGTCTGCGGCTGAACGGTACGCCACCAGCGCCGAGGTGATTTGGTTGGTCGTGAAGACGTCCTGGTCCGGGCCCGTCCGGTAGGCCAGCAGCGCGCCCGCGATGGCGGCCTGCGTCTGCGTGTCCTGCGCGCTGGCCGTGCGGTAGTCTCCCAACAGCGCGTCTACCTGCGCCGAGGTGTAGTAGGCCAGCAGCGCGGCTGTGATGGCGCTGGTCGTCTCCGCGTCCTGCGCTGCCCCTGTGCGATAGTCTCCCAACAGCGCGTCTACCTGCGCCGAGGTGTAGTAGGCCAGCAGGGCTGCTGTTATAGCGGCGTCAGTGCCCGGCCAGCGTGGCGTTGTTGGCCGAGGCGATGGAGCCGTTCATGGCCGCCGTGGTGCTGTAGTTGGACAGCTTCAAGTCCACGGCGTCCGGGGTGCTCTTAGTGGCCACCACGCCCTCCAGCACGTCGAAGGCCGACTGGTCTGCCTTGTTGGAGAGACCCGTGGTCAGCGAGCTCTGCAGCGCGGCGATGCTGCTTCCGTGCGCGGCCACCTGGCCGTCCGTGGTGGCCAGGGGGCAGGGGCGCAATTGCCGGCGCCAGCGCGCTGCTGTCCAGCTTTGAGGCCAGCTCGGCGGTGACTCGGTCGTCCAGGGACTGGATGGCAGCAGCGTTGTTGCCGGAGGCTGCCGTGTTCACCGCCAGGTCAGTTACTTGAGCGTAGGGCGTCAGAGCGAGGGCCAGCTGTCCTGCTGTGACGTGCGTGCCGTCAGTCACCTCTCCGTTGTCCAGGACCTCCGGGATGTTGCCCGTGACAGGTCCTTCAAACATGTTTTCTTAGGAGTAGTCGTTACACGAATTCGTAACAATGGGGTGTTGTACTTTCGCAACGCGCCCTCACTTGAGTCGCTATGGGTCATTCGGGGCCTTCGTAGCGCAGGGTGGTATAATTAAACTCGCAACAGCCCCTACCAGTACGCGAAGTGTGGAATGACGCAGTGTCCGATGGCGTCGGACACTGGGCATGAAGCGAGGTCCTTCCTGACGAGACCGGCGAAGGACACTTGTCTCAGCGGCATGAGCCAACCTTGCCCAACCAACCTTGCCCATTCATGAACCAACCTTGCCCATTCATGAGCCATTGATGAATCACCCGGTTCCATTATTGACTCAAACTTGCCAAGAACCGTGTCCTCTCGGGAACTGGGGCGCTTTTGCGCAGTTTTCGGCCCCAAAGAGAGCGGTGACGAAGCGGTGACATCGTGGCGAGAGCGTTTTTGGGCCATAAAGCGCCGTTTTGGGACGGTAACAAAAGCCGATGGTGAGATGGCTTAGGCGTTGGTCTCCGGAGCGACGTTTGGGAGGTTCGATTCCACCCCGGTACCTCGGCGGGCTGACGTGTTAGACACCGGTGACATCGGCGGTGACTAATTCAGCAGGCTGACGTGTTACATGGAGAACCTCGGCTGGCTGTCGGGCTCCGAGCCAGGTCCTCGGCGGGCTGCCGGGCCGCGAAAAACTGTGCGGAGAACTGGGCCCGGTTTTGCGCACTTTTGCACCAAAAAGCGAGCGGTGACAAAGCGGTGACAAGCGGTGACGAGCTCAGCGGGCTGGAATTCGCAGGCTTTTCGGGCAGAAAACGGATTTCGGAGCACGGCGAACGCCTGGAGCCGGTTTTCGGAGGAAAACGAGCGAATTTGGAGGCCCAGGCACCACTTTTGACGCCGGACACGAAAAAACACACTTTTCGGAGTTCACCGTTTTCAGCGCTTTTTGCACCAAAAACGGAGTGGTGACAAAGACCGGTGACATCGGAAAAACGTTCAGCTGGTTGGAGAATTTGGCTGTTTTGCAGGGTTTGGGGACCAAAAAACCAAAATTAATAGGTTACTATAAGCACACTTTCCTTACTACTACGGGCAACGTGGTCTACAACGCGAACTTCACGAATTTGTCGGACAGCAGGGTGAGGACGGACCGACGTGGCAGAGCTCCAGCAGACTTGAGACTGGGCTTCGCTTTAAACACTTGCAGGAACAAAGTGGAAGAATGACGGACACCGCAAGGGAGCGACGGCACGGAGATGGTCACCCTCGACTACTCTCACCTGCCAGGTACTCTGGGGGGTGTGCAAGGGCTTCCGGCCCGGCTGGACGAGGTGGAAGCCTGGCATGCCGCGGGGGCCGAAGAACCCATAAGAAACATGGCCGACGCCCGCAGACAAACCATTAAGGCCGTCTACAAGAATCCCCGCACCGGTTTCGGCAGCATAGCGCAGACGCTGCGCGACCCCAGCATCTCCAAGAGGAGGTGAAGACGTTTCTGGACGGTCTTCGGGTAAACCAGGACCGGCCGCAGAGAGGCTACAACCAACTCGAAGGCCAAGGTCCTGATCTGCATGCTGTACAGGTCCAGCGTTCCGCCGACTGCTGCACCAGCGGGGATCGAGCCGCCGAAGTGCTCCAGACGCCCTGCAAGGCCGTGCCGAGAAGGTGCCGGTGACGCCCACGTATCGTTGTCGGCCGCGCAGCAGCCGAAGGAGCAGCGTCTCCCCGGCGTCAGCGTGTAGGTGCGCACGATGTTCCAGGCGAAGGCCGAGCCGGCTGTTGGAGCGCGCCAGAAAATTGCCTAGCGTGGTGAGGGTGGCCAGCGTGACGTCGTCGGCCCCTCCGACGAGGAACTCGTGCTTTAGCAGCAGGGCCGCCGTGTCCTCCTCCGCCTCTCCGTGTCGCCGGCCTCCAGGGTTGCGTCCAGGATCTGGAGGCCGTAGACGTCCACCGTTCCTGCCGTCTGGTTGGACAGGTCCGGCGCCCAAAGTGCAGCTTTGCACCTCGTTCGGAGGCACTGTGAAGTACATCTTGGCCGTGCTCCAGGACCTGATCGCCCACGACTCTCTCTTTAGAGGGGGTTTCCCAAATGGATTCTATTCTACCTGAGAGGCTCCTGGCACTCGTCCGTCCAGCATTTGACCTCGTCCTGCGAAGGATTCGAAGTCTAAAACGCTGCGCGCAGGCGTGTGGCTGCAAAATAATGACCCCTAGATATGCTTGCAAAATGCCCAGCAGCTGCGTTTCTGCAAGGCGAGCTAAAAAAACACCAAGCCAAACCAGCCAGAAAGCCAGCCAGGAGCCAAACCAAACCAGCCAGAAAGCCAAGCCAAACCAGCCAGAAAGCCAGCCAGGAGCCAAACCAAACCAGCCAGAAAGCCAAGCCAAACCAGCCAGAAAGCCAGCCAGGAGCCAAACCAAACCAGCCAGGAGCCAAACCAAACCAGCCAGAAGCCAAACCAAACCAGCCAGAAAGCCAGCCAGGAGCCAAACCAAACCAGCCACCAGCCAGAAAGCCAGCCAGGAGCCAAGCCAAGCCAGCCAGAAAGCCAGCCAGAAAGCCAGCCAGAAAGCCAAACAAGAGCCAAGCCAAGCCAGAAAGCCAGCCAGGAGCCAAGCCAAGCCAGCCAGAAAGCCAGCCAGAAGCCAACCAAAAAAGCCAGCCAGGGTTTCCTTTGAGGGCGCCTTGCAGAAACAAAGGCAGCTGCTGGGCATTTTGCCAAACCGCATATCTAGGGGTCATTATTTTGCAGCCACACGCCTGCACGCAGCGTTTTAGACTTCGAATCCTTCGCAGGACGAGGTCATTTCCTGGACGGACGAGTGAGGAGCCTCTCAGGTAGAAAAGAATCCATTTGGGAAACCCCCACTAAAGAGAGAGGTGCTATGTTCTGTGTTCGCGCTTTCGCGCGGCGCAGTCTGCAGCTGTCGCTGCAGTCGCTGCGCAGTTCGCGTCTGCGGAACTCCACGCGGAACTCCACGCGGAACTCCACGCGGAACTCCACGCGGAACTCCACGCGGGCAGGGCCCAAAAAATGGGACATGCCTGTTTCCAGTTCCAAGGCACTTCGAAAACATAAGTGCCAGGTAGAATAGAATCCATTTGGGAAACCCCCTCTAAAGAGAGAGATACCGGGAATGCAGGGATTCCCTGCATTGAACTCCCCCCACGATTTGATTCAGGTAGAATAGAATCCATTTGGGAAACGTTTTGTAAAGAGAGGGATTCCTTGACATTGGTGGCACCAATGTCACAAATGCGAGGTTCCCAGGACAGCGTGGAGGATCATCGTCTCGTGGACACCCCGGCCGCGCCACCTGCCCGGCATCGGAGCCCTGCCGAGCCCGCGCCAAGGTCGGAATTCTTCCCAGGAAATTTTTTCCAGTTGTGGGGGGACAACCTCGACATTTTTTGTGAGGATGTCAGGCACTTTCTGCAGCGGCGCGACCCTGGCCGCGCCAGCCCGCCGACATGGAGGCACGCAGCTGATGTCTCGTATGTTACCACCAACTACGAAGCAGTGTCCGATTATGTCGGACACTGGCTCCATCGTGCGCAGGTCTCGCTTTTGACCGGCTCAAATTGAGTCACATTGCAGCCGCGCTACTTCCGAAAAAAACCCTGGTGCGGGCCTGGTGCGGGCCTGGTGCGGGCCTGGTGCGGGCCTGGTGCGGGCCTGGTGCGGGCCTGGTGCGGGCTCCAAGACCGAAGCCGCGGAGCCGGCCTCGCTCCAAGACCGAAGCCGCGGAGCCGGCCTCGCTCCAAGACCGAAGCCGCGGAGCCGGCCTCGCTTTCAAGGTCACCCACGGACTGTGACACGTACTTGCGGAAACTTGTGCCGAAGAGGGGTTGGTGCGTTTGACGCACCAACAAGCGGTGACGCCTAGCCTGTGAGGGGGTGGTGTGTCAAACGCACTACCCCCGAATCACGAGGATTACAAGGAAACTTCTCCGAACGGTCGGAATGGTACTCAACTGCGCTCGCGGCAGGAATCGAGCCCCGTGCGGAGTAAGAAGCGCTTAGCTCCTTGGCCGACGCCTTAGCCACTGGACTAAGGCGTCGGCGAAAACATATGTAAACATGTTTGAAGGACCTGTCACCGGCAATATCCCGGAGGTCTGGACAACGGAGAGGTGACTGACGGCACGCACGTCACCGCAGGGCAGCTGGCCCTCGCTTTGACGCCCTACGCTCAAGTAACGGACCTGGCGGTGAACACGGCAGCCTCCGGCAACAACGCAGCGGCCATCCAGTCCCTGGACGACAGAGTCACCGCCGAGCTGGCCTCAAAGCTGGACAGCAGCGCGCTGGCGCCGGCAATTGCGCCCCTGGCCACGGCGGCGGCCCTGGCCACCACGGACGGGCAGGTGGCCGCGCACGGAAGCAGCATCGCCGCGCTGCAGAGCTCGCTGACCACGGGTCTCTCCAACAAGGCAGACCAGTCGGCCTTCGACGTGCTGGAGGGCGTGGTGGCCACCAAGAGCACCCCGGACGGCGTGGACCTGAAGCTGTCCAACTACAGCACCACGGCGGCCATGAACGGCTCCATCGCCTCGGCCAACAACGCCACGCTGGCCACGGTGGCCGCCAACTACGGCCTCAAGACGGTGGTGGACCAGCACTCCCTAGACATAGCGGCGAGGATCACGCCGCTGGAGGTAGACACCAAGGTAGGCTCGATCCCCGGGCTGGTGCGACCTGTACAGCATGCAGATCAGGGCCAGCGCCTTCGAGGGAGAGTCGGTCTCCGTGACGGACCTGCTGGCGGACTCGCTGGCCCTCACGGGCTCGGCCACGCTGGACGGGCTCACCGCGCAGGGCAACGTGGGCTGCGACCAGCTGCTGTGCAACGACGTGAACTGCACCGACGTGTTCACCACGGGCGTGGACGCCTCGGGCGCAGTCTCCTGCGCAGCGCTCACAGCCACCGGCGCCGTCGCCGGGGCCACGCTGTCGTCCACAGGGGCCGTGTCAGGCAGCTCGCTGAGCATCACCGGCGCGGCCAGCGTGGGGGCTGCTGCTGAGCTCGGCCACCGGAATCACCGGCAGCACACTCACCATCAACAACACGGCCAACGCCGGGAACTTCACCACGGTGGGCGACGTGTCCACGGGGACATTGACGGCCTCGGGCGCAGCGACGCGGCGAGCTTCGCAGCCACCGGGGCGCTCACGGGCGCCACGCTGACAGTCAGCGGGGCGGCCTCCGCGGGCCCGCTGGACTGCGAGAGCCTGGACTGCACCTTCACGGCCACGAGCGGCGGAGTGTCGACGGGCAGCGTGGTCTGCGGCGACGTGACGAGCTCGGGCACGGTCTCCGCGCCGCAGCTCTTCGCCTCCAACACGCTCACCGTGACCAACACCTCCGACTTCTCGGACGATCTCTTCCTGACGAAGAACTGGGCGGGCTGGAGCAAGCTGCAAGTGTCCAACAACAGCGCGGCCCCCGACAGCGGCCCGGAGCTGCGGCTGCTGGGCAACCAGAGCGCGAGGGTCTTCCTGGAGCGGGACGGCGGGGCGCACCAGTGCGAGCTCATCATGATCAACGACGAGGCGCTGGTGCAGACGAAGAGCCTCTCCACGCAGCTGTCCCTGACCACGAACCAGAGGAACCCCGGCTGCCTCGTGATCGCGGGCAACACGGGCAACGTGGTCTGCAACACGAGCTTCACGAATTTGTCGGACAGCCGGGTGAAGACGGAGATGGCCGAGGCCGACGTGGCGGAGCTCCAGCAGCTCTTTGACTCCGTGGAGGCCAAGCAGTACAAGCGCCCGGACATGAACGAGGACCTGAGGCTGGGCTTCGCCTCGGACGACTTCGCAGGAACAAAGTGGAAGAATTTGACGGGCACCGCCCGGTGGAGCGACGGCACGGAGATGGTTACTCTCGACTACTCTCACCTCACCAGCGTGCTGTGGGGGGTGTGCAAGGGCTTCCAGGCCCGGCTGGACGAGGTGGAAGCCTGGCAGGCCCAGCGGGGGCCGAAGAACAAGTAGAAAAAAAACTGGTTTTAAGGCCTGTTCAGGCCTCCTCGTTCTCAAGGAACCTTGATCGAGCTCCTTTTTGGGGCAACAAAGCTGTTTTTTAAATGGAGGCGCTGAGGGACCTGGCCGACGACTTCAACGTGCGGGACCCGCGGAAGCTGTACCAACTCGCACGGCAGCGCGACCTCGACGTGACGCAGGCCATGGCCTTCGAGGCGCTGAAGGCCGACGTGGGCCGGCAGGTGCAGGCGCCCCGGCCGCGCGCGCTGGGCAAGTCGGCCGCCGAGGGGCCGAACGACCGGCTGCAGGGCCGACCTCATCGACTTCAGCCAGAACACGCGGGGGAAGACGAAGTACGGCCTGGTGGTGATGGACGTCTTCACCCGGGAGGCCGCCGTGGAACCTCTGCAGAACAAGAACGCCGAGACGGTGGGCCGGGCCACCAAGCGCGCCGCGCGGGAGCTGACGGGGGACGACGGGAACTTCGTGGTCACGACAGACCTGGGCAACGAGTTCGCCACGCTGGACCGGGAGCTGCCCGAAGCCGTGCACCGGACGAAGCGGCCCGAGGACCGCAACGCCATCGCCGTGGTGGACCGGGGCATCCAGACGCTGAAGAAGGACCTGGCCACGAGGGTGGCGCGCAAGGGCGGGCAGTGGAGCGACCACTTCGAGCGGGCGGCCGGGGCCTACAACGCGCGGCCCCACGAGACGGTGCACGGCGCGCCCGAGGACGTGGAGAAGCAGCCGGCCACGGAGTTCAGGGTCCTCCAAGACAACGCCGACAAGTTCCAGCACAACAAGGACCTCACCGAGCGGCGCGTGAAGGCGGTGGAGGACGCGGGCGCCTTCCGAGCGCCGACGAACGCGGCGAGGAGCTTCAACCCTCAGTACGGCGACGTGCAGCGGCTGGGGGCCGTGGACTCCATGACCGTCCGCAGCACGGAGGGCCGGGAGACCCTGCTGAAGCTGGCGCTGCCGGCGCCGCAGGGCAGCGGCAACGCGGCGGGCCGGCTGACGAGACGGGGCAGGCCGGCGGCTGTGAGGCAGCTGGACGACTTCCTGGGGCCTCCGAGGCCCAGGACCCTCGACTAGCTTTTTTTTCAAAAACTGGTTTTTTGAGGCACTTCCGGGGAAGCTTGAAGCAAGCCCCTTTTGGCGCAAAAAAAAAACTTTGATCACACTCAAGTTGGAATTGCCTGATCCTGATCGAGCGAAAAAACTGGGAGAAAAAAAGGTTTCGAGGCATTGCGCAGGCTGGGGGGGAACTCCCGGAGCCTGCTCAGCTCCTTTTTTTGGGTTAGGGTTTGGGGTCCTCGGGAAACCAACGGGTTGGGCGAACCAATCAAACCAGCGGGGGCTGGCATGGGCAACCCGTGCAAAACCGTGCAAAAGCTATTAGTCTAGGGTGTATATTCATATACGGCCTGGACTAATAGCTTTTTTTCAGCGCAAAACCGTGCAAAACGAGCTATTAGTCCCGTCCGTACATCTATGTACGGACGGGACTAATAGCATTTTGTGGCGCAAAACCGTGCGAAAAAAGCTATTCCTCCAGGGTCTATATTGACTTGAGAAGGAGACACGAAAGGTAGCGGGGGGGTGCGGGGCAGTGGCTGATGGGGGTGCCAAGAGCGGAGTGGACACGTATTGGTGACACGGGTTTTGTGGAAGTCGAAGGACAAGAGGGAAAATGACAGAAAGTTGTGTCATATGGGATGTATGCGGGCTTTTCGGTTGAAAATGAAAGGGTTGCAGGGACGGAGCGCACAAGCGACATCGGCGCGCCTTTTGTTGGTTCGCAGCGTTGTTCACGGATGTGGCAGACAGCACACAGGTGCACACATGTGGCAGTATCCGGATGCATCACGGGCAGAGCAGGGTTCGGTTGAAAGTCTGGCACCGAGTTGTCGCGCGGCTTCTGCGCAACCAGCATGGATCGGCACGGCTCGACCCCTGCGGCTGTGCGGCCAGGCGAAGCGCAGGGCAGAAAGAAGTGCAGTTGTGGCTGAACCACTTGTGCGAACGCAGGGCTCGAAATTAGAGTGCCGAGGGCTGAAGCCGCCGGCATGAGTGCTGAATTTGATTTTTGGCTGTTTTTCACGCGCGCTGGGGCAATAGTGGCTGCACGACAGACTCATAGAGGGCGTGAAGGCCCCGCGCACGTGTGTCTTCGGCAAGACCGCGTAGCGTGGCTTCTTGGATGGCGTGCAAGCGTGAAATTTCGGCTTGGACACTGGCAGGTGGCCCGCCGCTGCACTGCGCTGGAGAAGGCAGCCTAAAGAGCAATAAGTGATCCAAGTGAGTGACTCGACTGAGGAGGACATACAGGGCCATCCAAAATTCTTCCCGCGGCATCTTTGGCGGCGCGGCGAGGTCGGCTATCAGGCCTGGCACGGTGGCGCCTTGAAGCCCGTACGCAGTGAATGCAACGCAATTCGTGAAGGGGAGCTGCGTGCGTGCAACAGTTGCAGGCTGGAAGTCTGTTTCGTTAGCTCCGGGGCCGAAGCGCCACGACCTTGTTCTGGGGCTGATGAAGAACGCACCGGGCCCCAACGTAGGGTCTTTGATCCATGTTGCGCCAGGCACGCGCACAACCAAGCCAGCGGGGCAAGATGCTAGCACAAATGGCGACAGGGATGGATCATGCGATCCGAGGACTTGCCCTTCGCTTGGGATGATATCGACAAGCGTGACGCGGCAGCCACGGACGAGCCCCAGGTCGTCACAAAGCTTCTCTTCCAGAAGCAGCTCGCAGCCGAGCCAAAGGAAGAGGAAGCCGGGCAAGTTTTTGGTAGCGCTGAGGCTATGCACAGCAAGACATCGATGCGCAAAGGAAGGATCCCTCGCCAGCACGCCGTCATCACCGCGGATGATGTCTGACGCCGGCAAAATGCAAAGGCGCCTGCCGGCGCTGGCAGCGAGCGCGTGTGCACGCGCAGGGGTCAAGGCAGCACGCACGGCGTGGCGCAGGACGCCAAGGACGGCAGTAGGCGCAGCAAATCTTTCGTGGCGAAGACGCGCATCGTCTTTGCGCAGCACGCGGCTTTGCAAGAGACGCCACTGCTGCTCGGAAAGTCCGCTTGGGCTGGTGCGGAGAGTGGCGATGATGTCAGCCAGGTCTCCGCGGCACCGGTGGCTGTAATCGAGGCAAATGCACTTCGTGAATTGCGTCCAGACAGCGCGACCTCGCAGCGCCGGCATCCGATGCGATCGCCAGCGCTGCCGTGTGTCGGAATCATAGTGGCCCGGGGGCTCGACGGGGTCTGCAAGGCTGGTGGCAAGCACAGGAGGGAGCTGAAGGAAGTCTCCAGAGGAATGCACGCTGAGACCCCCCCATGGAACGTGTGGAGAGTCTCGGACTTGGCGCGCCCGATACTCTGCCACGCCCATGGTTTCCGCCGGCACCATGGAGCATTCATCTAGAAACAGCATCCAGACGTAAAGCCAGTCTGCGAGGAGCTGCTCCTTTCGCTGTCCAAGGGATTTGTTGCGGGCAGAAAGGCCTTCTAAAGGAATTGCGAGGCAGCTGTGCAGTGTGCGGCCATTGACAAGGCGCGCGGCACTGTGAGTTGGCGCAGCGGTTCGTGTGGCGCGCGGCAAAAATGTTTGTGTCAGCTCTTGCATGAGGCGCAGGGTGTGGGTTTTCCCCGTGCCCGGACCGCCTAAAAGGATGGTATACTGCGTGGGGGGTGGACCGATGGTTCGCATGGCTTGATGCGGTGCGTGCAAAAGAAGCATTGCGGCTTGCTTGTGGTTGATGGTATTATCCGGTTTGTTGCAACGCCCTTCAGCAAACCAGGTGGTTACAGTAGTGAAGACATCGGCGGCGCGAAGAGGGAGCTGGCGTGCATCACTAGCAGTTAGCGCTTGCTCAGATTCCCACGCGGCAACCACAGCATCCCAGTTGAGCTCCCCGCGCCGCAGAGCGTTGGCAGGAGCACGAATTGGTACAGCGGCCTCTGGAGCGGGCCTGGGCAGCACGGCTTGGAAGAGACTGGCTGGAGCGTGCGTCGCCAGGAAGCTGTCGCGGTACGGGTCAGGGATGGAACGGGTCGAGTTCAAGGCTCCGCGGCTCATGTTGGAGACATCGTGCCAAGTCAAGACGGGAACGGCCCTGGGCACAAATTCGGGCAGTTGCTCTGCTTCGGCTGAGTCCTCCACTACGTCAGGCGGTGCCAAATCTGGGTCATCGTCTGTGTCGCTTGGCTGCTCGAAGGGTGCCCGGTTGGCGGGGCGACTGGGGTCGATTGGCGGGAGTTCGATCGAATCTTCGCATCCGGCAGCGGCATCCGGGTTGACCCGCAAAGCCGCGGCGTTGGTGTCAACAGGCGCGCCGGTTAAGTTGCGGGCGTTCTGAAGAATGTGCGCTGCACGCTGGGTCCAATAACGAGGCGAGAAGGGTTGGCCACGGCAGGGTAAGGGCGCTTCAGGGGAAGGAGCAGGCAGGCAGAGAGAGAGCTCGTACTCAGCAAGGGCAGTAGCCCAGGAGGAGGCAGGGAGCGAAGTGTCGCGGGCCACAGGAGGGAGCAGGTCGCGTAAATCAGGTCTGCGCCAAGGTTTCAAGAGCAGGAGCATGACTTGCGCAAACCTGTCCACGTCCGCAGACGGGTCCGGTAGACTACTGCCAATGAAGCGTGGAACTGCCCATGGGGTGTGCAGTGCGACCACTTGGACGCAGGAGGAGGCTAAGGGGTGTTGGCAATCAAAGGGCACGACTGCGGCGTCATCTGGGACATCTCGCCTGCGAACGCGTCGCACACCGGCAACATAAAAATACAAGGGCCAGGCAGCAAGATCAGGGCCGCGGCAGAGGTAGTCCGTGGACTGCGGCACAAGAGGAACTGGCCGGACTGGGCCGGATGTTCCTGGGTGTGTTGGGTCCGGACCTGCGGTGGCTGGCAGCAACACCACGTTGCTAGGGCTGCTAGCAGCTTGATCCTCAGGCTGCAGCAGGGCAGCTGCTTGGCGCAGCAGATCGGTGAGGAAGAGTGGAACGAAAGTGTGCGACTTGTACGCTTCAGGCTGGCGCAAAAGGAACTGCACCATTTCGGGCATGCTTTTGTGGACTCGCTTTTGGCACGCGCTGATCATGCGATTGAATACTTTGGAAGCATGCTGGAGACTGGGCAGCGGGTCTGGAAGGTCGCGGAGCTCAGCTTCGAGGGTCGCTTGGCCCGATTGCAAAAGCAGCCAGAGGTTGGTGAGTTGCGGTTGCACTTTGCTGGTGTAAGCTGTGATGTAAAAGGCCGTGCTGCGCACGCTGCCGAGCATGAACTGCAAGAATGTATCGTAGTCGTTTGGGAGGTCAGCAGGTGGACCCCGCAAGAGAATGCTGACGTCGTGGTTGGACTTTGTGGCGGCTAGAATGGCGAGGTTAATTTTGGTGAAGTATGGATGGTGACGCTCTGGCGCGAGCAGGCCACGAGTAGGAGGGGTGGTCCCAATGGTGCAGCCAGTCGGCTGCAACGCTGCTCCGTGCGTTCTTCGCCACGCGCGCGGATGCGCTGCGTCACTAACGTGGCGCCAGTGCCAGAAGCCCAAGCGGCAGAAGCGAATGCGGCCAAGCCAGCCTTTCCAGCAGGTGCGTGGCCTGCACGCGTGCAGCGCGCACTGAACTGCAGTGTGCCGCACGTCATAGAGGAGCATAGCAGTCCAATCGCTGGCAGCTGGGGAGGACTCGTGCGTTGCAAGATAATCTCGTGGCCAAGGGAGGCAAGCCGGTCGCGTTGCGGCCAGGTCAGCGAAGGGATCGTACCAGCATCCGCTTGCGGATTGCTCAGCCTCGAGTGCGCGTGCCGGATCAGCGGCAAACCAATGTTTTGCCGCAGAGGAGACAAAGTCATGGCAGGCAGGGCCCAAGGCCTGGCGGTGTGCGTGTGAGAATGGCAATGGCTGAAGGGCACGAAGAGCATCGCGGGCAGCAGGCATGGCCGGCTTCCAAGGAACACTGTTGCAGTGTTGCAGCCCATGCCATAAGGGCCTGGCGCAATGCGGGCAAGTTTTGCTGGAAGCGCGAGAGCACTTCCTGCGGGCCGGAGGCACCGTGCAAGTGAACCAACATATGCAAATGCAAGCTGCCGCGGAGCTGCGGCTCTGTCACGCCGTAGAATGCAGCCACGGGGCCGAAGACGCCCTCATGAGCGGTGGCCACCGGGAGGTTGAGGTCCCAAGGGCACGATGGAAGGCCCGGGTGGCTGCAACAGGGTCGGCAGCGACAAGGCGTGGCAGGTCAGCTTCTCGCAACGCAGCGCACAGGTACTCGTCCATACGTGGCAATGGCAGCTCCCACTGTTGCATGTTAAGCATTTGCATCTTAAAGGTCAATGGATGCCGCGTGTCGCAAGGATTCAGTGTGATGAAAAGGCACGGAAAGCCGAAATAAAGCTGCAAGGCATTGATTTCGTGGCGCATGGCATGGCGAGCACCGTCGGTGCAGGGCACCTGGGCAGTGACGAGACGCAACGTGCGCAGCAAGTTTTTCATTTGGGCGGAGACGTGGGGGTGGGACAATGCCTGCGGCACGCCACCGTGCTCGCCAAGCGTCTCGTACACGGCAGCAAAATCCACACTGCGGAGGCTTTGCAAGTCTTGCACCGTTCGTTGGAATGTTGGACTGCTCAGTTTGGCACGCACTGCTCTCATGAGGGCACGGCGATGCAGGACGGCAAAAACAACAGCAATGAAGGAGTGACCCAAGCGCCACGGATATTGTTCGGAGGTACGATCTTCTCTGGAGAGCAGCATGCGTGCCCGATCACGGTCTGGTAAGTGCACCGTCCGAGTTGTCTGCTCAGTCGGCTCGCCGTAGGGGAAGAGATGCGGGAAGCAGAAGGTCCAGTACGCAGGATCAAAAGCACTTAGCGGCACGGTTCCGTGAGGAACAACAGCAAAAACGTTTGCGTCTTGCACAGCGTCGGTGTGGGTCATGTCGGCCGCTGCTGGAGCAAGGAGGGACGTAGTAGCCGCTACAGCAGTACTGACGACAAAGTCTTGCAAGGGTCCACCGGGAGCTTCCGCGAGCGTAGCCGCAGCGTCCTCGACTGCGGTCAATGCATGTTGCCATCGTGCAAGGGGATGAGTTGCCTCACCTTCAGTATCGAGCACAGCTGCGCTGAGAACACGCACATCCGCCGTCTCGCGGGAAAGGGCAGGCGCACACACAGCTTCAGCCGGGCCTTCGTGAGCAGTCGGTGCATCTTCTGGCGGCAGCGGGCGCGCGGCTTGGAGCAGCGCTGCAGGCACGGCTTCCTGGGGCAGTGTTTCCAATGCTTCTTCATCCAAGGCTACAGGAGCGTAGAAAGGGTTATGTTTTTGCAGCCAAAGCAGCGCAGCTCTGACGCGAGCTTGGCGCACTATGAATTCGGGGATGTGGCGCAAGGAGTTGGCATCTTCCGGGGGGAAGAAGACGCTCAGCATTTCTGCTACAGAAGCAGCCGAGCGAGGGAGTGCATGGACGAGCTGCGCTGCATCCTGGGGGAAGCTTATCACATTTCCGAGGAGCGCGCGTTGCCGCGCCTCAGGCGGTCCTTTGGCGGGGAGGGATTTCAATTTGACAACGGTAAAGCCGCGGGCGATGAAAAGCAGCTCTGCCTCCCTGTAGCTTAGGCGGTGCTGGCAGATGCAGATTTCCATTCGCCAATCCCACTCCTGGTAAACGCGGCGCGCGGCATCGCCACGCGATTACACAAGCATGGCACAGGCAAACTGGCAAGGAGCGGCCACAGTCGGCTGCAGCTTCTGTCCACGCGTCAACAGCTGCAGGGCTTGGCAGGAAGAGAATCCAGCGATTTGTAGGCAGGGGCTGCAGAGGAATGTTCGCAATTGCAGGAGCGGGGACCGACGCGCGGCTCAAGGCTTCTGGCTGCAGTCCAACAAAGTCACACGGCAATCCGAGAGGCAACAAGGCTGTATATCTGGCACAGTAGGCGCCAACAGAGAGGAGGTCGTGCAGGCCGGCTAAGTCAAAGGTGCCATCACGGAGGTCAAAAGTGGCTGAGCCGTGCATATCTGGCACGGTCGCGCAGGAAGCACAAGGCGTGACAGTCTTGACTAGTGTGGCGGCCAAGGTGTCTCGATAAGACGCTAGGGTCCGTCGCAAGAGGCGCGGGTCTGCCGGGGTCGGAAAGCGAGTGGCCAGGGATGCACGAAGGAGGGCTGGATAGGTGCATAAATCGCATTGGTGGTGCGTCCGCAAGTGGTCCTGGAAATCGCTGGAGTCGGAGAAGGAGGAAGAGCAGAAGCGGCAGAGCCAGGGCAAGGAAGGCTCAGGGCAAGATCGTGGCGCTGGGTCTCTGTGCTCATCAGCATCGTAGGCGCGTGGCTCGACGGCTGCAGGGGCTGATGCGTGGGAGTGGCCGTCGGGATGGAAAGGCTGGCCAGGGAGGTCACGTGGACTGAGCCACCGAGTTCGGAAAGCATGCCAAGCTTGCGGCATGCCGTCGGCAGTAGGAGGTTGCACTTGGAGGGGAGCCAATTCCAAGGCAGCATTGAAGGCAACAGTCGCTGGCACAGTGCAAGACATAGTGTGAAGCACAAGCTTGACGGACGGCGCGCCAGGGCGGTCGGCAATTTGAGCTAACAGGGCCATCCACAGGGCACGGAAAGCAGCTATCGGCAAGGAGCCAGACGCGATTGCGGGAGTTTGGCGGAGCCGTTCCCAGAGGAGCTCTGCTGGCTCTGCGGGCAAGTCCTGCGGCAAGCAGAATAGGGTGCCTGCATAGCGAATAGCCGGATTGCGGCGACTGCCGACCAAGGTCACGGACCGGAAAAATGCGCGAATGTCGGCCACTGGGCGCGTTCGAGCACGGCATGGCTCAGTGCATAGGAAACGTTCGACGCGCAAGGTGGCTTCAAGAAAGAGGCCAGATGGCACGTTAACGCGAATTGTGTTTCGAGCGTAGGCTCGGGACAGCACACATGTGGCAGTATCCGGATGTCGCATGGGCAGAGCCAAATCAAGCTCGAACGCATCACAAATTGCTGCCCACTGAGCAGGCGTCCAAGCGCCTTGGATGTAGCACGGATCGGCTTGAATTCTGGCATACAGTTCTCGTGCGGCCTCTGCGCAGTCAGCATGGATTGGCACAGCGCGCCTTCCGCGACCGTATGCTAAGGCAAAGCGCATGGCGGAAACAACTGCAGCTGTGGACGAGCCACGTCTACGTGTGCAGGGCTCCAAATCACGGTGGTGGAACTGAGGGGCTCAGGCTTGAAACCGCTGGAATCTGTGTGTTGAACGTGGTCTAGAAACACACGTCTGACGGGAGTTTCCTTGTCAATGTTAAACAAGCGTGTGAATATTCTGCTTGGGCCGAGGCTAGATGGTACAGCGCAGCAGCTGCGGGATGGGTTCAGCGGTACAGAGTTGGACTTAAGTTGCAGGGTTTGCCAACGGACAGACACGAAGTGTTTCACGTGTTGAGGCCACAGGGTAGCAAGCCTGGAAAGATGGAAAAGGTGGGCTGCCAATGAACTGGTTGTCGAGTTGGGAAAGGATAATGTTTTGGGAGTGGTTCCTCGGACTGGCAGGGTCTCCGTAGAAATTCCCAGTACAGGATCATTACGGCCAAGCGTTGGCTGACAATCAGTTTGTACTCTGTGCTCTGGATTTGTGGTTAGGGGCACACGACAGCACAACGGGATAGTGCTTTGACAATAATTGTACACCAGGTGCGCAACAGGTTCCCCGACGTAAATAAAGGCTAGGGATCCAAGAAACACTCGTGCGCTGAAAAGGGTGGGAAACATGTGGGGGAGCAAGTAGCTCGTTCTCGGCTTTGGTTGGGTTGCCGGGCCTCATGGCTTGTTGTCTCCTCGAAAGTAGCCTGTTGGAAAGCCTGGAGGCCTATTCGCAATCCGTAAGCCGCATAATCCTTCTGATGTTTGTCATCTTCTGAATCGCAAGTTGCGCTTGAAACTTTGGTCAAGACCTGATGTTGGAGCATGAGAAAGCCGTGTAATCCATAATTCAGAAGGCGCAAGCCGCATAATTTGCTTCCGCAAACCGCTAATCAGTGGGGATTAGGTTTGGAACAAACCGGCAAAGCACGGATCCCCACCCGCAGCCCACGCTTTTTCTCAGTCAGCTCTGGATGGTCTGGCTCCTGCGCGCCTGCTGCAGCATGCCGGGGACGGGGAGGGAGCTAATGTAGTGGGAGGGGGGAACGACAGGCGCATGTAAAGGGCAATGAAAAAGAAACCGTTTCCGGAAAGGAGTCCTCTTGGTTCTGAGAAAGTGATGCTTTCCTAGGGGTCCTTAGGTTGTTACCAGGCTCCAAATTGGGCACGCCCAAGCCCGGGAAAGGTATTGTGAAATGCAAAGAAACATGTCATCATCATCCCTATCATCATTGTCCTCTTCATCAGCGTGGCGATGCAAAAAGGAAAAGGAAACCAAAAGGAAAACCACCAACATTTGGAGGTCCAAATCCTAAAAAAGACACACCCATACAATGGGGTGATGGATTCTGCATGCAGTTTACGTTCCAATGGGGAGCCAAAATGGAAGCCCATGGAGCACACGAGAAATCGTTCGGCCTCCTTCTGGTCACGTGCCTCAAATGGCTCATCCTTCCTCGCGAGATACAAAGACAACCTTGTCTTCGCAGGTGGATGCCCTGAATATTGCAAGTAAACCAACCATAACCAGAAAACCATGGAAACTTACGGTAAACTAGATGGCTTCCTTGTGCCCATACTTGCAACATTTAGGGCATCCACCGTAGCAGATGGAGAGTTGCACAAACGAAAACGCCAGTGTGGCTGATCCAATGAAGTCACCATGGGCAGGGCTTTTACACGGCATACTGGGATGCGGACCAATCTGCAATCTTTGGCCGCTCCTTCCCGCAGATCTTTTTGCAAACCTGCCAGATAACTCATCAAATGAAGAGCTTAATCCGTGGGCACCGCTGCTAACAAAAGTGAGGTCGCTGTCATGTCCGAAAGCTTTCTTGAGAAATACAAAATTCACCGATTCCCTACAAAGCACATTGGGTGTGTATTGGTTTGATGGTACAACCAAAAGTTGAAAACCGAAGCCATTTTGGGGGTCCTCGCCCTCAGCCCCAAAACGGCTGCCAAAAAGCTCCCAGCGCAACAAAAAAGGTTGGCACAAGGCTCCAAACTCGACACGCCGAAACCCTCCCAAATAGGGAAAAATCCGGGCCCGTCCCCAAGGGCCCGGATTAGCGTCATGATGATTGTGAAGTGACTGGAGATGCAAAGGATGCGTGGACGTCATTATCAGTATGCCTCCTGGTGATGCTGAAGATGTTGGGGAAAAATCCGGGCCCTTCCCCAAGGGCCCGGATGAGGGTCCATGAATTCCCACGAATATGGGCGTGTTCATTGTTGGAGTTGGCACCCCTCTTGTTGGTTTTAAAGGAAACCAAAAGGAAAACCACCAACATTTGGAGGTCCAAATCCTAAAAAAGACACACCCATACGATGGGGTGATGGATTCTGCATGCAGTTTACGTTCCAATGGGGAGCCAAAATGGAAGCCCATGGAGCACACGAGAAATCGCTCGGCCTCCTTCTGGTCACGTGCCTCAAATGGCTCATCCTTCCTCACGAGATACAAATACAACCTTGTCTTCGCAGGTGGATGCCCTGAATATTGCAAGTAAACCAACCATAACCAGAAAACCATGGAAACTTACGGTAAAGTAGATGGCTTCCTTGTGCCCATACTTGCAATATTTAGGGCATCCACCGTAGCAAATGGAGAGTCGCACAAACGAAAACGCCAGTGTGGCTGATCCAATGAAGTCACCATGGGCACGGCTTTTACACGGCATACTGGGATGCGGACCAATCTGCAATCTTTGGCCGCTCCTTCCCGCAGATCTTTTTGCAAACCTGCCAGATAACTCATCAAATGAAGAGCTTAATCTGTGGGCACCGCTGCTAACACAAGTGAGGTCGCTGTCATGTCCGAAAGCTTTCTCGAGAAATACAAAATTCACCGATTCCCTACAAAGCACATTGGGTGTGTATTTGTTTGATGGTACCCCTTTTTGGTTGGTTTTAAAGGGAAACCAAAAGTTGCAAACCGAAGCCATTTTGGGGGGTCCGAATCCTAAAAAAGACGAGCCACCCATTGCCTAGGCCAAGCTCGGCAAGAAGCAAGCTGGAGAGGTTCCCATTCCCAGCCCGGCCTTTGGACAATGGTACATTCACTCTTGCAGTAGCCGATGTCAGCCTGGCGGCCAAATACGTGCCCCAAACCCATCGGCGCTCTTTCACAAAGTGCACTTGCGAGATGATTATGTTGCGGCCTCGTGCGGCGCAATGCGACATATCATGTCTTTGGCGCAAACGAGCGCCCAGCGTCGGTGAGCCCACAGACAGTATTTTTTGGAGGACGTGAGAGACTTGGCTGCGGACACAGCGCTCACATGGCTTGAGACGAAACTGAGGGCCAGAGTAGCATGCCACGTCCTTCACAAAGTAGCAAGCGGCTACGGATGTTGTCAGTGGCTCATCCAAAAGAGCCTATCGTGCTGCTCAGCAAGCACTCGAGGTCCCCAGAATGTACCTGAAAAACATGCAAAACGTATTTGAGATGCCTTTGTGGTTTGGTTTTGCTTCTTCGGCCAAGTGCTTTCATAACCAGTCCCGACAGCGATTGGCTCTGAGGGTCCCCGCAAACCAAGCTAGTCAGCTCACAAGCTCTCAGCCAAGTAGTCCTTAGTGCGGAATTTGTTTTGGTTGACACTGTTCAGGGCGAGAAACTTTCATGTTATCTAATGAGATCAAGTTGGTCAAGCCGCGAAAGGACCACTCTTGAGCCTCGAAATGATTCTCGTAACGAAAACCGGGACGCTCGTACTTTGAGAGGTCCCCATGCTCTCAGCTCGGCTCAGCTCAGCATCATTCTCGCTACAGGCGTCGCGGACATGATGCCAAACACTGCTGCAGCCGCCCCGCTGAGGCTCGCCGTGGTCTGCGGGCGTTTGTTTCTCCCGCAGAAAGTATCCCAGAGGAAACAGGGAAACTCAGCAGAGGGCACCGCCTCTGAGCCGAACCCGGGCTCGTCTAAGTTCCGCAGTTTTACTTTACAGGGCCGTCCTTTTGCCTCTTGTCTTTGCGGTCCATACCTCCAACAGCAATCTGGAAGCACTTTGGGGGAGGGTGACATATACTTGTTTCCAATTGCCTACACGCTCTCCCAATCAGGTATACCATCAAAAAAAGGACAGCCCTGCTTTGCAAGAACTGAGAACCGTGCGTTGTGGGAGCGGCCATGGTGCTCATCATCGTCGTCAAGGTGCGTGGTGGTTTCTGTGATAGTGGTTGTAGTGGCCTGGGATGGCAAAGCAATGAGCGTCAGTTGGGCGCATCAAATCGTTCTACGTTATTCCAAAAGAATAAAATTGTGAATTGTCATGTCGTCCATATTAAAAAAATATAGCCGCGTGTCAAAGGCTCAACTTCTCCAGACGGTGAGCCCTGGTATATTGTCACTTTCAGACAACAGTGTCAGTCAGCTTTCGGGCAAACCAAAAACTAAAACCAGTCACAAAAGTTGGCGATTCATCCAAAGTCACTCGAAAGCACGCCTGCGGATTTTTCCCTATGTTGGTGCCAAGTTTACTCATCCTAAGCCTATCGAAAGAACGTTTGCAAGGGCCCGGATTTCTCGCTACGTAGGCGCCAAATTGATTCATCCAAAGTCTATCGAAAGCACGCCTGTATGTTGCCCCTTGGGGAAGGGCCCAGATTTCATACACGCAGGACAGCAGGAAACAGGATCCACAGCGATGCCAGCGGCATCCAAATAAACTTGCTGCTGAGGATCCATGGGAGGCGGATCAGGCCACTGCCAAGGCTGCTTATTAAACCGCCGCGGGTTGGCTATGATCCCGGATTCGGCCTGAGGAGAGGCCGAGGCTAAGCGAGACACCGGTGACGGGCGCACCTTGCCTGCATGCGCGCCCATGTCTACTATGAGCGGCCGAGAAAGCATGCAGGTGTGAACAAATGCGACGTCGCGTGTGCGTGTGCCTCTGCGCGTGTGGCTGTGCGTGTGTGCGTGCGAGCACGGTTGGGCATGGGGGGGGGGGGGGGGGGAGGGGAATATGCGCATCACGCATGCTGTCGCAAGCCAAGGAGCTGCCTTCATAACTTGAACGGTTTTACAAACAGACCGCTGGACTTCTTGAACTCCGATGGCGGGAAGTGGTACTCTCCTCAGCAATATGGAGCCAGAATAATCACTTGGCCCTATGAATAAAACCTCCAATTCCAAGTCCGCCTATACTACTTTTAGATTAGCCAATACTAAATGCAATACTAAAGTGGCCGACTACTTGCCTAGCCCGAGATTAGTCTTATTAGGAGTACCATGGAGCCAATACTTAAACACAATTCGGCCGCATTGACAAAGAACTCATGCTTGCACCGGCTGCCAAACATAGCACAATTAAGTTATGCTCTGTCAGCGAGAATCCGCCCTGCAAAGTCGGACAAAGTAGAATGCGACCAACTAAGCTATAGCCCGCTACAGCCCAGCAGTCACCGGCAACAAGCAGAAAGGGACAGCTCACGCGTGCTCTTGCCCGCCTGATGCCACCAGTGGGGTGCTCGACCAGGACTGCCGTAGGCAGCATGTCTTGCACAAGAGACGTGAGCTCGTGTAGCTTCTTGAAGCGACAGCTGCCCTGCACAAAATGGCATAGGCTGAAGCGAAACTCGCAGCGTGAACCTTTGAAAACGTATGTTTCGACACGTGCTGGACCATAACGTTCGCTGCAAGTTTTGGAGCACGCTAAGGGCCGAAACAACCCCAAGCCAGCCGAAAAATTTTGTTAGCAGCAAGTCATCATGAGCCGCTCGGGAATATTGCAATAGTCTTGGTTGCATACGACAACTCGGCAAGAAATCAAAGCAAGAAAGCTGGCGCCCAATGCTCAAGCCTTCATCATATATAAATACTCTTCGGTGTTTGTGCCCATCCCCGGGCGTTGAACCGGACGCATGTACTCAGTCTCGCTCAGCAGGCCGGCGCCGGCAGCTGTCTCCAGCAAGGACGTGGCCCTGGGCTTCCCGGATATGGCCGGATATGGCTAGGCTGAAACCGGTCGAAACGCGCCCAAGGATCAAAGCAAAACCTCCCTACATTACAGGAAGCAACGCGCAATGACAAGGACAGTTTTCGCAAAGCAAGACGGAAAACAAGCGAGCCGATGCTTCCTGCCCACGCGGCGACTTGAATCTGGCACCCCGAGCGTCTATAACCCCGTCGACCCGCCCAACACTCCAACTTCTCCACAGTCCACAAAGCTGTTTCCGTAGTGCTCACAGACGCTTTCGCCAGCCCTAACTTTATCAGCCCAGGCGCACGAACTCGCCCACTCCGCGAATCTGCTGCGCTTTCAGCTCGAGCTCCTCCGCCCTCAAATCTCCCTCAAAGAGGCGAGCATACCTCGAACACACGCTGCTGCGCGGCTAAATTATTCTGATCACAAAGGCCGATTAAAATATTGTCAGACATTGTTCTCCTATACCTATACGTGCCTATACCGCCCTTACACTGCTTATACCCAAATTCCAAGTGTCCACCTCCAATAACCTTATTATATCCGCTTACATCTGTCTAGTGCCTTGGGCGGGCGCCAGCAATGCCTGGATCGGTGGAGAGACACGCTTGCAGAAACATTGGCTTTCAAGACAATCCTGCTGCATGCGCGGCCAACGTAAGACTACGCAGCCCCAAGCCAGATCGGCACAGTTAGAGTCATTGAAGCCAATGGAAGTCAAATTGCTCCTGATACTCGTCCGACTCCTTAGACTGAAGATGGCTCGCGATGGCTCGAGGGGGCCGTGATCGAGCAACCTCTTGGTTTGGGGAATGAAGCCACTACCCAAAATGAAAAACATGCCAGCCCCAAACACAGCAAATATGCGCACGTATGTGCACGCACGTTCCCTAGTTTGTCTGAGCGGCCATGCACTCCAAAAGGCGACTGGCTCGCTGGTAGCCGTGCATGGGCATCAGCTCCCTCATCTCCAAAGTCACCTCCGTGCTATGCCCAGGAGGAACCTTGGCAGCAATGAGCAAACGTGAATTGACAAAATTTTGGCAGGACCTAACACTAGCAAGCGCCAGATGTACTCAACGCATCAGGCAAAGCTCAAATCAAAAGGCTCGGTAAACTAAAATGTCAGCTGACAACAGCCAAGAGGCCCAATAGGTTTGCCTGAAATGCTCTCGGCTAGCTCGTGAGAACCCCACTTTGTAGCGACCGTGCCACTCCTTAGCTTACCAAAGTACTGCGTCACGCAAACAAGCAAAGCGGAAAGGAACAACTAGCCACAACTAGCTCTGTCAAGCCCGTCACAAACTGCACAAGCGGCCACTAATAAGCCAGCCAGCGCGAGCCGGCGCAGCAACGTAAGGGTTTGACAGCTCTCTTGCCATCTCTTACAAGACCGAGCCCGCCCGAGCCCGCTGCCCTCGCCTGAATCTCCGGCGCTCTGGTGACGGCTTGCAAGTACACAGCGTGCGGCTGCTCCGCTTTGGACAGTCCACGAATCCAGCTCTGGTCGGGAAGCTGCACTGGGTGAAGTTGAAGCAGGGTCAGCAATTGCCGAATGCTGACCTCAACTGCCAGGTTGGCCAAAGCCGCTTGACTTGAACCACACACACGTACTGACTTGCCGGCCTTTGACGAAGTGCGCCTGGAGGAAAGCGGCTGCCCTGGACTGCTCCACTGTAGTTGCCAACTGTACCTTTGGAGTGCGAAAGTCCAGGAATCGCTTCAGCTGCGATACCGTGAGGCTGCCGCTTGCAAATCCGTGTAGCTTCAGGCTCAGCAAGCTCTCGCTGCTCTTGCCCTGCAGCGCCCGAGCGACGATGTAGAGGGCGACCAATGACGCCAGCACCTCATTGTGGTGCCGCTTGCCTGACATCTTCCGCGCCGTCTCCATGCTGAACAAGGGAGGCTTTGCTTGCCGTTGCCGCTCCCGCGTCTTTTTTCGGAAATTGTCAAACGCAGCACGTGACTGGAACTGCTGAAGTCCTCTCCGAGCGAGAGTTTTGTTCAAGGCGTGGAACTTCTCATCAGACATGTTATCGTGCTTTTCCGGCGCCACCTGACATGCTTGTCAACACTGCTGAAATTGTAAATGCTATCCTTCTTGGAAAGTCTGATGTTGCCCGAAAGCTGCCTTCGCCAGCCATCCCCGAAACCACCAAGAAATACAACAAAGCATAGACAATCCTTCTCGCCACTCGTGTTGCCAAGCCACTTTCTTCACAATCTTGTCTACCTTCGCAACCTCAGCTGAACTCCGCTTCTTGGGCTTGACCTTCTTCGCCATTGTCCTCGGATTCCCGGAAAGCGACAAAAACCTGTACAACTCACACGTGGCGCAAACCAAAAAACACATGCTCACCAAAAATGACAAGTATCCTTCAACACCATGAGGGTAAACAAAAGTGACCCATGCTGTCTTCTGGCGAAAGAAAAGTTGGGTCAGAAATAGAGGAGTCACCTAACCCATAAGTTGTGTCAAATTGTCGTGGGGCCATTCAGGTCAGCCCAATGTTTCCACCAATAAACAAAGGACAATAGAGTCTTTCGCTGCTGACGAAGTTCAAGGAAGAAATTAGCCCTGGGCTACCTGCTGTGATGTTCCTGAACCAACCAGAAAAAAGCGTCATGCACCCTCGCAATTCCCTTAACAAATTTGCCATGGCCGCAACATTCGAGAGTAAATTCCATGTTTATGGGTAGTTTGAGTGCCGTTTGTTGTTGCTGTTGTTGCTGTTGTTGTGGCTGTTGTTGTTCTTGTTGTTGTTGTTGCAGTTGTCAGTCCGGACATGTAGAGAGAGCGCTTTTCTGCATCGGGCCTGATGTGTGTGACGATACGCAGGATCGGTGACGACACGCGCAGTTGGTCGAACAATCTAGTCCTGCAGCACACTGTGGCTAAAAGTGACCTTGTGCCTACTTCACTGCTTGCTTCTGCAATCGTGACCCAATTAAAGGGGTCTTGACCCAGATAACCACATTCAGCATGCAACCTGGCAGAAACAAATGCCCGGCAAACAAAGAATTCAGTGTTGGATCCGGTAAAAGCCGGCTGCCCTTGAACATTGGGCTTTCCTCGTCTTTCATCAAATAAGAATCCACAAGAGAGCAGTTGTGAAAAGCTCTCCTAGAAAGCTATCTGGACAAGCGAGCTTCCTTTTTTCGAGGCAAGCGCGCAAAACAGGTACAGCTGGTCTTGCGGGAAGCTTTCTGTATTGAACCCAACTTGAGTGAAGGAACGGCCGAGTGTCAAAGCAAATGGCAGTGCGCGAACTCAACGCCCACGTGGCCGTCCTGTTCAGACGAATGCCCGCAAGGCCAAGGCAAGTGCATGAGACCTTGTTTGGACTCCTGCGCGTCCGCGGAGGATGCCGGAGCAGCTCAAGTCAGCGGCGAGAGGAGCTGCGGGGTGAGACCGAACCCGGTGAGGAGAGCATCAAATCCATCCGGCATGGGGCCGTAAACTTGCACGCGCAGGGGCATGGTGTCAAAGACCTGGAAGATCTGATCCCAAATAGGCGAGCGCTTGCGAGTATTTCACCCAGCGGCCGCCCTCGCCACGTTGGACAGCACGGGATCCGATGAAAAACCCCCCTCCTCAGACAGAGCAGCAGGTCACAGAAGGCACGGTAACGGCGGAAGGGAAAGCGGTGAGGGGATGCTAGGCAGCCAAGCAGCCGAAGAAGTCCGATGGCACGTGCGCGAGCTTCGCGTTCAAGTGGAACGTGCGATTGTGAAACTCGATCGCGACCACGTGGGTGTTGGGCCGGGTGTCCTGAGGGGGGTGTACAGCAGTAGCAGGCAAGCAAGTTAGCACGTGTCCAGCCTCCGCAGTGGAGCCGCCCATGGGAAAGACAGCAGGAGCGCCGGGCGCAGAGGCCAGGTCTTGAGCGCGATGCTGGTCATGTTGCCAGGCGAGACGAGCGCAGGATTCATCTGAGGGTGCGCGGCAGTCGTGACATGCATCTGCGGCAGGTTGGTGCCAAGGCTCGTCAAGTTGTGGAAGTGCACCTGGGCAGGAAAACAGACGGTACAGCGGCAGTTGCGTGCAGCGAAGGCCCGGGTGGTTACAAGCGAAAAGAACGAAGACACGGAGCCTCGGCCCGGGCAGTTGCGAAGACGGCGTCCTCCAGGCGCGAGAGCAGGTAGTTCTCGATGAGGTTGAGAAGCTGGTTGAGCCCCTCCAAGCCCCCGCCGACCCAGGCAGCTTTGGTCCACTGCGGAGCACCGCCGACAAAGAAGAGCATCATGTTCGTGAGCTTCAGCGGTTGTCTCTCTTGAGGAACGCCTCCCAGGCCGTGCGATGCCCATACTCAAGCTGGCGACACCGCCAGATCAAGACGTGACAAGCCCCCTCAAATCCGTCGGCCACCATGGACGCGTCCTTGCCATAAGGCGCCACCAGGATCTCCAGCTTGAGCTCGTGGCTGCCCGTGCCAGACGGCCTCTTCTGCGGCGGGGAGAGCGCCGGGTCCTGAGGCGCCAAGAGTGCGGCAAGTGTTGCCCACGGAACAGCAGGCCTGCGCAGCAGTCGACGGCGGAGAAGCCTGCGCGGAGAACAGAGCACTGAAAACTGCAGGCAGCTCGGGAAGCTAGAGCAAAGTCGTAACGCTAGAGGAGAACATCCCGCCTGGACGGGCTGAGGCAAGCGAGGCGGCGCGGTCTGCCAGCAAGCACTGTACGACACAGGATTCGGGCGGTGAAACGGGGAGGTCGGCCCGTAATCCCGCCTGGATGGGGCCTGACGGACAAGGCGGCTTCTCCTGCAGCGCAGGAGTGGGCCCGGGGCAGCGCTGGAGGCTTGGCCCATTTTGCAACAGGAAATAATCCCTTCCCCCAAAAACAGAAATCCCGGGCCCGGGAACAGGGCTAGGCCGAGCAGTCTCGCCTGGGCGAGCTCAGGCACACGCGGCGGCGTGACCTGCCAGGAAGCATTTGGGACACAAGCCAGAGGCCGAATAAAAAAAGGTAGCGTGAGACAGCAGGCCTGCGACGCAGTCGACGGCAGAGAAGCCTGCGCGGAGAGCGGAGCACAGTACACTGCATGGCGGCTCGCGAAGCTAAAGCAAAGTCGTAGCGCAAGAGGAGGACATCCCGCCTGGAGGGGCTCAGGCAAGCGAGGCGGCGCGGCCTGCCAGGAAGCGCTGGACGACACACGACTCGGGCGGTGAAACGGGGAGGTCGGCATGGCCTGCGTGATGGATGGCATAGAGGCGGCAGCCTGCGAGAACAGAGGCAGAGTGCGACAGGAGCACATGCAATGAAAAGAGCGAGAAACGTCTTCCTGTTGGATCCAAGCGGGCACACGATTGCAGTTGACTTCCCAGCTAGAAAACAGAGCTGGCACCGCGTCCGGAGACAGCAACCATCTGATGTGACGAAACAACTCCCGCCTGGATGGGGTCTGGCGGACAAGGCGGCACCTCCTGCAGCGCAGGAGCGGGCCCGGGGCAGCGCTGGAGGCTTTGCACACTTTGCAGCAGGAAATAAGCGAGTCGCAGCGCGACAGGAGCACATCCCGCCTGGACAGGGCGAGGCAGAGCAGCCGGCGCGACCTGGCCGCAAGCAGGTGGGCGGCGCACGACTGAAGCGGAGTTGGCCACGTAGCCGGCAAGGAAGGAAACAGAAAGTAAGCAACCGCTGCAAGCGTGAAAGGAAGAAGTCACGGGAGCACCTCCCGCCTGGGCGGGCTCAGGCACACGCGGCGGCGTGACCTGCCAGGAAGCATGTGGGACACAGACCCAATAAAAAAGGGCAGCAAGTGTGAGACGGACACGGAACAGGAGGCCTGCGAAGCAGGCGGTGGCAGAGAAGCCTGCGCGGAGAGCGAAGCACAGCACACTGCATGGCAACTCGGAAAGCCAGAGCAAAGTCGTGGTGCAAGAGGAGGACATCCCGCCTGGACGGGCTCAGGAAAACGAGGCGGCGCGGCCTGCCAGGAAGCGCTGGACGACCCATGAATTGGGGCGGTGAAACGGACAGGTCGGCATGGCCTGCGTGATGGATGTCATAGAGGCGGCAGCCTGCGAGAACACACACGGAGCAAAAAAAGTTTTCCAGCCGGCGTGACGTGTCGAGGTTAGAGGACACAGGATTGCAGCAGCCGGTTCCCTACACAGCCAACAGCAGGTGTGACGCAACAGACCCCGCCTGGACGGGTTCTGGCGGATAAGGCAGCGCCTCCTGCTCCGGGGAACGTCTGCAGACCCCGAGGCAACAGGAAATAAGCGAGTCGCAGCGCGACAGGAGCACATCCCAAGAGGGATCTGGGAGCACCTATCCTTGACAGCCGACATCTGCCGTGACGAAGGGAACCCCGCCTGGACGGGCGCAGGCGGGCAAGGTGGCTTGTCCTGCAGTGCAGGAGTGGGTTGAGAGCAGTACTGCACCCCCCGTGGCTGCGACTTAGGAACGACGTGAGAGATGCACTGCCAGGCCTTTGGACTGGGGCGTGATTTGCGTTTCGCCTAAGCGTTGCAGCACGCAGCGTGAAACACGTGGCGCGCTGAGAGCAGGACAGGGGTCTTCGCCTAAGGAAGCCCAGGGCAAGGCGAACCGTGGCAGGCGCATGCGTGCAATGAAGGCAGAGAGAGGTCTTCCGAAAAATCCTGCGTCTAGGCGCGTTAGCATAGCTGTCTACTGTCTACTGCTAGGCGGGCAACATGTCCAAGACAAGAAATGCGCAATTCAACCGCGGGGCCCCGGCGCGCGGCTTGCGTGCAACTGGCTTTGCGTCAGGAGCCTGAGATGCTGCCGAAGGAATGTGAACGGCTGCGAAGGCTAGCCTTTGCACGGGGAGAAATGAGAGGAGCACATCCCGCCTGGGCGGGCTTGGGCGGACTCTGTTGCGTCACCTGGCATGGAGCCGCTGATCGGCAGGCCACGGAACGAAGCAATACACACGGGAACAAAACTAGTGCTTTCACGCAGAACGAAGCCGCAGCTCGGACTGCCTGGTGGGGCTCGGACGGAGAAGGCTGTGCGACCTGGCAAGTCGCAGCTGGCAGACACAAGATGGCAGCAGACTTGCCAGCTACATGACGGATCTGGGACTGTTTGCTGGGAACCCAAAATTTGGCATGAACAAGCAGAGCCGGCCTGGACGGGCTCAGGTGGACAAGGCGGCGCAGCCTGATCGGATGCATTTTGCGGCGAAACGGGGTCCGAGGCGAAGATGTCCCCAGGGACCCTGCTAATGAAACCGAAGACGCGGGCACCTGCGACGGAGGCACCGTCGGAGGAACAGAACAAAGCCAGAGCGTGAGCGGGGCACAACCTACCTCCATTCTCCATGGCTTTGACTACGGCATTCAACTGATTCGCGGCCTTGCGCGCTGCCTTGTTAGTCCCTTTGGTCGGCCTGGGGCAGTCCTTGGCACTTGGAAACATCCTATTGTACTGACGTTCCTCATACTCAAGCTTGAAACCATCGCCTTCGGCGGGGATTTCATGAACATGAGCATTGGTGTCGAATGACACTCCAATTGGGTTGATCGGCTTTGCGAACATGGCGTACCTGGTGCAGACTGCAGCGGCTTTGGCCTTGGGCTTAGGCTTAGGTGAATTTGCACGCTTCTTAGCCGCAGGATTTGCATTGGCCTCGCTGCTCGATGCCGCGGCGGCAGATTTGCCGCCCGTGGAGGCATGGCTAAACTTGCATTTATCACCTCTCGTGCACTTCCCTTGGGCAAAGAAAGAACACGGTGCTTTCTCTCCTTTACCGCCTTTGGGGGAACTTGGCCTGCCGCGGGTCGCGGAGCGTCCTCGCGGCTCCTTGCGGTGCGCGTAAGGGCAGTTTGCCCCCCTCGTGCACGAGCCCTTCTGGAAGTCAAAACAGTACTTCTCCTCGGTGTCCTTCGGCTTAGGTGCGCTCTTTTTCTTGGGGTCCCTCTTTTCAGGAGCGGCAGCACCAGCCTTGGGCGTCGGGGCTTTACTGGCATTGACCTTGGACACGCGCTCTCGGTTCTCGCGAAGCCTATCCCTCTCGATTAGATCCCTCATGCAACGCATTAGGAAATCGTACGATTTATTGGGATCATCATCACGGCAACGATCATATGTGTCGATGTCGTACCGCAACAGATGGCAGCTTCTCACTTGGCGAAGCAAGATGTCTTTCAACACCTTTTCTTCCGGCGGCTTTTTCATGCCGGCGATCACGGAATCCCAAGCATTCAGGAAACGCTTGAGATCGATGATTCCTTCGCCGTGTCGCGAGACACGCAACAGGTCCTCCAAGGAGTAGAGGTTTCCGGCTTCTTCACTGGTCTTGAAATATTGGTCAAACATAAACAAGACCTGCCTTCCTCTCATGGCCTTTCCCTCCTTGGCACATTCTTCCTTTGCTGTTAGGATTCGCTGAGCCAGATCGCCTTTCGCTGAACGCGTGAGCGCTGCGAGAATCTTCGTGTCTAGGGTCACGAATTTTCCCGGTTCGCCGAGCTCCTCCAACAGCTTCTTCTTGTCCTCGCGATCAGACCAGACTTCCATGATCCAAGGCCAAGCCTCGTCTGGACGGTCAGATGCAGCGCGGACATCCTCACGAACCGATGTTTTCCATTCACGGTACGTTTCAGGAGTTGGCATCTCCTTGAATCGCAACGTCTCGCTTTCGCGGGTTCTGGGCTTTTCATCGTTCGTGTGGCCTTTTACTAACTTCATCAACATTTTGGCGAATGCTTCTTGGCCGAGGTTAGGCCCAAGGCCATCACCTTCGTCTTCATCACCATCGCCATCGCCATCATCATCAGGTGGCGGACCGCCGGGAGGCTTACCACCCTGCTTGCGGTCAGTTGACATTGGCCCCTGAGAGAATTGCAGGGGTGGGACCGGTGCACTTGTTTTCACCGGGGATCGGCTGCTACCTGATGGCTTTTCAGCTGGTCCTTGCGGATCGCGAGCATCTGCGGGCAGTGCTTCGCATTCGGCAGTTGGAATCACGCTAGGGGTATATTCATCCCCGTAACCGTCATAGGTAACAAGCGACCTCAACTTTTCCTTTGCATATTGAAACGGATGGGTCAACGGGTCCAACATTGACCTTTGGGACCGAGCTGACTTCATGTCGTCGGTCATCAACTCTGGTGAATCCTCTCGGGTATCACCTACCCCTTTGGGCTTCGATCCATCCTCGCGGAGGTCGTGTTGCTTCTGATACTTCTTCAGCTCATCAAGCTCGTCCTGCAGAAGCCCGTTTTGGTGTGCCATCATGTCAACCGTTCTGGCGTGTGTAGCCTCGACACGGGCTGTGTCATCGGCATGCTTGGCAGCTTGCTCATGGAGGAGCTGCTGGGCTTCAGCCAGGGTGGATTCGATGGCTTGCCTAAACTCAGTTGTTTTGCGTCCCATTTCCGCTTCATGCAATGCTTGGGCATTTTCCTCACACTTGGCTTATCCTAGCTTCAGCGAAGTTCACTTCTTGCATGAACTCATCGCTCACTCGCTGTTCGTATTCACGAATCCTATGCGACTGGGCTTGCACACATTCAGCGTAGTGTGCATGCAGCTGATTCTGTGCGGCACGGAGCTCCTCACGGTTTTCCGCTTGCAAATGCGTTACAGCTGCTTGATGCAGGGCTTCGGCTTCAGACCTAATGGCTGCGTCATTCCCAAAAGCAAAGATTGCGGTATTGTACAGTTGAAGGGAATTCATCAGGGTGCGGTTGTATTGCGCATTAGCGCTTGATGCGAACATTCGCACACCGCCGCCGGTGGCGTTGCCGGAGCTAGCTCCGGCAGCATCCACAGACATGCTGGATCCATCAACTGGCACAAGGGAACCGTCCATTGCTTAGAGCTAGGGGCCTACGGCTGATAACCTATAGATTCAAGGGTTACCGGTTTCGGGCCCAAAAGGAAACAACAAACCGTCCAAGTGCGCTGCTCGCACATTTTCACGCTTGAACAGCCACACTGCGGATGCAACGGATGTAAAACCCCAAACTGACCGATCAAATTCTTCACCAAGAAGGAGCGCCACGCACAGCTGATCCGCCTGCTGGGCGGGCTGCTGGCGCGCGAGCCGGAGGCGCCTTTCACCCGCCTCTTTCTCTTCTACGATCGGGGCGCGGAGAGCAGCGCGTTGCCCTGCGTGGCGGAGCACTGGTCCGAGCCCGTGCGCGCCGTGTCCCGCTGCGCCTAGAGTCAGGCAGTTTTCTGGGAGACCGGGGCAAATGCCGGGCAGGTGGTGGATGTGGTCTGCCTAAAACATGCAAAATCGGGCCCAGTTGGGCGAGCCAGTATCGAAACGGAGTTGGGCGAACCAGTAAAAAAAAATCCGAAACCCCTCCAGACCCGTTGGGCGAACCAGTACTTAAAAAAAATCCGAAACCCCTCCAGACCCGTTGGGCGAACCAGTACTTAAAAAAACGAATTTCGGGCCCGTTGGGCGAACCAGTATCGAAACGGAGTTGGGCGAACCAGTATCAAAAACGGAGTTGGGCGGACGAGCCCGGCGGGTTGGGTGGACCAAGCCCAACCCGTTGGGTGTCAAAAACTCAACAAAAACGCCCGCTGCAACTCTTCGTCGTTTTTTGACGACAGGTGGCAGCACCAAAAAACTGGCAACATCTTCACTTTTTTCGACGCCGGCGCCGGCCCCAGCCAGCTGAAGGTTGGGACAGCTGAGACAATCCTGAGACAGGGGGTGAGACACCTGAGACACCTGGACACCCACTAAACGTCGAACAGAAGTGTCTCAAACGTGTCTCAGACCTGTCTCAGCAATAACAAGACAGCCAGCCAAAGATTGAGACATCCACCAAACCGCGAACAGGAGTGTCTCAGGTGTCTCAATCTTTGGCTGGCTGTCTTGTTATTGCTGAGACAGGTCTGAGACGTTTAGTGGGTGTCTCAGGTGTCTCAGGTGTCTCACCCCCCTTTCCCAGGATTGCCTCAGCTCTCCCAACCTTCGGCTGGATGTGGTCTGCCTAAAAAAGAGATCCAAAAACATGCAAAATCGGGCGCAGTTGGGCGAGCCAGTATCAAAACGGAGTTGGGCGAACCAGTATCAAAAGCGGGTTGGGCGAACCAGTATCAAGCCCCAGCGGGTTGGGTGAACCAAGCCCAACCCGCTGGGTGTCAGAAACTCAACAAAAAAGGCCCGCTGCCACTCTTAGCTAGTTTCGGCGTTGGATGGCAGCGCCCAAAAACTGGCAAAATCTTCACATTTTTTTTCGACGCTGGCACCGGCCCATCCAGCCGAACATTGCCCCGGCCCAGGGAGATCCGTATGACCGTATGACCGTATGATCCGTATGATCCGTATGATTCGTATGACTCGGGCTGAGGCTTCAATGCCAGGCTTGCCGAGTCATACGAATCATACGGATCATACGGATCATACGGATCATACGGATCATACGGATCATACGGTCACGGCTCGGCACTTCGGGAGTACCAACCAGGTAACCTGTCTGGCATTGAAGCCTCGGCACCTGCCTGGCATAGAAGCCTCCTGCCAAGCTAGAATCGGGCCCAGTTGGGCGGGCCAGTATCAAACCTGAACGGGTTGGGCGGACCAGTACTAAGCCAAACCCGGGGCCAGACGATGACTCACATGAGCGGTCTACTAAGGGTCGTTGGGCGAACCAGTACCTAAGTGCCTGCTCGGCACATTTACCTACAAGTGCCTGTTCGGCACTGTGCCTGCTCGGCACGTCCTACAGTGCCTGTTCGGCACTCCTAAGTGCCTGCTCGGCACGTCCTACAGTGCCTGCTCGGCACTCCTAAGTGCCTGCTCGGCACTCCTAAGTGCCTGCTCGGCACTGCCCAAAAAAATCCCGCCCCCCCAGCACCAGACCCCGCAGCTGCTTTGCCAGGATGACCTCACATGCACGGCAGCCTGACAAGAAAAAAACTGTGGGGGGAGGGCTGTTTGGGGGTGAACCACATGCCGATTCCAAGCAAAACCATCCAACACCATGCAAAACCATGTCATGCAAAAACCATGCAAAAATCGTGCAAAACGAGCTATTCCTCCAGTCCGTACATACATGTACACCCTGGAGTAATAGCATTTTTTCAGCGCAAAACCGTGCGAAACAAGCTCCCGATCATACGGGCACGTATACCCGGGGAGAATGCGCGGCCGAGCAAAAAAAACTGGCCCCGTAAAAAAAGAATGGCAAGTTGGGCGAGACAACGACAGCAGATCACGGAGGCCGCGGACGGCGGCGCCCGGGCTCGCACGGGGGCGGATGGTGCCGTCGTGCTGAACCTGCGGCGCGGCCCGGGGGCCTACGCGCTGCTCTCGCGCGCGGACGGGCAGCTGACCCGGGCGGGCCAGCACTACTACTCCCACCTGGGCCTGCGGCCTCCCAGCAAGGACTTCGACTACAACCAGCCCCTCATCCGCGAGGGGCCCAACGACTACATCCTGCTGCGCAACGGGCAGAAGAAGCTCGCGCGCTCCCTGCAGGGCGGAGAGCACCGGCTGACCAAGCTGGGCAAGGGCTTCTTCCGCGACAAGTACTACGAGTACCTGGTCCACGTGCCGGTGATCATCCGGGGCAGGCGGCGCAGCGGGCGGAACGCGGGCGCGGGCTACGAGCGCAGGGACTGGCTGCCGGTGAACGAGCTGGGCGGGGCCATGACGAGGCACCCGGCGCACCTCACGGAGGAGCAGGTGGCGCAGCGGGTGAAACAACAAGTGGAGGCCTCGCTAGACCCGGGCGGCCCCATCCTGCAGCTCTCGGACGAGACCTACTTCCTTGACCTACTTCCTTGACCCTGAGGGGCACTGGGTGGTCAGCACCCAGAGCACGCAATATCGGAACTCCAGGACCGAGGTGGAGACGCTCCTGCGCCAGCGCATGAGGGGCCTGAGGAGCGTGAGCTTCCAGCTGCCCTGCGAGGAGGACGTGCTGCAGAGCGCCTTCGAGGACAAGCCGCTCTGCGTGCCCCGGCAGCTGGCCGAGCTGCTGCAGCTGAGCGTGGAGGAGGTGCTCCGCGCAGAACCTGGGGCTGGCGGCCGACCACTGGGTGCGCAGGTACGTGCGCGGCGGCAGCGCGCAAAAGCTGGACTGGCTGGTGGTGGAGGAGATCACGCAGCTGGACATGGCGCTCTGGGCCGACCTGGCCTGCGTGGGGCTGAACGCAGACGTGAAGTTGTTGCTGCTGGGAGACTTCCGGCAGTTGCCGGCCGTGCTGGACTCCTGGGCCGGGCGGCCCATCAGCGCGCCGTTGGAGCACAGCCAACTCATCCGCGACCTGGCCGGCGGGCACAGGCACGAGCTGACCCCGGCATCTTCAACTTCGTGAAGTGGCTGCGGGTCGGCGAGGAGGCGTGCCCCACGCTGCATGGAGCAGGCCAAGGCGAGGCTGAAGGAGCTCTACCCCTCCAAGCCCGGGTGGCCAGACACCACGCTGGTCATCAGCCACAGCAAGCGCATGGCCGTCAACGCAGCGGCGAACCGGGCCCTGGCGCCGGAGGCCTCAAAGCTGCTCCAATTGGAGACACAAGTCATCCACATAGATTTGGGGTGTTATGAGACCCAAAATGGGTGTGATAAATCTATAACACAAGGGTGCCACGAATCGGTAACACATGGATTTGCCAAACTGCAACACCCCAAAACAGCCCGCAGAGCATGAGGGTGTGGCCGGGGCTGCGCCTCATTGGGGCCGGCGGAAAGATACCCAAGGGCGTCTTTGTGGCCGTGGCGGAAGTGGAGCCGGACGGAGTGAGGCTGGACAACGGCATGCGGCTGAAGAACCAGGAGCTGCTGCGGGCCACCCGGCCGAGCCACGCAGTGACCTACGCCAGCTGCCAGGGCCTCACCCTCCACAACCGCGTCCGCCTGGACCTGGAGTCCTGCCACCTCACGCTGCGCCACCCTGCTCCGAGCTGCTGGAGGCGGCCTAGAACGGGCAGCACGGCGCCTCCAGGGGCTCCAGCATGAGGTGGCGCACCTCAAAGAGCACGCCCCACTGGCTGCCCATCAGCCACACGTGCCGGGCCTCCACAAGCGCGCGGCCCTTGCGGCGCGTGGGCGCGGCACGCGGTTGCCGGCCGGGTCCCAGAAGAGGCAGCGCTCCAAGTCAATCTTGCACTTGACGTGCTTGCCCTTGGCGCTCACCTTGACGGCGCGCTGCAGCTGGCTCCGCTTCTTACTCCGCGCAGCTCAATTCCTGCCCGGACGGCGAGTTGGGTGGCGTTCTTTTTTGCTGCCAGGCACGGTCTTGCCAAGGCCGGCATGCAGCTGAAGTATATGGGCAGTAACGGTTCCGGAAAGCTAGCCTGGCCTCAGCATTGTCGCTCTGCCAAGTAGCTTCCAGGTGGACCTATCAAGCTGCAAATCGGCCCAATCAGTTGGACGGTGGCAGCTGCAGCCGCCGCACGCAGCTCGGGGGCAGTGGCTGCCGTGCGAAGGAACTCCGAACAGTCGTTCAACTTGCTTGCCACCGCATTGCGCAACCCGCAGGAGTAGGGTGGACTAGCAGGCATTTGGTGCAGAATTGCCTGAGCCTCCTGCGCTGCGCTCACAGCCACAGGCACCGTCGCCGGAGCCACGCTATCGTCCACAGGGGCCGTGTCAGGCAGCTCGCTGAGCATCACGGGGGCGGCCAACCGGAATCAGCACGTTGACCATCAACAACACGGCCAACGCCGGGAACTTCACCACGGTGGGCGACGTGTCCACGGGCACGCTGACGGCCTCGGGCGCAGCAACCGCGGCGAGCTTTGCAGCCACCGGAGCGCTCACGGGCGCCACGCTGACCATCGCCGGGCGGCCTCCGCGGGCCCGCTGGACTGCGAGAGCCTGGACTGCACCTTCACGGCCACGAGCGGCGGAGTGTCGACAGGCAGCGTGGTCTGCGGCGACGTGACGAGCTCGGGCACGGTCTCCGCGCCGCAGCTCTTCGCCTCCAACACGCTCACCGTGACCAACACCTCCGACTTCTCGGACGATCTCTTCCTGACGAAGAACTGGGCGGGCTGGAGCAAGCTGCAAGTGTCCAACAACAGCGCGGCCCCCGACAGCGGCCCGGAGCTGCGGCTGCTGGGCAACCAGAGCGCCAGGGTCTTCCTGGAGCGGGACGGTGGGACGCACCAGTGCGAGCTCATCATGATCAACGACGAGGCTCTGGTGCAGACGAAGAGCCTCTCGACGCAGCTGTCCTTGACCACGAACCAGAGGAACCCCGGCTGCCTTGTGATCGCGGGCAACACGGGCAACGTGGTACACGAGCTTCACGAATTTGTCGGACAGCAGGGTGAAGACGGAGATGCCGAGGCCGACGTGGCAGAGCTCCAGCAGCTGTTCGACTCCGTGGAGCGTGACCGTGCGGCACCAGGAACCCAGCACCCCAGCAATGCAATCCTGTTGCCGGCGCAGGATTGACGGAGACGCAACCCAAGGCTCACATGCAGCCAAGAGAATTCTAACCCAACCAACCTTCTGCTCTAAGTCACCGTTGCGCTTGTGGGCACGCCCGCGAAGATCCGCGGGCTCCGCGGGCTCCGCGGGCTCCGCAAGCTTCTGCTGCGGCTATACCGGCTTGCCGCGTCGTACCGACGACGCGGCGAGGCGCTCGGGCTATGTGGGTTGCGCAGGTGCCCTGGCCAAGGGGTCTGCTCCTCGTCCTCGATCTTTACCTCCACCATCTCATCCGAAGACTCCTGCCCCGGCACTTCGGGCTCTGGCAGCGGGGGCGGCACCGCCGCTGGCTTTGCCGCGGCCTTGGCTGCTAGCTGCAGGTCCCGCGGCCGCATTGGCCGCTGCAGATGCCGCTAGCACTGCGTCAGCTGGCGACGTCGTCTCATCTGACGCTCGTTGCCGCGCCCAGGGCGGCCGCAGGCTCACCGCTGGCGGAGCAGCCTTGCCTGCAGCCGCGGCTGGCGCCACCGCCGCGCCCTCCCCCGCCGCCGGAACCGCGGCGTTCACCGCTGGCGCAGCCACCGCCGCCGGCGGCCCGGCTACCGCTGCTGTCGCGGGCGTGGCCGCGGCTGCCGCCGGGCTTCCTCCATTGCCAAAGCAACTGAAGGCGTCCGTGAAACAGCGCTTTAAGCCCGGGCAACTTAAACTTCCGAGACGCACAGAATGCGACTAGGACCCGTTTTGCCTGCATATTGAAGCAAGCCGAAAAGCCTTGTCAAAAGTGCAAGCAGAAGGACTGCAGCCCCCGCGCAACGCCACCAAATTTTCGCAGAATCCACATTTGCTGAATGATAACCTCTGAGGATGCGCTGTGAGCTGTTTTAATTTCACAAACAACAGAGCTCTCTCTGTAGAGGGCGTTTTCCAAATGGTTTATATTCTACCTGAGAGCCTCCTAACACTCGTCCGTCCAGCATTTGACCTCGTTCTGCGAAGGATTCGAAGTCTAAAACGCTGCGTGGAGGCGTGAGGCTGCAAAATAGAGACCCCTAGATATGCTTGCAATTTGGCTCCAGGTTGCATTTCAAGCGAGCCAACCTTTGCAGGGCTAAGAAAAACAAAAAAAAAAAGAAAAAAGGGGTCCAAAAAAAAGGGGTCTCCGAAAAAAAGGGAAAAGGGGTTTCCTTTGGCAAAGCTTGACATCGCTTGAAATGCAACCTGGAGCCAAATTGCAGCGCATATCTAGGGGTCTCTATTTTGCAGCCACACGCCTGCACGCAGCGTTTTAGACTTCGAATCCTTCGCAGGACGAGGTCAAATGCTGGACGGACGAGTGCTAGAAGCCTCTCAGGTAGAATATAAACCATTTGGAAAACGCCCTCTACAGAGAGAGCTAGCGCGCCACATTCATGCCGCGCCACCTGCCTGGCATTGAAGCCTCCACCACCTGCCTAATTGCTTCAACATGTCGGGTTGACATGTTGAGGCATAGCCTCCTGGCCGCGCCTGCCCGCATTGAAGCCGCGCCAAGCCGCTGAACCCCCACTCTCACCCGCGTCCTTGCTATATGTGCTATATGTGCTATATCTTACACGCCAAGCCGCGAACCTCCACTCTCCCCCGCTTCCTTGCTATATGTGCTATATGTGCTATATCTTACACGCCAAGCCGCTGAACCCCCACTCTCCCCCGCGTCCTTGCTATATGTACTATATGTGCTATATGTTCTGTACGCGCGAAATCTGTACTATATGTGCTATATAGGGCCATATAGCACATATAGTACATATAGCATGGAACCCGGGGAGAGTGGATGTTCAGTGGCTTGCCTTGTGAGATATAGTACATATAGTACATATAGCATGGAACCCGGGGAGAGTGGATGTTCAGTGGCTTGCCTTGTGAGATATAGCACATATAGCACGTATAGCATGGAACCCGGGGAGAGTGGAGGTTCAGCGGGTTGGCGCTCCGTACGCGCCGCATTTTGCATGGTTTTTGCATGGTTTTTGCATGTGGAACAGCTTGTTTTTTGCATGGTTTTGGCATGACATGGTTTTGGCATGAAATGATTTTGCATGACATGATTTTGCATGACATGATTTTGCATGACATGATTTTGCATGGCATGATTTTGCATGGTTTTTGCACGTTTTTTCGCACGGTGTTGCATGTTGCACGTCTTTTCGCATGACATGTGCATGTGGCTCAACCCCGTGCCCCTCCCCCTGTTTTTTTCCTGTCAGGCCGCCGTACGTAGGTACATCCTGGAGCTGGAGAACTCCGAGGCAGGGCGGTGCCGAGCGGGCACTAGTAACTAAATGTGCCGAGCGGGCACGTGCCGAGCGGGCACTAGTAACTAAATGTGCCGAGCGGGCACGTGCCGAGCAGGCACAGTGCCGAGCTGGCACTCGTAACTAAATGTGCCGAGCTGGCACTAGACGTGCCGAGCTGGCACTAGTAAGTAGATGTGCCGAGCGGGCACTTGTAGGTAGGCACAGTGCCGAGCAGGCACAGTGCCGAGCTGGCACAGTGCCGAGCTGGCACTAGATGCGCCGAGCTGGCACAGTGCCGAGCTGGCACTAGATGTGCCGAGCGGGCACGTGCCGAGCTGGCACCGTAGGAGCGCCAAGCAGGCGCAGCTTTGAAGCAGGCGTGGAGGCCACTGTGAAAGTTGAGTGGCTCGCCCAACCTCGTTTGATGGCTCGCCCAAGTACGGGTTCGCCCAAGTACTGGCTCGCCCAACGGTCCCCTTAGTACTGGCTCGCCCAACCTCGTTTGATGGCTCGCCCAACTGGTTCGCCCAAGTACTGGCTCGCCCAACGGTCCCCTTAGTACTGGCTCGCCCAACCTCGTTTGATGGCTCGCCCAACTGGTTCGCCCAACTACGGGTTCGCCCAAGTACGGGTTCGCCCAACCCCTTAGTACTGGCTCGCCCAACTGGCTCGCCCAAGTACGGGTTCAGCGGCAAGTCCGAGTGCGCAAGACGTTCGTGTCGTCATTGAAGAGTTCGATACAGTGGAGGACAAAATCCTCCACTGCCAGAAACCAGCTCCGCGGTTTCGGTCCGGCTTCACTCTGGTGCGGCCCTGGTGCGGGCCTGCCGTCAATCCTGTCGCGGGCACAGGATTGCCACACTCAATCCTGGCGTGGGCGCAGGATTGCCCCACTCAATCCTGGCGTGGGCACAGGATTGTCCCTTCAATCCTGCTGTGGCAACAGGATTGCTCTCCCCAATCCTGTGCTGACAGCAGGAATGCCCCGGTGCATCACGAGCAGCTCGGACCAACAAGGCCATCCGAGAGCGCCGACAGCTCGCGGAGGTCTTCGGCGTCGTCGGCTCCGAGCCGGGAAGTCGCAGAAAGACGCGGCCGATGATTTGAGTGATGTTGCGGAATCCTACAAGGGCATGTCGGAGAAAATCCGACATGCTCTGTTGCGAGTTCCAGGCCGAAAGGCTTACGACATACTCCTGCCCGGCATCGGAGCCCGGCCGCGCCTGCCCGGCATAGAAGCCTCCTGCCGAGCCCACGCCAAGGTCGAGATTCTTCCCAGCAAAAAAAATGTCGAGGTTGTCGGCTTAGACGACAACCGTGAAAAAATTTTTCCAGTTGTCCTGTGGGGGGACAACTGCCTTCGGCGAACCTGCCCGGCAGAGCCGCGCCAGCCCGCCGACATGGAGGGCACGCAGCTGATGTCTCGCACCAACTACGAAGCAGTGTCCGGTTTTGCCGGCCACTGGCTCCATCGTGCGCAGGTCTCGCTTTTGACCGGCGAAAACGGTCAAATCGAGTGTCAGATCAAGTGAGTCACATTGTAGCCGCGCTACTTCCGAAAATACCCTGGTGCGGGCCTGGTGCGGGCCCTCTCTACAGAGAGAGGTAGAGGTCTTGGTGAACTTTGCTGAAGGAGCTCAAACGGTGAGCTCCTTCAAATTCGCAGGTTGGGTGTTGCGCTGGCGTTCGCCTGAAATTTGCAGATTCTCACTGTTTGAGAAACTGCTGAAAAGTCTTCTAAGGTGTGTCGGAAAAAAACACACATGCCCCGTTACAAATTCCACGCCAACGTGCGGGCCTGGTGCGGGCCTGGTGCGGGCCTGGTGCGGGCCTGGTGCGGGCCTGGTGCGGGCCTGGTGCGGGCCTGGAGGGGTTGTTGTGTCAAACACACCAACCCCGAATCACAAGGATTACAAGGAAACTTCTCCGAACGGCCGGAATGCCACTCCAAGACCGAAGCCGCGGAGCCGGCCTCGCTCCAAGACCGAAGCCGCGGAGCCGGCCTCGCTTTGCGGAATAGCTACTGGACTAAGGCGGCGAGAACATATGTAAACATGTTTGAAGGACCTGTCACCGGCAACATCCCGGAGGTCCTGGACAACGGAGAGGTGACTGACGGCACGCACGTCACCGCAGGGCAGCTGGCCCTCGCTCTGACGCCGTACGCTCAAGAAACGGACCTGGCGGTGAACACGGCAGCCGCCGGCAACAACGCGGCGGCCATCCAGTCCCTGGACGACAGAGTCACCGCGGAGCTGGCCTCAAAGCTGGACAGCAGCGCGCTGGCGCCGGCGATTGCGCCCCTGGCCACGGCGGCGGCCCTGGCCACCACGGACGGCCAGGTGGCCGCGCACGGAAGCAGCTCGCTGACCACGGGCCTCTCCAACAAGGCAGACCAGTCGGCCTTCGACGTGCTGGAGGGCGTGGTGGCCACCAAGAGCACCCCGGACGGCGTGGACCTGAAGCTGTCCAACTACAGCACCACGGCGGCCATGAACGGTTCCATCGCCTCGGCCTACAACGCCACGCTGGCCACGGTGGCCGCCAACTACGGCCTCAAGACGGTGGTGGACCAGCACTCCCTGGACATAGCGGCGAGGATCACGCCGCTGGAGGTGGACACCAAGGTGCCAACGCTCTCCTGGGGGCCGTCACCGCCGCGGCGCTGGCCTCCGAGCTCGCGAGCCGAGACGCCTCCATCTCGGGGCTGCAGGCCTCCAAGGCGGACGCCAGCGCGCTGACCGCGTACGCGCTGCAGTCGGCCGTCGACACTTCCTCCGAGGTGGACTCTAAGATAGCGGCGGCCCTCCTGGGCGCAGTCACCACGGCAGCCCTGGACGCCGCCCTCCTCGGCAAGGCGGACGCCGGCGCGCTGGCCGCCCTGCTCTCCACGGTGGACGGACTGGACACGCCGCTGGAGGTAGACACCAAAATAGCAAATGCGCTGCTGGGCCTCGCCACCGAGGCCTTCGTCGCAGCGCAGCTTGCTAGCCGGGACGCCAGCATCACGGCGCTCCAGGCCTCCAAGGCCGACGCGGCGCTGCTGGCCTCGTACGCCACGATCGCCGCGCTCTCCGCCAGCGAGACCGCGCTCCAGAGCGCCCTCGACGCAATCCTCGCGGAGCTCGCCGCCCTGCAGCTTTCCGGTGGCGGAGTTGTTAACGCGCCGGCCTGGGCGGGCTTCACAACTTGGGAGCTCCTTCGCGGAAGCAACGTCGTTCGCAACCTGCATTTCGTGGCTCCTCTCTCTGCTGCGCTGGCCAACGGCGACGACACGCTGAGCATCACGGCAGACTGCTACTCCTCGGCGGGCACTGACGCCGCCATAACAGCAGCCCTGCTGGCCTACTACACCTCCTCACAAGTGGACACTCTGTTGGGAGACTACCGAACCGGAACGGCGCAGGACGCGGAGACGACCAGCGCCATCACGGCCGCGCTGCTGGCCTACTACCCCGCGGCGCAAGTGGACACGCTGTTGGGAGACTACCGCACGGCGAGCGTGCAGGACACGCAGACGCAGGCTGCCATCGCGGGCGCGCTGCTGGCCTACCGGACGGGCCCGGACCAGGACGTGTTCACGACCAACCAACTCACCTCGGCGCTGGTGGCGTACCGTTCAGCCGCAGACCAGGACACGGCGACGGCCTCGAGCATCGCCGCCGCGCTGCTCAGCTACTACACCATCGCACAAGTAGACGGTCTCCTCGCCGGCAAGCTCGGAGTCACGGAGGCGGCCTCTGCGCTGCAGATAGCAGTGCGCTTTCCGGACGACGGAGGGGCCGACGAGGTGGTGGCCGCCATAGGAGAGCAGATCCTGGCCCCCACGGACGTCTCGCTGTCAAACTGGACGGTTCGCCCCAGCAGCGGCTGCAGCGTGGTCCTGGCCACGCACACCGCGGGAGTAAGCGTGGACGGCTACACCCTGACCCTGGCGGCGAACCCGTGGAACATTGTGCGCACCTACAACTTGACGCCCGGCAGAGAGCTGCTCTTCGCCTGCCGCTACCGGCTTGGCACGGCCTCCAACTTCGTGGTGTACATGTCCGAGGCAGACAACGTCTACGACCCATTGTACGGCAGCTTCGTGGGCGACCAGGGTGCCTGGAGCACTGCCAAGATGTACTTCACAGTGCCTCCGAACGGGGTGGCGAAGCAGCACTTCGGGGCGCACTTCCAGGCGCCGGGCCTGCCCAACCAAACGGCAGGAACGGTGGACGTCTACGGCCTCCAGATCCTGGACGCAACCCTGGAGACCGGCAACACAGCGGAGGAGGACACGGCGGCCTCAGCCCTGCTGCTGAAGCACGAGTTCCTCGACGGAGGGGCGGACGACGTCACGCTGGCCACCCTGGGCGAGGTGCTGCTGGAACCCACGCTCACCACGCTAGGAAATTTCCTGGTGCGCTCCAACAGCCAGAGCTCCGTGGCCTCGGCCAGCTTCACGGTGGGAGGCTTCCAGCTGGAAGGCTACGCCATGACCCTGAGCGCCTTCGCCTGGAACAGTGTGCGCACCTACACGCTAACGCCGGGGAGACGCTACTCCTTCGGCTGCCGGTACCGGCTGGGCACGGCCTCCAACTTGGTGATGTACGTCAGCGCGGCCGACAACGACTACGTGGGCGTCACCGGCACCTTCCACGGCACGCCCGCGCAGGGAGTGTGGAGCACGGCGCGCCTGGACTTCTCGGTGCCGCCGGGCGGAATCGCGAAGCTGCACTTCGGAGCCTTCGGCGGCTCCATCCCGGGCTGGTGCAGCAGTCGGCGGGCACGCTGGACCTGTACAGCATGCAGATCAGGGCCAGCGCCTTCGAGGGAGAGTCTGTCTCGGTAACGGACCTGCTGGCGGACTCGCTGGCCCCCACGGGCTCGGCCACGCTGGACGGGCTCACCGCGCAGGGCAACGTGGGCTGCGACCAGCTGCTGTGCAACGACGTGAACTGCACCGACGTTTTCACGACGGGCGTGGACGCGTCGGGCGCCGTTTCCTGCGCAGCGCTCACAGCCACCGGCACCGTCGCCGGGGCCGCGCTGTCGTCCACGGGGGCCGTGTCAGGCAGCTCGCTGAGCATCAGCGGCGCGGCCAGCGTGGGCCTGCTGAGCTCCGCCACGGGAATCACGGGCAGCACGTTGACCATCAACAACACGGCCAACGCCGGAAACTTCACCACGGTGGGCGACGTGTCCACGGGCACGCTGACGGCCTCGGGCGCAGCAACCGCGGCGAGCTTCGCAGCCACCGGCGCGCTCACGGGCGCCACACTGACGATCACCGGTGCGGCCTCCACGGGCCCGCTGGACTGCGAGAGCCTGGACTGCACCTTCACGGCCACGAGCGGTGGAGTGTCGACGGGCAGCGTGGTCTGCGGCGACGTGACGAGCTCGGGCACGGTCTCCGCTCCGCAGCTCTTCGCGTCCAACACGCTCACCGTGACCAACACCTCCGACTCCTCGGACGATCTCTTCCTGACGAAGAACTGGGCGGGCTGGAGCAAGCTGCAAGTGTCCAACAACAGCGCGGCCCCCGACAGCGGCCCGGAGCTGCGGCTGCTGGGCAACCAGATCGCCAGGGTCTTCCTGGAGCGGGACGGCGGGGCGCACCAGTGCGAGCTCATCATGATCAACGACGAGGCGCTGGTGCAGACGAAGAGCCTCTCCACGCAGCTGTCTCTGACCACGAACCAGAGGAACCCCGGCTGCCTCGTGATCGCGGGCAACACGGGCAACGTGGTCTGCAACACGAGCTTCACGAATTTGTCGGACAGCCGGGTGAAGACGGAGATGGCCGAGGCCGACGTGGCGGAGCTCCAGCAGCTCTTTCACTCTGTGGAGGCCAAGCAGTACAAGCGCCCGGACATGAACGGCGACCTGAGGCTGGGCTTCGCCTCAAACGACTTCGCAGGAACGAAGTGGAAGAATTTGACGGGCACCGCCCGGTGGAGCGACGGCACGGAGATGGTTACTCTCGACTACTCTCACCTCACCAGCGTGCTGTGGGGGGTGTGCAAGGGCTTCCAGGCCCGGCTGGACGCTCCCTGCATCCAGGGAACCTTGATCAGCCCCGGGCAACAAAGCTAAATGGAGGCGCTGAGGGACCTGGCCGACGACTTCAACGTGAGGGACCCGCGGAAGCTGTACCGACTTGCGAGGCAGCGCGACCTCGACGTGACGCAGGCCATGGCCTTCGAGGCGCTGAAGGCCGACGTGGGCCGGCAGTTGCAGGCGCCCCGGCCGCGCGCGCTGGGCAAGTCGGCCGCCGAGGGGCCGAACGACCGGCTGCAGGCCGACCTCATCGACTTCAGCCAGAACACCCGGGGGAAGACGAAGTACGGCCTGGTGGTGATGGACGTCTTCACCCGGGAGGCCGCCGTGGAACCTCTGCAGAACACGAACGCCGAGACGGTGGGCCGCGCCACCAAGCGCGCCGCAAAGGAGCTGACGGGGGACGACGGGAACTTCGTGGTCACGACGGACCTGGGCAACGAGTTCGCCACGCTGGACCGGGAGCTGCCCGAAAATGCCGTGCACCGCACGAAGCGGCCTGAGGACCGCAACGCCATCGCCGTGGTGGACCGGGGCATCCAGACGCTGAAGAAGGACCTGGCCACGAGGGTGGCGCACAAGGGCGGGCAGTGGAGCGACCACTTCGAGCGGGCGGCCGGGGCCTACAACGCGCGGCCCCACGAGACGGGGCACGGCGCGCCCGAGGACGTGGAGAAGCAGCCGGCCACGGAGTTCAGGGTCCTCCAAGACAACGCCGACAAGTTCCAGCACAACAAGGACCTCACCGACCGGCGCGTGAAGGCGGTGGAGGACGCGGGCGCCTTCCGAGCGCCGACGAACGCGGCGAGAAGCTTCAACCCTCAGTACGGCGACGCGCAGCAGCTGGGGGCCGTGGACACCATGACCGTCCGCAGCACGGAGGGGCGCGAGACCCTGCTGAAGCTGGCGCTGCCGGCGCCGCAGGGCAGCGGCAACGCGGCGGGCCGGCTGACGAGACGGGGCAGGCCGGCGGCTGTGAGGCAGCTGGACGACTTCCTGGCGCCTCCGAGGCCCAGGACCCTCGACTAGTTTGAAAATGATTTTTTGAGGCACGCTCAGGCCTCCGCCTCTCTCTGTTATTCATGAAATCTAAAACCGCTCGCAGCGCATCTTCAGAGGTTATTATTCAGCAAATGTGGATTCTGCGAAAATTTGTTGGTTTTGCGCGGTGCGGCCACAGCCCTTCTGCTTGCACTTCTGCAAGGGTTTTCCGCCTGCTCCAATATGCAGGCAAAACGGCCCCTAGTCGCATTCTGTGCGTCTCGGAATTTTAAATTGCCCGGGCTTAAAGTGCTGTTTCTGGCCTTGTAAGTGCGTTTCTGTTGCGGAGCTTTGTGGCTCGAAAAGCATGATAAGTGCTTTCTAAGCGCAACGGTAACTCATAGCAGAAGGGTGGAATTCTCTTGGCCTCATTTGCTGCATGTGAGCCTTGGGTTGCGTCTCCGTCAATCCTCCGGCAACAGGATTGCTGTGCTGGGTTAGGGCCGCAGATAGGCCTCGTACATTGGAGGCCTGTGTGGCGATTTTCACGCGGCCCAGGGCCGCTCGTGTGGCGTCCGGCGCAGCGCGAGAATGTGGAGCTGGGCCGCAGTTTGCCAGTCGGGCATCGTCGCAATTCTAGTCGTTATTCTAGTCATTCTAATCGTTTTGTAGTCGTTATTCTAGTCGTGAATTCGGCAAGCGTTTCCTAGTCGGTAATCCAAAAATATATTGAGAGATAAGATCCTTTCAAGCCAGAGCCAGTTCATGAATAATTGTGTTTTACGTGGTTTCGTGGAATTACGAATAGAATAACGACTAGAATAACGACTAGAATAACGACTAGATGACGACTAGATAATGATTAAAGAAAGCGTCAGAACCACGCGCTGCGCAGTTGGCGCCCGTGCGTTGTTGGCGAGTCTTGAGGCGCTGTGGCAGGCGAGGGTGGTTGACAAGTCTAGTCTTGAGCCCCCCGCTCCCCGATTTTGTGTCTCAGGCGAGTGTAAGGCGAGTGTAAAAGTTGCCTTCGCACGTGTTCCATGCAACATTGAAAGTCGGGGGTGGAGGGGGGGGGCGGTGGCGCGTGTTCCAACACGCGCGTGGGTCTTGCAATTTCTAGTGAAGGGAGAACGTTCAATGACAACCTCTCTTTGCCCGGGCCAAGTTTTGGGTCTAAATGCAAAAACGTCGCCGCTGCAGCCACGGTACTTCAGCTGCCGGCTTCCGGAACTTGCGTAACGCAAAAGGACGAATGGGGAAGATCAAGCTTTTCCCCACGCCTGAGTACACCAGCAAGCAAGCCTCGGACCCCGTGGTGCCCCTGGAGCCATGCACGGGCATCTTCCTTGGGCCCAGCAAGTCGGGCAAAACTGTGGCGCTCATCAGTCTCATCCTGGAGCAGTACAAGGGCGTGTTTGAGCGGATCTACGTTTTCAGCCCAAGCGTCAACATCGATGATGGCTGGATCCCCGTCCAGAAGTACATCGAGCAGGACCTGGGGGTGAACACGGAGCGTGAGCAGGCTTACTGGGACGAGTGGGATGAGTCCGCCTTGCGGCGCATCATCCAGCAGCAGCGCAAGATCACGGAAGCGTCAAAGAAGTTGGAAATGAAGAAACTGTACCAGGTGCTTGTAGTCATCGACGACTTTGCTGACACGCCGCAACTCCACAAGCCGCATGGCGCCCTTGACACGCTCTTCATCCGAGGCCGTCACATGCAGATCAGCACCTGGGTGAGCTCGCAGAATCTGAGGCTCATCAGCGCAGCCGTGCGGGTCAACATGCAATTCCTCTGCTGCTGGAGGCTGCGCAACCAGCACGAGCTGGACGCCGTCATCGAGGAGCTGAGCGCCCTGCTGCCGAAGGAGCAGCTGTACCGGCTGTATGAGCAGGCGACCCGAGAACCTTACAGCTTCCTCTTCGTGTACTACCTGAAGCCGAAGAACGAAATGTTCTACAAGCGCTTCGAATAGCGTTTCGCGCTTGAAAAAGACGCCGATGGGAGCGGCGCTCAGCTTCCTGGGCCAGAAGCTGTTCGCCAGCTCCACGCTGATCAACGCGAAGTGTGAGAACATCTCCTGCTGCACTTCCGTCTCAGCCGTCCAGCCGCCCGTCGTCCGCCGGATGGGTGGTTTCCTAAAGACAAGGATGACAACGATCTACGTGGACAGCCGCAAGAGGGTGGCCGGCTCGGACAGTGACTTTGAGGTCGACCTGGGAGAGTCGCTGCACCTGCAGAGCGACGCCCGGCTCGCCGTCTACAAGATCCGCCTGGCCGACAGCTTTTTGTCCACGGACCGGGGCCGCAACCTCTACTGGGTTGACGCCGCGCTGGGCACGCTGAACTGGGCGTTGTTGCCCGAGGGCGCGTACACGGGCGCACGGCTGGCCGCCTGGATCAGCTCCAACTTTGCCACCGCCACCTATAGCGAGACCACGAACAGCCTGAGCGTTGCCTACGACGGCAACCGGCTCATTCTGAACGACCTGGAGCTGCGCCAGCAATTTCCTGACGCGGCGGACTACCCCGCCGCGCCGCCCGCCTCTCCCACCAAGCCCTTCAGCGTGGACCCGAGCTTCGTCTCCGGCGGGCAGCAGGTCTTTGAGTTCGTCCGCATGATGGCGCACAACGAGGTCTACCTGCGCTGCGCCCAGCTGGCCAACGCCAGCAGAGTGCTGGGCAACCTGGGCGACGACATCCTCTCCAAGATCACGTTGAAGAGTGGCGTGGGCCCCATTGTGGAGACGGGCTCCGACGACGGGCACTTCATGGCCCTCAGGGGCCCGGTTACCCTGAGGCACATGCGCTTCCGGCTGACCGACCTGGACGGCAACGTAGTCCGGCTTCGCGGGTCGTCTTTGTCGTTCGTGTTATATCTTGACCACGTATAATAAATGGAGCCGACCGAACAAGAGGCGCCGGAGGCGCAAGAGGCGCAGGACGCTGCGCCGGACGCTGTGTAGGACGCTGCGCCGGCGGAACCGAAACGGCGGGGCAGGCCCCCTGGGAGCAAGAACAAACCGAAGCAGGACGTGCCTACTGAGCCGGCTGCTCCAAAGCGCAAGCCAAAGCCGCCTCCACTTGAGACGGCGCCAGCAGAGGCGCCGGCTGAGGCACCGGCGGCACCGGCTGAGGCACCACCGGAGGCGCCTCAGCTCACAAGAGAGCAGCAGCGCGCCCTGCACATGCTGGAGAGGCAGTCCGCTTATGACCGGCTGACCACAGGCGCAAGCGTACTAGTGTAAAAGCATGATGTCCATTGAACCCCGCAACGAGCCGCGGATGCTCCGGTGGTTCCGCAGGACGTACCCCAGTTACAACTAGCAGCCGCTGCTGCTGAAGCGCTACCGAGAACTGGAGGAGGCGCGGGCCTTCAACAATTGGCTTGGGGAGCGCAGGCAGGCGCATGAGGGGCAGCGGCACCTGGACGACGTGAGCCGGCTGACGGAGGCCGTGCACCGCCAGGTACCCCAGCTGCGCTACGCGCGCGCCGAGCGCCGGGGCGTGGAACGGGCGGCGGGCGAAGTTGCGCAACAGTAAATGAAGACGCTTCGGGCGCACGGCTTCAACCAGCGCCCGCGCTTTGAGCAGGTGGGGGGCTACCTTGAGCGGAATGAGCCGCTGCCCCTGGATCAGCCGGACCGCAAAGCCACCTCATTCATCACAAGCCACTTCTACCTGGACGATTTTGTACAGTCCAGCGAGGACCCCAACCCCCGGCCCCTGCCGCACACGCCCCTGCATCCCGAGGACGGCTTCCGCACTCCCACAGAGGCCACGGACGA
>CAUJNA010002745.1:0-22882 GCA_963377175.1 Effrenium voratum | reverse complement strand
CTGGTTCTGTTGAGGCTTTGAAAGGCAGCAAAGCGGAAACGGATTCCGTTTTTCGGATTCAAGGTCTGGCTTTGTTGGAAAACACTGGTTTTTTACCAGCGTTTTGAGCACAGTTAATCTGTGTGTTGCGCCAAACATGTTTTCATTTTGGCAGCGTTGAGCTCTGTAACCTGCACAGACCCAAAAGCATAAAATCTCCTGAAAATGAAAGCTCTGAGACCTGCACATGCCAAACATCTCCAGACCAAGTTTGGTAGTCTGGGGATATGTGCCCTTTATTTGTTTAGCCACATTTAAGCTAAATCATATTTGGGAATGAGTTACTATTAAAATTTGTTTGCAAAGGCCAAGTGATTTATTTGCAGAATAAGCTATATTCCAATTCAAGTTGTATTTGGGGATGGATTCTTGATTAAATTATTATGTTCAAAAGCTAATTGAATTTGTCTGCATTAAAGTATATTTGGATTCTACCGCAATGATATTTTCCTTATTTGGAGAGGTCTTCCTGCTCAAATTCTGATCTGATATAGACATTATGGCGAATTATGAATGGTGGTGAACTATGTGCTTACTAAATTCTATTCAATACGCAAATTCAATTCGGATCAAAATCGTATTTGGAAAGGAATGTGTACTTGGATATGTTGGACTCCAGGCTCCAAATTATGAGGCTTGGAGAATCCAACATTAGACATTTCGAGGATTCGGCAGAAAGTGTTTTCCTTTTTTACTGCGCCGCCTCAATTTTACTGTGTGAGAATGTTGCTGACATTATCTGGATGCCGCGAACAGTTGTCGCTCAGGGGTTTGCTGCTGCCGTTTCTTTGACGTGTTTACAGACTCAGTGGCGTCTTGAGCGTTGGTTGCGACTGCGCGCGCGCAATCGCGCATACACACGCGCGCGCACAGTCAAGAAAAAAAAGGAAATAACGAGAAAAGAGAACCAAGAAGGAAAAAGAAAGAAAGAGCGAAAGCCGCGGTAAAACAGCGTGAACGAGTTCGAAGACGAACCGATGGAGCTCGAGGAAGAAGACCTCATGGCGGCGCAAGCCACGCGCATTAAAGGCGCCGCGCAGCCAGGCGAAGCTGGGGAAGAAGAGGAAGAAGAGGCCGAGGCAGAGACGCCAGAGGACGCGACCGCCAAGGCGCAGCGAATCGCCCGCGCGGAACAGATGTCCCAGCTGTCCAAAGAAGTCTGGGGCGGGTCGGCCGCGTCCCGCGAGGGCAACCCGAACTTCGCCCAACACTACGCCGACATGGCGGCCAAGCCGGCCGTGGAAGACCACGACGAGCTAGAGGAGGCGGCCAAGGCCTCCCGTGAGGCGCCAATGCAAAAGGAGGGCCCGGGAGTGAGCGCGGTCCGCCCGCTTGTGACAAAGGCAGGCCAGCGCCAAGCGGCCCAACCTGAACGCCAAGCAACAAGAAGTCCTGGCGCTAGTCGTGGAGCGGGCGGCCTGGCCAGCGGGAGGTCATGCTTTTCGTGACAAAAGCTTTTCTTCGGCTTCGCGATTTTCAGCGCATTTGCAGCTGGAGGCTTGAGAATTTCCAGGCCCTCTTGGGCCTTTCCAGGACTTTTCCAGGCCCTCCAGACAGGATCCTGGACCAACAGGCATAGGCGAGGGTGGATTTTTTTTGGCCAACTGGTTGACAACCGGCCTGCCTGGGCTGGGCTGGGCTGGGCCTTGCTTGGGTGGGTCTTCTGTTTAGGCTGGGCCTGAGGATCGTCAAACAGGCCTGGCCCCTCTCACAGGACAGGATCGCCTTCCCGGGACATAGCTAAGCCTTGGAAGGCAGCCAAATGGCCAGATCTCTAGATTTGGAGCAGAGCTGGCTAGTTTTACATGATCCCACACAAAGAATTTATCAGCGACCGGGCCAAGCCCAAATCCTGATTTTTTTAAAAAGAAAACAGAATCACCTTCCCGGGACAGAGCTGAGCCTTGGAGGGCAGCCAAATGGCCAGATCTCTAGATTTAGAGCAGTGCTGGCTAGTTCTATATGATCCCGCGCAAAGAATTTATCAGCGGCCGGGTCAAGCACGGGGCAGCGCATAGCTCGTTGGAGGCCAAGACGACGACGTTTCCGACCTCGAGTTTGCGGCGTTGATCGATTTGGGGCGAGGTCAGTTTAAGCGTTTAGAACGTTCGATGCTCCATCAATGAAAAGTTTAAGCCTCAGTCTCGCCCGATTCAATGGACAGTTTAAATCTATCATCTCGAGCTTGAAACGTTGGTCTAGTCTAAATTGAGGCAAGCTTAAACTTTGTAACTCACATATCTCGATAGACGGCTTAATTGAGCATCGATCTCATGTCGCTTGACCGGTCTGTCAACACTAAGATCGACGCACAACCTTACACCTGTGTTGGCGCATATGGCGGCAGCCACTAAAAGTTTAGGGCTTAGGGTTTGCAGTTTTGGGGCTCATCTTTTAGGGTTTAGGGTTTAGGGTTTGGGATTTTAGGGTTTAGGGTTTAGGATTTGCAGTTTTGGGGAGGGTTTAGGGTTTAGGGTTTGGGGTTTTCAGGTTTAGGGTTTAGGGTTTGCAGTTTTGGGGTTCATCTTTTAGGGTTTAGGGTTTAGGGTTTGGGATTTTAGGGTTTAGGGTTTAGGGTTTGCAGTTTTGGGGTTCATCTTTTAGGGTTTAGGGTTTGGCGGTTGGCAGACACAGGGGGGAAGGAAACGGGAGTCTGGGGGCTGGGGGCTTCCACAAGGAATTGGCAAGGGTTGGCCCAGGAAGAGAAGCCACTAGGAAAGCGGTTTAGGGTTTAGGGAGCTTGAGATCTTCTCAGGTGGCATGTCTAAGGCTTGTTAACCAAAGGAATGTAGTCTCATTTAAGCTCCCTTGCCAGGCTCTTTGTTGGAGATTGTGATCTTCCCAGGTCTGGCGCCTCAGATTCAAAGGAACACTTGATGTGGAAGTGTGTTTTGCTGCCTTTGCCAGGCTTTTGCTAGAGATTGAGGTTTTTAAGGTGTGGTGTCTCAGATTGACAGCTTTTCAAAAGAAGTGCGAACATGGAAGTGCTTTGCTCTGCCAGGCTCCTTGCTGGAGATTGAGATCTTCTCAAGTGTGGCGCCTCAAACTGGAAGCTTTTCAAAAGAACTTTTGTCTGTCTTTGCAAGGCCCTTTGCTGGAAGACTTGCTCTGTGTTTGCCAAATTTCCACAAGTGTTGCTTTAGGCTTTGGGTGATAGGTTTGCCATGCAGTTTTGTGGCCAGAGGGCAGCCATTAAAAAAACAAACTTTTCTGAGGCCATGGTGTTTTTTGGCCTCAGATTTGGAAGCTTTTCAAAAGAACTTTTGATTGTCTTAGCAAGGCTCTTTGCTGGAAGACCTATTCTGTGTTTACCAATTCTCCACCAGTGTTGCTTTAGGGTTTAGGGTGTTAGGTTTGGAATGCTATTTTCTGGTCAGGCTTGCTTGATAAAAACAATTGAGGACAGCCACTAAAAAAAATGCATTTTCTGAAACCGTGTTTTTTGCATGGGCTTGCACAGTGCAAGCAAAAGCCAAGCAGAGTTTCTTGCCCAAGCCTGTAAACTTGTGAGAGTTGCATTAAGCAATGATGTGGAACCCAACAACAGCTATGGCCATGCAGCTGGAAGACATGGTCCAAGAGGACTGGCTGAATCTGTTGCCAGTTTGAACTTGCTGCCCAGCCTTGTCAGGAAGAATGCTATTGGAGTGGCCCACCTTCTTGCCCTGAGGCCAAGCAATAGCTCTTCAGCCAGCTACCAGCCCAAACCTTTCACTTGGCAGGGAGCTGTGTGGAGCTCATGCTGGGCTTGGTCCCAGCAATCTGTGGCAATGGCTGCTGAGGAGCTGTGTTGGAATGTTGCAACAAGAGAGGAGCAGTGCTCAGCAGTGTTCAGGAGGAGTTGTTTTGGGAGCACAAGAGTGTGTTGAAGGACTTTGCTTGCTGTTGGACACGTGTGCAGCTGTGTTGTCACTGCCAGCTTGCAGGAAGACTGGTGCTCTGGAGAGACCACACTTGTGCCAGACCCCAGTGAAGAAGAGGAGAGCGTAGGAGACAGTCTGGTACTGGCCTGCACAGGGCAGGCACCCAAAAGGCTCCAAGAGGGAAAGGAAGGCAAGGGCGGCTGCCCTTAGAAAGGAGGAAGAAAAGGAGGCTAAGAAGTCCCTGAAAGCCTGGATAAAGGCTGGCCCATGTTTGTGGGCTGAACTGCTGTGCATTGCGCCTGCCAGGCAAGCAAAGCCCTTGCCAAGGCACAGGGGAAGGCTTGTTTTGTTTTTGCATCATGGTGTCACTGCTTGCACTGGAGGCTGCCCCAGAGCCAGCCAGCCAATGCACAGAAGAGGCAGTCACATGGATTGGTTGCTTGCTCTGAATTTTGTTTGCACTGCAGGCTCCTTCAGAGCCAGGCAGAGGACAAGACCAAGTCCAGCCAACTAAGGCCAGGTGGCTGCCCAGCTTGTGTCACAACATGTTTGCTTTGTCCTTGGAGGTGGGGTCTATGTGGCTGTTCTGTTTCACATGGACTTGCCTCTGCTGGCCTTGCAGTGGCTTGCAGCTGGCGGCACTGGAGGAGGCTTCCCCTCGGCCAGTGCTGGGCGGGCTCTTCTCCGCTTAACTTCGGAGGTCGAAAGAGATCCGGTGTGTTCGGAGAGATATGGCCGTCGGCCACTGGCTGGAGTTGACCTTTGCAACGCTGGCTTTTCTTGCACTGCTGTGCCACATGGCCCCTGGATTCAGACTCCCTACTGGTTACAGGATTCTCCATGCACCCCAGGTCACAGCCTGCAGACCCTGCTATTCAGAGGTTGTTGGCAGAAGACCCCCAGAGACAGGACATTGAGGAGTGCAGCGCCACCTCCTGCAGTTGGGCTGAGATGTCTTGATGGCTGGGAGAAGAAGGGTTCTAGGGGCTGAGAACACCTTCTACCTGGACAACTTGATCTTGAACAACATTGGAAGGTTTCTTTCACTGGAGTCCAGGGTCATTTTTGGCCATGCCTTTGACATCACACCTCTCACCAACCCCTTGTACTTCCTCAGTGGAAGGCCCCACGCACAGTCCCAGTTGCAGAGAGGCTTGAGGAGGCTGCAAGGCAAGCAGCCCAGGCCTGCAAACTTCCCAGAGCCAAGGCCAAGGGTTGAAGAAGGAGGAGCGGTCAGGGCAGAGGCTGCAGCACTCCCAGAGCCAAGGGCAAGGGTTGGAGGAGTGGTCAGGGCGGAGGTTGCAGCAGAGCCAGCAGGGGAGGCAGAGGGAGCAAGGGCAAGGGATGCAGGAGAGGAGGCAGAGGAGCCCGTTTTGCCAGTCACAGGCTTGCTAGCAGACTACATGGAAGCACACGCTGAGAACTGGGACATTGATTTCATCTCTATGCCAGTTCCTGCTGCTCTTCCTCTTCTGGGTGAGTATTGGAGGATTGGTGGCAGCCCTGCCAGGTCAGGAACTGACTTTTCTCCTGGCCTGGAAGTGTCCCATCAGGACCCATGGACACTCAGGGCTGTGCCACACCCTGCAGGTGCAACAGTTGCTGAAATGGAGCAACAGGCAGCCTCCTTGTGCGACCTCCTACATGAGCTGCTGCAAAACAGGGGAGGCCACCCCATCCTGTCACAGCCAAACGACTCCAAGAAGCACTTGCGCTTGGCACTCCATCCCAGACTGTGTCATGTGGAGCTCCTTAGCTGAGGACAGGCAGCACTTCAGGCTGCATTGGTGCAGCTATGGCTGCAAGCTCCCGTTCTGGCGCGACTTTGGCCGCGCGTCCTGAGGCAAAGCTGACGGAGCCGCGGGTTGGCCCAGCGTTCGCGCTGAACTTCCGCGGCTCTGCGTCGTCCCGCGCTCAACTGCGATGTGTTTGAGCGCTCGCAACGCGTGCCCCGCGCCCCGAAGCCTGCCGGAAGCTTCCCGGAGCTTAGGCTTCCGGAAACTGGAGCTTCCCGAAAGGTTCTCGAGGCGTCTCGGGAGCTTGTCGGAGCCCGGAAGCTTTGACAGGCGCCCCCGCGCGCGAAACCCGAAGTTTAAGAGCCGCGAGCTGCAAGCGTTGTGTTTTGTTTTTTGGTTGGGTGAGTGCCATGTGGCTCTTGTGTAGGTCTGTGGGTGCATTTGTGTTTGCTGAGGAGTCCTGCCACCAGCAGAGCTGGCTTCCTTTGCTCAGCAGACTGAAGTGGACTTGGGGTTGCAATCTCAAGGCAATGGCAACATCCTGGCCATGGGACCCTTGGCCAGCTTGAGAGGCAACCGCCACTTTCTCTCAGCAAAGCCAGACACTTCCAGGTACTCCATGTTTGGAAGGAAAGGCTGTGGCTTGGGGGGCTTCAGCCTGGTGGCAAGGGAGGTAGACTATGCCGGCATGGAGGAGTGTGCCTTTGAAAGGGTGAAGGTCTACCCAGGTGCTGAGTTCACCGCAAGGCCCTTGGCCTGCCTCCACTGCTCCTCTTGAACAAGACCCACTCACACTTGGGAAGGTTGAGGGAGAAGCTGCTCTGGTTGGTGAATGACTTGACCACCAACGAAAACCCCAAGATGGGTGGCTTCAGGCTGGAGGTCAGGGTCAAGCCCAACATGTACAGGTGGGAGGACATGTTGTGGCAGCTGCGCCCTATTGCCTGGGCAACAACAGTTGCTGCTTGGAGCTGACCACTGAGGAGGTCTTGGAGGCAGCAGGCCAAGCCCTCACCAAAGTGGAGGACAGGTTTGGAACTGGTTGTGTTTTGTGCATGTGTGTTTTGGTCTCTCCCTGTAGGAGGCTGGCTTGTGGTCCTACACATCTGCAAATGCAGACGAGCTGCTGCCAGCATGGAAAGTCCAAGCATACCAAAGGCTGCTGCATAGGGCGGGGCTTGCCTACAAGTACTCACACTGGGCATGCTTCTTGGCACTTGTGTGGCACTGGGGCTTAGTCTGAACATTCTGTTTTTGCCAAGGCTTCAGAGCTGACCAGGACAACATGCCCTGGGGCGACCCTGAGGCAGCGGTCACTTTCCTGAACCGAACTCGCCCCGAATCGGTCGATTCGGGAGCCCGGAACCCCTGGACTCTGGAAATGCATGAACCCCATTTAAACCCAAGAACAAAAGGAATGGAATGTCATTCAGGCTCTTTGCTGGAGCTTGATATCTTCTACGCCTTTGCAGGCTCTTTGCTGGAGCTTGAGATCTTGTCAGGTGGGCATGTCCACCAGGAAACCAAAAAGGATCACTTTCCTTGGGTTTTTCCTGGTACGGCGCACCCTTTAAACCCTAAACCCTAAACCCTAAACCCTAAGGCCAATGGCCATTTTATCAAGGCCGATGGCCATTTTATCAAGGCCGATGGCCGTTTTATCAAGGCCAATGGCCATTTCATCAAGCCAATGGCCGTTTTATCGCAACTTGGTTGGGGTCTAGGACCTAGGTTTTAGGGTAATATAATATTGCTTCGCATATTATGTGCCTGCAGGCACGGTCCCAAGAGAAGGGAGGCCCTTGGGGCAGCTTTATGGCTGCTGGCGCTTTATCGGCAATCGCTCGGAGCTATTGCCCGGGCGCTACGCGCGCCGTGCGCTCACGACTCCATGTCGCTCTAAGCGAGCGGTTAGTCGTCGCGAGCTTTAAGTTTAGGGTTTAGGGTTTAGGGTTTAGGGTTTAGGGTTTAGGGTTTTGCGCTCGGTGGCGCGTAGAAGATACTTGGATTTGAGCCTTAAGCAGCCTTGACATGTCTTTGTAGACTGTCTGGCCGTTCGGGCTTCCCGCTAGAGCGCTTACGAGAGCGGAGGCCTGAACGGCCGCCCCGCTTCTTTTCCCGCCCGCGCCGTTCGAGCGGCTCCCACCCTTTTCACGCTCCGCCTTTTAGGGTTTAGGCTTCCTAAACTAAGCTGCCCTTTAGCGGCCGAGGCTACAACAGCGCTGTGAGAGCAAGTCGGAGGTTTTGGGGAAAGGACTGGCGCGGCTTCTTCCCCCAAACAATGGATTTCCCCTCCGCGAGGATTTAACATCCTTTGCTCCTAAACTCGTCCTTCAAGCAAGAATGGAGGGTTTACGGTGCGGCCTGCCTTGCTTTTCCTTCCCATCAAAGGCACTGCAGGCTGAGTTCTTGAGACAAGCGTGAGAGACAACCAGGTTTCTTGCAAAAGAGATGTGCCTCAGTGGCTGCTCAAAGATGACCTTGGAAAGCTGGCTCAGCTTTCTGAAGTCACTGGCTCAGCCCATGAGACAAGCGTGCAACGACTGGCAGGAGCTTCCTTTTTGCTTGCCTACCTGCCTGCCTGCTGCTTTCTTGCCTGCCTGCCTGCCTGCTTGCCTGCCTGCCTGCCTGCGTGCCTGCCTGCGCCAAGTGGCTGACTTGTGCGCCCTCTGCCTGCCTGCCTGCCTGCTTGCCTGCTTTGCCTGCCTGCCTGCCTGCTTGCCCGCCTCCTTGCCTTCTGCTTGCCCTGCCTGCTGCTGTCTGCCTGGGCTGCCTGCTGCCTGCCTGCTCGCCGCCTGCTTGCCTTGCCCGCTTGCTCGCTCGCCCCCGCCTGCTCATTGGCCTTCCTGCTGGCTTGGCCTCGGATGAGGGCGGACCCGGGACTGAAACCTTTTTTTTGACAGCTCAGCCCATGAGACAAGCGTATGACTACTGGCAGGAGCTTCGCCAGAAACCGTGCGCGCTTCTGTTTTGGAAGGAATCGAGCTCCTGTCGCTCAGCCCATGAGACAAGCATATGACTACTGGCAGGAGCTTCCTTTGCAGGGAAACATGCTGTTTCGCAAGAAACTTCAAGAAACAAGCCTGCTTGCGCCAAAAATGCTTGGAAGTGCGCCCTGCATCTGTTTTGGAAGGTCGTGGCTTCAAGACGACCCCTTGGAGGATCCCTTGTAAAGGCTTCATGGTAGGTTTTAGGGTATAACTATATTATAAAGAGGTCAGTACTGACCTCAAACCACCCCTTAGCGGCTGGCCGGCGGCTAGTTGCTTGCTTGTTCTATTGCAGTCCTGGCGTATGCCCGCAGCGCGGTAGCCATCCCACTTTCGGTTGGGGGTTTACATCGTCGGCCTTACCGGCCGCCGGAGAGTGGACCCCCTAGTTTAGGGTTTAGGGTTTAGGGTGTGCTCAGAGGATGGAGGCTTAGGGCTAGATGGCCCGCCCCAATCCACCCGGAGTTAGCAGCACACCTTTGGGCCGGGGTTTCTGGTTCTTATTTCAAACTTTGCGCGGCGCGACTCGATCGATTTGTTGCAAGAAAAAAGAAAAGGTTGCGCGAAGCTCCGGCGGCGCGAGGCGAGCGGGGAGCGAAGGCGAGCGCGGACGGGGCAAGGCGCGCAAGCCCGGGTCGAAGAGCGGGAGCCAAGCGGCCATCAGGGCTGGCCTTGCGGCCATTGGGGGGGGGCCGGTCACGATCCGAGGGGGGGCCGGTCACGATATATTTTGACCGGCCCTCCCCCCCCGGGGGTCGGTCGTGATGTACGAACAGGGGGCCGGTCGCGATCCGTATCACGACCGACCCCCTCCCGGGGGGGGGCCGGTCAAAGTATATCGCGACCGGCCCCCCCGGATATCGCGACCGGCCCCCCCTCCCAGTCTGACAATTTCATATAAAAAACACGCTTTGGAGGCGCCGGGAAGCTTTCGGAGGCAATCTAGAAACGACCAATCGCGAGGGTTTCCAGAATCATTGAGTAGAGAACAATCTTACGAACTATGCTAGGCAGCAACGTTTTCTAGTTTTTACTTTTGGTTTTTTGGTCGGCCTCGCACACGCCGCGTTCGGTCGGCCAGTCGCGCTCGCCGCTCGGTCGGTCGCCCGCCCCCTGACAGGACCCGCTGGGCCGCCGGAGAAGGCCGGCCTCGGCAACCGCGGCCGGCCGCTGAGGGCGCCGCGTCCTTCGGCAAGCGGCGGCCGGAGAAGAAGCCCCTGGGAGGCCTCAAGTGAGCGGGCTAGGAGTTTCACCTGTGGCTTCACAGTTGTCAATCTCAAGACACACAGTCAAGCCACCGCAAAAAAAAGAGGCGGTAACCCAAAGAGCCTAAACAGCTTTGCAAAGACGTTACCCCAAGAAATCACAGGTCGAGATAGGGGCGGGCCCAAGAAGACACACCAAATTCAGCGGCGTGAGATCACACTGGTTCATTGTAAGGCAAAGGCTCAAGGCAGACTTGACGTCATGGAATAATTGCCTGCAAGGCAGAGACAGGAGGCAGGCCTGAAGTAGCCACTCAAGCTCCCAACATGAAGCCGCCGCAGCCTTTTGGGTCAAAGCTCGAAGCCCTAAGTCGCAAAGACCTTAGACAGCCGACCATGCCATGGGCGGACAAGAAGAGAGGCGACAAGAAGAAGCACCGACAAGGCGCCCGCCAAGGTCTTGGCCTGCAAGGAGTGCCGCCGCGGTGGAGGAGGCCGTGTTCCTCGGCGGCTGCCGGAGTGGGAGGCCTCGAGTGAACGGGTCGACGTCTCACACACCGTCTCACATGTTCGTGCAGACATGTCTGAACAAGTTGACAAGACTTGTCCACGGACACTATCAATTATTTCAAGACATTGACGGAAACCCGAGCAAGCAAAAAAAGCAAGAGGAGTGAGGGACGTCCAGCCAAGTCTAGAAGGCCCGTAGGCAGCCAGAGGTTCCGCTAGAGGCTTGAGTCACAGACGTTTCTCGTGTGAATTTCTCACGCGCGCCGAAGTGTTTCGAGCTCAAAACAGACCAATCACACAATGGCCAGCGTCAGCTTCCACTCGCGCCTCGCGGCGCCAAGCGAGCCGGTCGATGTCCAGGGCGCGAAGCAGCGGTTGCGCGGCAAACAGGAGGCGCCGAGCTACAACGAGGGCTTGCCTAAGGAGTTCCTTGTTTGGCGCGGCCAGCAGGTCTACGTGGCCTACAAGAACCTCGGCGGGGCGCAGCCCCTGGAAGAGCTTGCCGACACCCTGGCCCTCGCAGAGCCAAACGCGGTCCGCTACGCGGAGCGCATGGGCGTCGCCATGGACGGCCGCCTTTGTGCAGGAGTGGGGCGCAGAGCTCACAGTCGCACAGTTCAAGCTGCAGCGGGAGGAGGCCTTGGCGGACGACCCCTTGGAGGCAGGCCTAGCGGCACTGGAGAAGATCGAGGAGCGGCCGCTCGTGAACAAGGCAGAGAAGAAGGCCAAGGCGGCGGCCGCGAAGAAGCCCAGCGCGGCCCCCCACGGGAGCACCCACAAATGCGTCGGGCGTGGCCTGTGGCCTTGCATCTACAACTTGCAGCAGCCGGGAGCCCGTGGCCGCTACGACAGCTCCGACGCCGCGCAGAGCCGGAAGTGTCTCTTCTGCGACAGCGGGCGGCAGGCGAAAGCCTGCGGCAACTCCAGAGGCCGGAGCCACGTCCTGGGCAACCTCAAGAAGTTCCGCGCGGTCTACGAGGTCAAGCCCCACGTCTACAACTCGGCCCTGCTGCGAATCCCGGACGCCTGCCGCGACGAGCTTCACAAGAAGGCAGTTGCAGATGCCCCGCAGGCAGTGGTCCGGCGGGAGCGCCGGGCGCAGCAAAAGGCCCCGCCCGCCCAGAAAGCCAAACCTTCGTGGGCAGCGGCGCTGGCTCTCCGGAAGCGAGCCTGGCGCCCGCTGACCGCGGCGGAGGCCAAGAAGCACAAGAAGCAAGTCAAGGCCGGTCCAGAAGAAGTTTTTCGAGGCCCACGACATCGAGGCGCCGACGGGCGAGGATATCGCGGACAACGACGCAGGGCTGCCGGCGCCAGGCCTCTCCGAGCAGGGCCGTTTCGTGGAGCTCTGGGCAAAGTTTGGCTCCTGGGGTGTCTGCGAGGAGTGCCGCTCGCTGCAGCCGCGGCGCTTGGAGCCGATTGACTGCCGCTGGCCAAGCCGGAGATCGCCTCGCGCGCCTGCAAGGCTTGCCAGAACGGCAAGGTTGCCATCCCCAAGTTTGAAGATATACCGCAGCCGCTGCGGGCGCTTTCCAAGGATGTTGTCAAGACACTCCGACCACTGGACATCGACGCGGGCCCCTACCGCAGGGCGGCTTACGGCTACCGGGTCCACACCGCCATGATCCGGCTGGCCTGGGCTGCGGAGTCCGTCGCAGACAAGATCCAACAGCTGCCGCGAGATGGACGACGGCCAGGGCAGCCTACAAGTTCTTGATGGATTCCGAAGAATCGGCCTACCAGGACTTCATCAAGGAGCACGACAAGTTCCTGCGGCGGCAAGGCAAGGAGGAAGCGTCAGAGCAGCGCGGAAGCGGCCGCTGCAGTTCCTGGAGACGCCTGGCCTAGAGAACGCGCTGTGGCCCAACCTCTACTGGAACGAGGCGATGTGTGAGACATCCGTCCGGGCCAGCGACGTCCGGCGACGGCGGCGCCGCAACGCCGCCGACCCTGCCCAGGAAGTCGGCGGCCCGCGGCCGGAAAGTCGGGGCGAGCCGCGCGCCCGGCGCCCCGCCGCAGAGGACAGCGGTTCAGAGGAGGAGGGCGAAGACAGCGGGCGGCAGAGCATCAAGAAGTCGTTCATGAAGAAGGTCTTGGGCCCGATTGCCGGCTACGCCGAGGATTTCGATTTGCTTCAATTCGTCTACGACTTGAGCCTCTGGAGCCGCATCGGCGGGGGCAAGAACGCCTGCAAGCACATCCCGCTCCGCCTTGTCTTGAAAGGAGAGACGTTCTCGCCGCTCTACTTCAAGACACGGCACGCCGCGCTGATTGACCTCCAGCGGCAGTGTGGCCACCCGCAAATCTTCAAAACCATGGCGCCGTGGGAGCCCAGCTTCCCTTACCACTTCTGGATCCTCAACGAGATGGCGCAGGCCGGTCGGCGGCGCGGCGGGTCCACGGCGGAGGGCGAGCCGGAGCAGGAGCTGGCGGGGCTGGAGACGCTGCATCACGCCCACGTCTTCACGGAGCTGGAGCGGGGCCTTTACACCGGCATGAACAAGCGCAGCAGCGCCGATGGCGGGGATGCCTGGAAAACCCACCTCCTTGGCCCGACCGACAACGGCCCCGAGACCAGCCAAGCCTTCTTCTTCCGGCTGGAGTATCAGGACGGCAAGCGGAAGGCGGCGACGCAGGCCTACCACGGAAGCGGACGAGCGCACTGCCACAGTTTGAACTACCTGCGAGAGCCCAAGCGGATCAGGCTGGAGGACAAGATCCGGGCCACAGAGCCAAGCGAGGAGGAGGCGGCGCTTTGGGGCTACGTCCTTGGAAGGCCGCGGCGGGAAGGCGCGCCCACTGGCTGGCCGATCCAGGAGGAAGAATCCCGCTGGGACGACGCCGCGCGGCTCCTGCGGCTCAAGCACACGGCAGAGGACGCAGCGGCTGGGCACAGGGCCTACTTTCCCGCCACGCTGGAAATCACGAAGTGCCACCAAGACGCGCTGCTGGGCAACGACCGGGGCCCGCTCTTGAAGTACTGCGCGACCTACACCCCGAAGTTCTCGGACGCGTTCCAGAAGGAGTGGCTGGCAGACGAGGCCTCGGCCTTCTCCGTGGCCCGGCGGGTGCTCTTCGATTACAAGCCCTGCGAGCCGGAGATGTGGCTCTACCTTGCGGCCAAGACCTTCCCCCCCTGCCGCTACAGTGGAACTATGGAGGAGCTACGGGCGCCCTGGTCGGGCATGAAGGAAGAGGCGCGGCCCAAGATCGTCCAGCTCTACCAGGAGAGCGCATGGCGCCGCGAGGACATGAGCTTGCTGGAGTTCGCCCGGAAAACCAACAAGAAAGGCGAGATCGCGCAGTGGATCTGGCACAAGCGCAACAAGCAGGGCAGCGCGGAGAGCATCGAGGATTTTGCCAACGGTTGCCAGATGGAAGGGGAGAAGCTCATTGCGGTGGAGACGGTCTCGGTCTTCAACGACCGCTACTTCGGCCAGTGGTTGGCGCTGCGGTTGCCCTTCCGAAAACTGGAGGACCTGATCGACCCGGAGGTTGCGGAGAAAGTGCCGGAGGAGTACCAGCACCTCGGCAGCGCGCTGGCCCGCTGCCCCGAGCACTGGAGCGACGAGGAGGCGGTGACCAAGAGCTAGAGCTCGAGGCCATGGGCGTCGCCAAGGTCAAGTCCTTCCTTGCGAAGCTGAAGGCAGAGCGCCACCTTGTGGAGCAGTACTTGGCGGGCCACATCGTCAAAGGGGACGCTGCGGGGGCCCGCCGCAGCCTTGAGGAGGCCGGCTTCCCGGCTCCGGACGAAAGCTTGCAGCTCAACCAGCAGCAGCGGCTTCTACGAGACAACGTCCTTGCCGCGGCCGAGCGGGCTGCCAAGGCGCGGGCGGTCGAGAACATCGACGAGCTGGACGAGCTGCGAGAAGCTGCGGCCAAAGAGGCCAGACACATTGCCGGGCTTGGCCCGCCGGGCACGGGCGTGGGCAACTGCGTCGACCGCATCCTGGAGACCGGCGGCCGCGTGCTCTACGCGCTGCCCACAGCCCAGCAGGCGGCCAGGGTTCGAAGCAGGCACCCCGCAGCGGACGTGGACACCTGCGCAGCAGCGTTCTGGCTGTGGAAGGACCGAGCAGATGAACACCTGGACATCCTCGCGCAATACGACCTTGTGGTGGTGGACGAGGTCTCGCAGCTCGACGCGCGCCAGTTTGAGCGGATCATCCAGATGTGGGAAGCCGCAGATCGGCTCCCGGGCCTTGTCTTCACCGGGGACTTTTGGTGGCGACAGCCAGGCCACTGACAGCCCGAAGTGGCGGATGACATTCCAGGTCAACTTGCACGAGATGCGGCGCTGCAAGGATGAGAAGCTCCGCAAGAAGCTACAGCTGCTGCGCACAGCAAGGCCGACGGCTGACCAGATGAAGGATATTTGCCGCGGCCACAAGGCCTGGACGCACGCAGGCGACCCCAGCCTGGAGGAAATTGAACATATCCTGCGCAGCCACCCCGACACCACATTCGCAACCTGCACACGGCGCAGAGCGGCTACCGTCAACCAGCTGTGCGTCCAGGCGCTGTACGAAAAGATGCGCAAGCCGGTCTTGGGCACGCTGGACGTGGACTGGGAAGCAAACCCTGCCAATTACGAGGAGAATGGCGCACGAAAGGCGGGTGCGCCGCAGCGCTGCAACAGAAGATCTACGCAGGGATGCGTCTCCACCTGACGCGCAATGTGAACAAGGCTACGGACTTTGTGAACGGCATGGAGGCCACAGTGCGCAGCCTGGACCCAGCCTCCGGCTGCCTCCACGTGACCACGGCCACCGGCAAGGATCTTGCCCTCTTCCCTCTGACGGACGATGTAGAAGACGACGGCCGCGTCACCTGCTACCCGGCGCGGCCAGGGTACGCGAGCACCATCCACAAGCTGCAAGGGGCCGAGCTGGCCCACGTCACCATCTGGCTGGACGTCAGGCGCTTCAAAGCTGGCGGCTATGTTGCCTTGAGCCGAGTGCAGCGAGACACGGACTACCTGCTCGGCGGCCTTCTTGATCCAGAGCACTTCACGCCGGCGCACTGAAGGACCGGTGGGGGATGAAAGCGTCCAACCAAAGAAACTTAGGGGGAGCTGAAATGGCCATTGCTGACGAAGCGGCCATGGGGGCCGCCTTGATAAAGTGGCCATTGGGGGTCAAGGCGGTCATCGGGGCTTGTTTCTTGGTAGAGGAAAGACGGAACAACCGGTAAAGTGTAGGATTTAGGGTCTATACCTTTCTAGAGTATGGGCAGTACTGCCTAGGGCTAGTTAAGCAGCCGAGCTTGCTTCGGAGATCCTCAGCTGATAAGACGATTGGCGCTCCGCTGGCGCTCCGGCAGCCTCCCCCATATGGAGTTGGTGGGCTCGGCTTAGACTTTAGGGTTTAGGGTTTGTGCAAGGTGGGGCGCGCGCCTCGACGCAGAGCGTCGCGGGCGGCGCGCGCCACGCGTTAAGCGGTTGACCCACCCCTGGCCACCCATTCCTCAACCTTACCGGGTTTAGGGTCGATCGACCCCCTTTAGTTTCCCCCTTTCTTAGGGGGAACACACACAAGCAACACCGCTCGCGATAGCCAGCGAGAGACACCGTGCGCCGAAGGTGCGCTAAAGAGGCTGCGGGCCTGGGGCGCTGGGCTTGTGCAGAGTGCGGGTCGAGCTATCTTAGAAGAGATCATTTTTTGAGCGCCTTAGTTTTAGCATTTCCGGCGCCCGTGGGCGTGCGCGGCGCTCGCGGGCCGGGCGCTAAAAGGCGACAATTTTCTGCGGCGTTTCCAAGCGGTTGGCGCCACCTATGGGTTTGTGCCGCAATTGCGGGCGGCGCCGCCCGTGATCGGGCTGCGGATTAGCGGTCGGCGCTGCCTACGCGCTATACACGGCGGTGTTGCGCGCATGTCAAGAAGTAAGGCGACAATTTTCTGCGGCGTTTCCAAGCGGTTGGCGCCACCTATGGGTTGTGCCGCAGTCTCCCTTCCGGGAACAAGCTCTCCTACGGGCTGGGCTAGTTTAGAAAACGTCAGCTTTAGCAGAAGCGACAATTGCGGGCGGCGCCGCCCGTGATCGGGCTGCGGATCAAACATGGTAGAAAAGTGCCTATGCGCTATACACGGCGGTGTTGCGCGCATGTCAAGAAGTAAGGCGACAATTTTCTGCGGCGTTTCCAAGCGGTTGGCGCCACCTATGGGTTTGTGCCGCAGTCTCCCTTCCGGGAACAAGCTCTCCTACGGGCTGGGCTAGTTTAGAAAACGTCAGCTTTAGCAGAAGCGACAATTGCGGGCGGCGCCGCCCGTGATCGGGCTGCGGATCAAACATGGTAGAAAAGTGCCTATGCGCTTATACACGGCGGTGTTGCGCGCGTGTCAAGAAGTAAGGCGACAATTTTCTCAAGCGGTTGGCGCCGCATATGGGTTTGTGCCGCAGTCTCCCTTCCGGGAACAAGCTCTCCTACGGGCTGGGCTAGTTTAGAAAACGTCAGCTTTAGCAGAAGCGACAATTGTGGGCGGCGCCGCCCGTGATCGGGCTGCGGATTCAACATGGTAGAAAAGTGCCTATGCGCTTATACACGGCGGTGTTGCGCGCGTGTCAAGAAGTAAGGCGACAATTTTCTGCGGCGTTTCCAAGCGGTTGGCGCCACCTATGGGTTTGTGCCGCAGTCTCCCTTCCGGGAACAAGCTCTCCTACGGGCTGGGCTAGTTTAGAAAACGTCAGCTTTAGCAGAAGCGACAATTGTGGGCGGCGCCGCCCGTGATCGGGCTGCGGATTCAACATGGTAGAAAAGTGCCTATGCGCTTATACACGGCGGTGTTGCGCGCGTGTCAAGAAGTAAGGCGACAATTTTCTGCGGCGTTTCCAAGCGGTTGGCGCCACCTATGGGTTTGCGCCGCAGTCTCCCTTCCGGGAACAAGCTCTCCTACGGGCTGGGCTAGTTTAGAAAACGTCAGCTTTAGCAGAAGCGACAATTGCGGGCGGCGCCGCCCGTGATCGGGCTGCTTGAAGAAACTTGGTACACTTGTAAGGCGACAATTTTCTGTGGAAGCGGTTGTCGCAACCTATGGGCTTGTGCCGCGGCGATCCTCTTTTTATCAAGGGCTGGCGCGAATTCCCGTTTTATTAAGGCTGGCCAACCGCAGGAGCCGTTTTATCAAAGCCGATGGCCGTTTTATCAAGGCCGCCAGCCTCAATTGCAGTTTTTTTTCCAACAGTGGCCGCTTTATCAACGCCAAGGGCCAGGCCAATGGCCGCAACTGCCGGTCAAATTGCAGATCTCTCGATTTGGAGCAGGGATAGCAATTTTTACCATTTCCCGTAGAAAGAATTTATCAACGGCCGGTAAAACGAAATTTTGTTGATCCTGCCAATAGTCATATGCTTGTTTCAAAGACTCAGTAAGTCAGGCGTTGCCAAATGTTTTGGATTTTGGAGCACGGATTGCAATTTTTACAATTTCCCGTGTAAAGAATTTATCAACGGCCGGGCCATGTACAAATTTGAGATTTCGAGAAGAAACAAAAGGAAACCTTGTTGATCCTGCCAGTAGTCATATGCTTGTCTCAAAGACTAAGTGATCTTTGGATTTTGCGTGTAAAGAATTTATCAACGGCCGGGCCGTGCGCAAATTTGAGACTTCAAGAAGAAAGACAAGGAAACCTGGTTGATCCTGCCAGTAGTCATATGCTTGTCGCAAGACTAAGTAAGTCGCGTGGCCAAGTCTCTGGATTGCAATTTTTACAATTTTCCGTATAAAGAATTTATCAACGGCGAAGCCGTGCGCAAATTTGAGATCTCGAGAAGAAACAAAAGGAAACCTGGTTGATCCTGCCAGTAATCATATGCTTGTCTCAAAGACTAAGTGGGTCAGGCGTGGCCGAGTCTCTGGATTTGGAGCACGGATTGCAATTTTTACCATTTCCCGTGTAAAGAATTTATCAACGGCCGGGCCGTGCGCATATTTGAGATTTCAAGAAGAAAGAAAAGGAAACCTGGTTGATCCTGCCAATAGTCATATGCTTGTGTCAAAGACTAAGTAAGTCAGGCGTGGCCAATTCTCTGGATTTGGAGCACGGATGGCAATTTTTACAATTTCCCGTATAAAGAATTTATCAACGGCTTTCGAGAAGAAACAAGAGGAAACCAAGTTGCAATTTTATCAAGGCCGACCAGCCGCAGCAGCCAATGGCCGTTTTATCAAGACCAATGGCCGTTTTATCAAGCCAATGTAAAGGAGGAACCCGACGTTCAAGGCCTCCTAAGGCCTAGGGTTTAGGGTAATTCAGTGTAGCAGCCGCCTTGGCCGGCGGCGGGCTGCCGTTCGGGCTAAACGCCCGGGCCGCGGCTCACCGCGCGCTCCAGGCCCGCAGCCTCGCACACCTTTCCGGTGGCTCGCTCGGCTGCCCCTCGGCGCCGAAGGCGTCCTCGGTAGCGCTCGTCGCTGGCTACCGCAGCTCCTGCTCCTCGCTTTGTTTAGGGTTGAAAGATTTCAAGACGTAGATTCTTTTAAAGCAAAGCTCATCAAAAGTTTTGATCTCAATCCCACCCACCCAGGACCCGCTTCCAAGCGCCAGCTTCCACACGCGGCAGCGCAACTCAACAAACCCAGCGCAAAAAAAAGAGCGGCGGGCGCCGCAGCGAAGTTACGTGAGGCAAGCGGCGGCTGACAAGCCGCGTTCAGGGGCGAGCGGCGAACAAGAAGAAGCAGCTTCTGGCCCGAAGACAGAAGGAAAAAACAAACCAAAGAAAGTTCGTGAGGAAAAAGCGTGAGCGAGCCCTGAGATGCGCTTCAGAAGCAACTCCTATGGCTGCCTGCTTCGAGCTTGCTTCTCCTGGCTTGGCGCCTGAAAAAAATCAGCCGCGTCACAGCAAGGCTTCAGCTTACGAAGTCCAAGCGCGCGAGACCGCCCCAGTAGCGCGTTGAAGCTTTGGGCTCAAGCCAGCGCAGCTGCAACTTTCACGCGGCAAACGCTTCTGCGACTCAACTCGCTCCAGCTGCAGCGCTCGGCTAGCGCTAGCGATTCAATCGCTGCAGCCTTCGCCTGAACTATCCTCCGCCGCTCGCTTGCGGCGAAATCGCCGCAGCCAACCGTCGACCCCTCGCGGCCTGCGCGAGCCTCAAGCAGCTGCGTCACAAGCGCCCACGTCTCCTTAGGACGTGGTGTGAATCGGCCAAGCAACGTGGCCGCCGCGCGCGAAGCTCAAGCCGTCGCAGAATAAAGATGCGAATTTCAAGCGTTTGCGCTGCGGGCTTGTTGTCTTTGCGCGATCAAGCGCTTCCCGTATCATTCGCCCTGCCGGGGTCCAAATTAAAACCCTAAACCCTAAAAGATTTGTCTCTGGGCGGTATTGGGGTGGGTTGAAGCAGCCGCCTCGGCGCGCCGCCCCGCGACCCTCTGGGTCGAGGCGCGCCGCTTCGAGGGCAAACCCTAAACCCTACACCCCAAACCCTAAACCCTAAACCCTAAACCCTAAACCCTAAACCCTAAACCTCTATTCTCTACTCTAGTATATATATTTAAATGTTTGCCCTACAACGGGTGCGCCCGCAGGGGGCTTTCTTAAGACTTTCTTTTTAGTTATGCGCGTGTCCCGCAAGCTTCTAAATCGGTTTCGTTGTTCAAATCCAAGTTCGGGGCCAAAATCGCAAATTTTGCACCGCGCTAAACTTGCGCGCTTTCTAGGTCGAGCCCTCTTGGCCGCGGCTAAACCGCGGGCGCGCCGGGGCCCCGCCGCGGGGCTGGTGGCCCGGTGGTCGCGCGTCCGTCTTTTGAAGCGGGTGGTCCCGGGCTCGGTTCCTCCCTGGCGCGCGCTTTGCGCTGAGTCACGTGCTCTGAAAGCTTTCTTTTCAATTCTCTGTGTTTTTAAATCTGTTTTGCTCCTCGAATCCAAGTTCGGGCAGATATTGCGCGCGCGCGGGCGCGGCGGGGCCCCGCCGCAGCTTCTGTGGCCTAGCGGTCGCGCGTCCGCGGGTGGTCCCGGGCTCGTTTCCTCTTGCGCGCACGTGTTTTTCGTGGCCCCGTCGTTGTTTCGTGCTGCCGCAACGTTTTTCGTGGCCGCGCCGTGGTTTTCCCTTTCCGGCAATCAAGAAGGCGCGGCAGCCTTTCGTCATCATTACGCTTGATCCGCTCTCTGAGCACTTTCGCGGTCGAAACGCTCTTGGCTTTGCGCGGCGCAGAATTTCCAAGCTGGGCGGGGCGTTGCAGCTAAACGCGAACTCGAAATCATCGCCAAGCCGTTGGGGCTGCTTCATGATGCGCTTCTCAGCGGACGTAGTTTCCTGCGCACAGAAACTCGCAGCTACTCTCTGACTCTTGGTAGCGGGCCTGGGTGGGTGGGATTGAGATCGAAACTTTTGATTGACGTTGCTATGAAGATTTCCATGTCTCAAATCCTGTGAACCCTAAACCCTAAACCCGCCCGCCAACCCTCCTGCGGACGCAGGTTAGGCGGGCGACGCCGAGCGAAGCAGCGAGGCCACGCAAGCGGAGCTTTACGCGAAGCTTGCTGACCCCAGCCCTGAGCGGGGTCGCCAAGCTGGGTCGCCAAGCTCTGTTACTGAGAATGCAGACATCAAATGTCTGTATATTATATAACCCTAAACCCCTCGTGTTTTCGGCCTCGCACGAGGCGCCCCTACTTGCCCCTACTTCCAAGCTTCTTTGACGCGCAGCACGGCTTCTGTCCCGCGACCCGCAACTTCTTCTTGCTCTGTCCCAGTTCCTGCAGTGGCAACTTTATCAAGAAGTGGCCAAGCCAAGCCACTTTGGCCGTTTCAGCTGCGAAAGCCCATTTTGTCCATTCCATTGGGCCGCTTTTCGCAAAAGCCGGCCTTGCGGGGCCTTGCGGCCGTTTCCGGGAAATGCAAGAGCTTCTTCTTGTTCTGCCCCAGCTCCCAAAGCTTCCCGGAGCTTCTTGGGGCTTCCCGGAGCTCCCGGCGCCAAGCCTCAAAGCGCGCGCCCCGCGCGAAGTTTAAGAGCCGCGAGCTTTGCCGCGCGTCCCACGCGCAAAACCTGGAGCCGAAGAAGCTGCGAGCTTGTCCGGCGCTTGAGGCAAAGCCGAAGGAGCCGCGGGCCGGCCCGTCGTCTCGCGCTCAACTGCGATGTGTTTGAGCGCTCGCAGCGCGTGCCCCGCGCGCCAAACCAAAAGCCGAAAGAGCCTTGAGGAAAACTTCCGCGGGTCCGCCGGCTCTTGTCTCAGCTTTCCGGGCTTCTTCGGAGCCCCTGAAAATTCTAGCGAAATAGCAAAATCTAGCTGCCAGCCAGCGCTGCCACGAGCAGGTGGGCCACGCGGAGTAACTCCGGAGGCCAGAGCAGTGCTGCTGACAGCGGGCGAGCTTGCGGCGCGTGTCCGCCAAACCTAAAGCCGAAAGAGCCGGAAACCGCCAGCTCTTGTCTCAGCTTCGGAGCCCCTGACATTCCAGATAAAATTGCGAAATCTAGAAGACGGCCGCGCCAAACATCGTTTGCTCGATTTTTTTAAGCAACCCTAAATTGGGGTGGGCAAGTCCACGGCCTATGGATCTGCGCGCAGTGATGAGGGGTGCCGTGAAAGCTATCCAACAGGCCGCCCGCCAACCCTCCGTTAGGCGGGCGCCGCCGAGCGAGCCAGCAAGGCGGCACGAGCGGAGCTTAACGCACAGCTCACCAAGCCACGGCCCTGCGGTCGCCGTGCCCTGGCACTCAGAATGCAGACATCGAATGTCTGTATATATTTTATGACCTCAAACCCCTCGGGATTTCGGCTTCGCGGAAGGTGTTGCCTTATAAGGCTCCTTGCAGCGCTTAAAGCCGAAAGAGCCTTGAGGAACACTTCCGCGGGTCCGCCGGCTCTTGTCTCCCAGCTCCCAAAGCTTCCCGGAGCTTCTTGGGGCTTCCCGGAGGAGCTCCGGCGCCAAGCCTAAAAGCGCGCGCCCCGCGCGCGAAACCCGAAGTTTAAGAGCCGCGAGCTTTGCCGCGCGTCCCACGCGCAAAACCTGGAGCCGAAGAAGCTGCGAGCTTGTCCGGAAGCCGCGCGCCGGCCCGGCGTTCGTGCGGAACTTCCGTCGTCTCGCGCTCAACTGCGATGTGTTTGAGCGCTCGCAGCGCGTGCCCCGCGCGCCAAACCTAAAGCCGAAAGAGTCTCGAGGAAAACTTTTCGCGGGGCCGGCTCTTGTCTCAGCTTTCCGGGCTTCTTCGGAGCCCCCTGAGATTCTAGGGAAAATCTAGCTGCCAGCCAGCGACCAACAGGCGTATGGTCGTGAGGCTGCCACGAGCAGGCAGTGTCCCGCGCGCCAAACCTAAAGCCGAAAGAGCCCGAGGAAACCGCCAGCTCTTGTCTCAGCTTCGGAGCCCCTGACACTTCAAGGAAATTGCGAAATCTAGCAAAGACGTCGACTTGCCTCCATGCGCGTTTGCTTGATTCTTTTTTTTTAAAGCCCGCCCGGCGTCTGAGGGCAAACCCTAAACCCTAAGCGAGTAGTGATAGGGCGGCCTTGGGGTGGGCAAGTCCACGGCCTATGGATGTGCGCGCAGTGATGAGGGGCGCCGTGAAAGCTATCCAACAGGCGCCCCGTTAAAGAGCGCGCGCATCCCTGC